>CM041013.1:16466292-16943792 GCA_022984855.1 Dimocarpus longan
CGGTTCTTTAAGCCCAATACCTGCGAAATAAAATCCAATAACGAAAAAGGGTATGACCAAAACCCAAACAAATAGAACACAATAATTTTTACGTGGTTCGGCAAAGTAATGGCCTACATCCACGACTGTTACTTTTATTTTCTCAAAGTAACAGTATACATTTTTCACTTTATCCTTTACGATGAATTTCATCCCCTATATATAGTGGAAATGTTACAATTTGAATTGGTTTAAAAATCTTACAGATAAGGCAAAAAATAATTTACATTAATTGAGATAATATTTCTCAATATTATCTCCACCGTATCTGCAGTAATTGTCAAAAATATCGTGATTTGATTTGCATGAAACTAGATAAATTGACTCTTTTCCTGAATTGAATTGATTCGGTCTTCTACAAGGTCAACTGGTCAAATTCAACGAGCACCCAGAACGAGTAGACTACTCAAGCGATCAGATGTTGTCTCTAACGAGCAGACTAGACTAAGGGATCTGCCCCCTCAACTAGCGAACAGATACGAAGACCTCCTGATCGCTCTAAAGGCCTTTGAAGAGCACTTATCGAGTAGTTTTTCGAACATGACCAGATACGGTAAAACCTTCACGTGTCCAATTGATTACTCAGTAGTTAAAACGATCAGTCGTATAATTGGGTGTGCTCGGCTACACAGGCTGAGAGACAACCATATATTCCTTTCTTTGACTATTGACTAGTTTTGACCAGCTTCTTGGACTTCTTCTCATAAAATAACATATTGGGCTTCATCCTTGGGCTTTTTCCACCCCCTTTCCATAATCACTAAAACACCCATAACACTAGCCCCTTTGTTTTTCAGTACACCCATTGTACTGGAAGCAACATGTTTGTACTTAGGGTAATTTTGGTAGGATATGAAACGTCGCCTTTTCAAATATTGACCTGTCCTGTGACACGCGACATCTCCCAGTCGTGTGCTATTATTGCGCATTTAATGCACGTCTCCTCACTAGCTGCACATGACGACAAAATCGCAGATTTCGCATCACGTCATTGGATTAATGACGATTATACAACTGTCTTGCTCTGATAGTTGGGGTTTCAAAACAACAACTATATATAAACTTCCAGTCGCTTTATTTTCTTCTCTTACCAGTCATTTTCAAGAACAGACGCCAAGGTAGCCTTTCATTGCTTTCATGCATCACCCTCATCCTGGTCAGCAAAATCTTCTACACTCAAGGTAGCCTTTCATGACTTCTCTCAATCTTTTCAGTTACAATTGGTGCTTGCATTATTGGATTATATATGTATGAGTTTATTGTCAGTTATGAATGCCCCTATCACATCCTTGGCATGATTAAATCTGGAGAGCCTGAATTAAACACTCGTTTAACTGTTTTAAGTCATGCATACGCGTGTCATTCCTTACGTATAGCCACCTGACACCCTAACTCTGGTAGAGTTGGGAATTTATTAGTTATTCGATAATTTCTGTAGTCCATTAGGCTTGTAATTAGGGCTCCTTTGTACTAAATAGCCCCCGCCACGGGCGACTGAATCTTTTAGAAAAGTAGAAATAACCTTAAACACTGAATTCTGGTTTTCTTTTCGTGACCTGATTTCCTTGTTGCTTTTGTAGATGTTTGGTCATAGTCGTTGCGGTCATAAAGTGGGGTTTGCTGATGCGGATTTTGAAGAGGAGCTTGACCAAGTTAAGAATACTGATAATACGATCTCTCGGAGTGGTGAGACTGCCTCAGACCCTTTCGGGCACCGTACTCCACCTGCTCGCATCCTCTTTTGTAAACATGAGTCTTCTCTTAGTCTCAGAGAGCTCGAATCCATTGCTGAGGACTTCTCCTTACCTTCTAGGTGTTGGGCAATGGTGTCGAAAACCCATGACCACGCGGCCTATTCTCCTAAAGGATTCTTTTCTATTAGCCTCTAGCATATAAAAGCTGGTTTTAGATTTTCAGTCCATCCTTATTTGGTCGCCTTACTGAATGATCTTAATCTAGCCTCTTTTCAACTTACTCCTAACTCCTACGCTCATATTACTGCCCTTGCCTCAATTTTTCTCAAAAACAGTCTTCCTCCATCGACTCCCGTAATGATCCAACATCCTTTTCTTTTTAAGAGCATCACGGGCCCTAAATCCAAGAAGAAAGATGGATTTTATTATACTTCAACCCAAAACTCTCCTTACAAAGTAAACCTTCCAAAGAGGGTTGGTAAGTCTAATGTAGGCGACTACAAGTTGCGATGGTTCTATGCGCCTTGCCTATCTTTGTCCAACCTCAAAAACTTCTCCTTTTTCCCAGTAAGTATATTTACATATTATTATTTTGCTCACATTCTGCTCATTATTAACATTCACTTTCGTGCAGATATTGCCAAGAATGAGATTCCCTTAACCAGTAAGGAGTTGGCTTTGCTGGAAAAATTTTCAGAGGTAAAAACTCTTTCAGACGACCATCTGCCAACTGATCATCTCCTTCAACTACACGACCTTGCTCCTCCAGCTCACCAAAAGTTACTCGACAAACCTTCTGACCTAGGGGCTCGTAAAGATAGAGAGATTTCATCTTCTTTTGAGGCCTTTGGGAAGGAAATTTCAAATCTGCAAGAGAGCCAACCTTTAACAATGGTGCGGCTTCACTTTGAACAACCCCTTCCTAGCAAGGCCCATTTTCCAAAGAAAACTGGCCAAGCTGCCAGGGGTTCTGATTCCTAAGCGATAGCTGAAGCTTCCACAGGGTCACCTATTCAAAAGGATACTCCTGCACCTCCTGTTCGCGTTATGAGACATAAATCAGTAGGGAGAAAGCCTTCGAACAAGGATGCTCACAAATAAGCTGCTTCACAATCAGCTCCTACTGCCAGCAGCTCGTCCGCTCCATGTCCTCGGAACGTTGACAAAGGTAAGCGGATTACAGAACCGGGGGTCGCAGAGCCCCCCTCAAAGTGTCAAAAAATTCAAGGGAAAGAGCCTGTTATTGAATAACAGACCTATGACTTTGATGCGGGAATTTACTACAGCGTCTTCTAGATCGCGTGCCTTAATTTTTTGGCATGAAGAAACCTACCATTTATAATGAAGAGATGAAGGGTGAGAGGCTAATCAATTACCTAGGCTTCCATAATCTGCTTGTAAGTTTTCGCACTTATTACTATTACTTTTATTTGCTTTTTCGTTCTACATCGCCTTATTATTAACTTGTTTCAAGCATCCATGACATACACGAAGCTTCTCAGAGAGATCTCAGATTGGCCCGAGGAGAAAGCTACCATGGAAGCAACTATAAATTCTCTGGAGGACGAAAGGAATAAAGTCCGAGACGAAGTGAACTCTCTTAAGTTGGAGGTTGAAAAGTCTCAAAAGGCTTTCCGCAATCTGGAACGAGAACATGAAAAATCCCTAAGCCAGAGACTGGAACAGCATAAGGCTATAAAGCTGCAAAATAAACTTATTGTCTCGAGCGATAGGGAGATCAATGAGTTGAAGAAGATGCTCTATCATGCCCAAGACTCAGAGAAGAAACTGAAGAGGGAGAATGAGAAACTAAATGAGGAACTAGCCTTGCACGAGCATGGAGCAGTCGAGGCTAGGATGGTTATTGAATCGATGCGGTAAGAGGTGATTGATAACTCTAGTTTTATAGAGTTATTTTATCTTTTAAACTTGAATTCTTGCTTAGTTCTTAATATTTTTATTATTATTAAGTAAATTATTTCATATTTTTGTATTTTTATTTTCAGAATAAAATTGGTGAAAAAGCGCATGTGACCCACCAAGTGTTATTGTTCAAGACAAGATCATTGCTACAAAATGAATGTCATTCGAAGCAAGTTCATCGCCTCAAGAATTACTTAAATCAGAGATCGCATAAAGAAGTTATCGCAATTTAAAGATCGAGTAATTCTAAAAATAAATATTATGTCATGCTGATGTAAGAAATGATGTAATGAAAATTATGATGTAAGCAATGATATAATATGAAAGTTGACTTACATAGGGTAGGTGAACCATGATGTAAGCAATGATGTAATATGAAAGTTGACTTGAATGAGGTAGGTGAACCATGATGTAAGCGATGATGCAAAAGGGTGGAAAATTAAGAAAAGATGATGCATGCGATGATGTAATTGGAGGTGAACTTTGCCTATAAATAGGCCTTAGAATCACCATTCCAAGCATTCCATCAAAAACCAAAACAATAAGTAGTTTAGAGAAAAAGAGAGAGAGCTTGGAGAGGAGGAGCAAAGCAGAGGAAGAAATTCTACAGTGAAACTTCAATCCACGAAGTTTTTCTATCTTTTGTTATGTTTAATCTTCTAGTTTTTGTAAATTTTAATTTAAGCGTGGAGTAATTTATTTTTCTAAGGTTATGATATAGTCTAACTTTGATGTTCCAACCCTTTGTTCAATTCAATTAAGGATTTTCTATCTTGGTTGATGCATTTAATACTGTTCTTAATGCTTCTAAATAACTAGTCACTATTTAGTTGAATTGTTAATTATAATGATAGAGAAAGCTGATTTATGTGTCTAGTTTATTGTATTTAATGTCATAAATTACATGTAGGATAGGAATATACCTGCACGGTTTGTGTAGTCTATAAAAGAGATCTATAAATCTTAATGAATCCTTTAATATTTTTACTTGCATGGGAACATAGCAGTTAAGCTTTATAGGATATTTTCCTTAGACCTCGAGAGAGGCTATGTGAATAATTCAGAGAATCTCGACTAGCAACTGGATAGTTAATTTTTGTTAAAAAGAATAAAGGAGAGGAACAGATTAGTTATGGTGAAATCAAAACCTTAGAGTTTTTATTCATTGAATTAATTTATATTTGCAATTAAATTTAGTTGTAGTTTTCAACTCATTTACTCAAATTTCGTCTACCAAATAAAAGTTGAGTTATTTTAATTTTGGGCATTAATTAACAATAATCCTCGTGGGACGATACTTTTCTCATCACTTTATTACTTGTTCGGCTCGTCCACTTGCGATTTTGCACGACAAGTTTTTGGCGTCGTTGCCGGGGATTGTTTGTTTAAATTAATATTAATACTACGTAACTCAAATTTTAATTTGGTATTTTATTTAGTCATTTATTTATTTAGTTTTTTTTTTTTTTTTTGCTTTATTACTTGTGGTTTTTCTAGTGTATGAGAAAGTCCGAGGGCGAAGTTTTGATACCATTTGATCCAAAAATTGAAAGAACTTGCTGTAAGAACCGGAAAAAAACAAGGAAAGCTGCAAGTGCTGTTCTCGTAGATATGGCTGAAGGACTAAACAACACACAAAATATTGTACCAATAAATACTGAAATTCGAGCATTACGCGATTATGCTATACCTACAGTGGGTAATGCTTCGGCAATACGGCGACCGACTATTGTTGCTAATAATTTTGATATTAAGCTAGTAATTATCCAGATGGTGCAAAACAACCAGTTCAGTGGGGCTTCGAACGATGATGCAAATGCCCACATTGACAGCTTTTTGGAGATCTAGGATACTTTTAAGCATAATAGTGTGACTGATGACGCCATCCGACTGAGATTGTTCCCGTTCTCTCTTCGAGACAAAGCCAAAAGCTGGCTCAACTCGTCATCAGGGAGTATTACCACATGGGATACTTTGGCACAAAAATTTCTAGCCAAATTCTTTCCACCAGCCAAGACTGCAAGACTACGAACCGAGATTGCCACATTCCCACATTCAGACAACTTGATGGAGAGTCATTGTACGAAGCATGGGAGAGATTCAAAGATTTGTTAAGAAGGTGTCCACATCATGGAGTTGCTGATTGGTTGCAGCTACACACATTCTATAATGGTTTGGAGAGTTTCATGAGAACATTGGTAGATGCCGTAGCTAGTGGAGCACTTTTGAGAAAACCTCATCAAGCTACCTGAGACTTATTAGAGGAAATGACTGCAAATGCCTATCAATGGCCATCAGAAAGAGCAGTTCCGAAAAAAGTTTTCAAAAAACAAGAAAATGATGTTTTAACAAGACTTTCCGCTCAGGTCGAGACATTAGCCAAGCAACTCGAAAACTTAAGAGCTAATGTCTTTCATACTCAGTCTGCATCTTGTGATTTTTATGGAGGCGACCATTCCAACGGGCAGTGCGATGAAGACCAGACAAGTCAAGCATTTTTTGTTGGTAACAAACAACAAAATAATCCGTACTCCAACACATATAATCCAGGATGGAGGAATCATCCAAACTTTTTATAGAAAAACAACGATCAACCCAGACAACCATATCTGCCACCACTTCAACAGCAGCAGGCCAACAACCCGTCGCTTAAAGAAGCACTCGCTCAGCTCATTGAAAGGACTAATCAATTTATGACGAGAACAGACATCACGCTCCAGAATCAAGCCGCTTCCATTTGAAATCTAGAGGTACAAATGGGTAAAATCTCAAATCCGCTGACTGCAAGACCTCAAGGAACCTTACCAAGCAACACAGAGACTAATTCTAGGGAGCACGTTAAGGCTGTCATATTACGAAGCGGTAAAATATTGAAGGAGTTTGTCAAAAGAACAGAGGAGAAAGAATGATCTAGCAAAGTAAAAGAAGAAGTGATGGTTGAACAAAAAGAAGTAGAGAAGTCAAAGTCAAAACTATTTTTAGACAATCCGACACCATACAAACTACTATTACCTTTCCCTCAAAGATTCCAGAAGCAGAAACTAGATAAACAATTTTCTAAATTTCTTGAAGTTTTTAGGAAATTACAAATTAATATTCCTTTTGCAGATACTCTGGAACAGATGCCCAGCTATGTGAAGTTCATGAAGGAAATCCTATCAAATAAAAGGAAGCTGGAAGAACATGAAACGATGGCTTTGACCAAAGAATGTAGTGTAATCTTACAGAAAAAGCTACCGCCTAAACTCAAAGATCCGGGAAGTTTCACAATTCCTTGCACCATTCGTGATTCATTATTTGATAAAACATTATGTGATCTTGGTGCAAGCGTTAACTTAATGTCATTCTCTATTTTCAGGAAACTAGGCCTTGGGGAAGCAAAACCTACTACAGTATCTTTACAGCTAGCTGATCGATTAATCAAGTATCCAAGGGAAATTATAGAAGACGTACTGGTAAAAGTGGATAAGTTCATATTTCCTACGGATTTTATTGTGCTAGACATGGAGGAAGATCAAGAAATACCCATCATTTTGGGTAGGCCATTCTTAGCAACAGAAAGAACTCTCATTAATGTACAGAAAGGTCAACTAATACTAAGAGTTCAAGATGAAAAGTGACATTTAATGTGCTATAAGCGCTCAAACATCCACATGATGTTGGCAACTGTATGAGGGTAGATGTAGTGGATGAATGTATCAAAGAAAATGCTAAGTTTTACAGAGAACACCCCAAAAAGTGGCATGATCAACGTATCCTAAACAGGGAGTTCACTCCAGATCGTCGATTCAAAGTCAACAGAAAAAGACTTAAAACTTACATGGATGGTGGAGAGCCTTAACAGAAATCCACCATCGCGCTTTCAGACCCAACTTAAAGTGTTTTTCAACAGTCAAGCTAACGACTATAAATTAAGCGTTTCTTAGGAGGCAACCCAAGTTTTTCTTTCTTAACTAGTTTTCTTTTGTTTGTGTGTTATTGTGTTATTTGTGTGTTATTATTTTTCTTTGATAATTTTCTTTTCGTTTTCAAAGATGGAGACAAGTCTTACAGCACTCAAAAATCATTTCCCTACTCTACCTCAAGATGTACTCAGAAAGATTTATAAATGCAGAGTCGAAAGAATGAGGGCACTAACATGTTTAGGTCTTCCAGAGCATATTCGGTGGATCATCGAAGCTAAGGTACGTCTAGCAGGTGAGTTGAATGATTCATTCATTAAACGTTTACCAGGATTGGGAAGAAGTTCTTACTCAAAGAAAATGAGAGCTAAGAGAATGAGAGTCTGCCATAAGTGTGTGAGATGGAACTACGACATAAGCTGTAAAAATCATGGATATTTGTCCATAAATCGAGAAGATAAACTAAAATACATAAAGGATGGGCTGAGTAAGGAGTCTTTGAATAACATCCTTGAGACTCTTGAGACGCATCCTTGTGGGAAAGTTCAACGCATTCTTTTAGATTTATGGGAGTTATTCAGTAAAGAGAAACAACGTTATAATCTTGGGAATCTGACTTTAAAAGACCATGTTTACCAGTTTATAAGAAAACTGGATGGGAAGCCGATCCTCAACTCATAGAAGGTGTTTAAGTCATTTCTGAACGTAAAACCAGAGGAAAATGTGAGCCACAATCACAACTACTATAGCATCATTTTTTTTTTGTTCAGTAGTCTGTTTCAATTTTTTTTCGATAATTGTATCTACTTTTTGACATTTCCTCACTTGTCATTTTGGATTTTTTTTAGCTTGTTTCAAACTTTTTCGATAATTGTGTTTACTTTTTGACATTTCTTTACCTGTCATTTTGGATTTTTAACTCGTTTCAAACTTTTTCGATAATTGTGTTTATTTTTTGATGTTTCGTCACCGAATATTTTGAATTTTGTATTTTTAGCGGCTTGTTTTAATTTTATTTTGAAGACTGTGCTTTTTTTTTGACATTTTTACACTGAACATTTTATTTTCCCCCTGACCAATACTGTTTAGCATCGTAGAACTGTTCTTTTACTCTTTCGTTTTCTTTAAATAAGCATTCATGACTGATAACAAATAATTAGTTTTGTATGAAAAAAAAATGGCAGAGTCCTCGAGCAGCAAATTCAAAACCATCTATGTTTTTTGTAGCCCAAAGTCTGGTATGAGTATACAATATTCAAAAGCAGCAGTTGAACTTGGTAAGGCTTTAGTTGCCCGAAACATAGATTTGGTATATGGGGGAGGCAGTTTAGGACTGAGGGGTTCTGTCGCGGTAACTGCAAATGTTGCAGGCAGCAGAATCCTTGGTGTCGCAGTAAAGCCCTTGGTTGAAAGAAGAGATATCATCGATATGAGTATAAGTAATGAGTTTCAGGTCACGAGTATACATGGGTGAATGGCATATATGTTACTCAATGCTGACGCCTTTATTGCGTTACCTGGTGGTTTGGAAACGTTTGAAGAAATCTTCAATATTGCGTCCTAGGCCCATCTCAACATTCATAAAAAGCTATTAGGTTTGCTTAATGCTAACGGTTTCTATGATGGTTTATTGACTTTTCTTGATTATTCTATGTAATAGGGTTTTATAACTTAAACAAACCGGTGCATTCTAGTCTCAGCTTCAAGTGCTGATGAACTGATTAACCAACTACAATACTTTGTACCCGAAGTTGATCCAATCATGTCGCAGGTGGTTTGGAATTCTGAAGCAAGTGATAATAAGAAGCGTGCACTGAATCTTAATCTCCGGTTGTAACTTTCTGACCCTATGGTTTTATTAATAGCATTTCAATTTGTGTTTTTTTTTTCTTTTTATCTTATTAGACATTGGGGACAATGTCTCAGATAAGTTTGGGGGTAGAGTTTGCTATTATTAAAACCATAAATTCAAAAACTGGTCCGAGTTGAAACCAAAAGATGGCAGAATAAAGAGTGATTTTGTGCTCTTGATACGCATCTTTGTTTTCATTTCAAAAAAAAAATGCGAAAATTTTCATTATTTTTTTTCTTTAATAAAATTTTTTCTTTCTGCCTTCATAAGTTGATTGATTACTTTGTGTTTGTTAATGGAGTTGTTAATGGAGTCTTAATGCATGTTTTTGGTTGAATATCTTTACTAAGGAATAGTCATGAACATCTTTGCATGATTTGAGACTTTTGAATGTCATGATCTTAGTTAATTGAGTGGATAAATATCATATTTATATGAATTGTGGACTATTAGTGGAGATTACTCTTGGTGAGAATTTGAGCTTTTTAAACGTTTCTTTTTTAGAGATTTATTTATTTCTACTCTTAAACACTATTCACTTTATGCTTAATAGATGATCTCTATAGGTTTTGTATTGAATACTAAAGAACAAATCATCATTGTAGATAACATGAGTTACTTTGATTTAAAAATTAGATCGACTTCTTAGAAGTAATATAGGTAATTTTTACTCCATAAAAGCTTATTTTCCTATTTTGAATTGAGACACATCATAAACTCTTTGAAGTCAAACACTTTAAACATTTTTCTCTGTTTACCCTTATTAAATAACCCTATGGAGCCTTTAAATTTAGTCATACCTTATAAAGTTTGGGATCATGCTATGCAGTAAAAAAGGAGAAGGGAATTGAATTGTTAACATTTATATGATGTGCTTCTAAATAGCATTGTGATGCAAAAAAAAAAAGAATAAATGAAGTACTTTGTTCTTGTTGAACCTGTACCTTAAAGGTTCCTACATATCAAGTAACCATAGCCCAAATACAATCTTTAATAAAGCCTATTGATCTTCAAAAGGAAGTCCAATTTGAGAGTTGAAATATGTCATCATGCTCTATCTACGTTATTAGTATTTGATTCTAATCATGAGATCTATTCACTTAAAAGTGCGGTTCTTTTTTAAACGTCTATATTCATATCTGATATAAATGATGCTTACTATGCCTTTACATAACTTCTATCACATATGATTGCATGAGTGTTTGCTTTAGGATTTATGAGGGTTATGAGAGATATCTTGTGAGGATTAGAGTCGAAGCGAAATAAGTCCATAACATGTGAATATAATGTTTTGAAATGAAATTGCTCTGAGAGTGGTGTGTGATTGTTAATGATTCTGTTTTAGATCATTAGTGACTTTTCCTTAGTCTTAATACAACATCATAAATGTATGAGACTTTTGTTAATTTGTATTTAGTAAGATGTTGATGAGTTATAGGTGGAATCTTTTAACGTTTATGGGTATCGTTGCTGGTAAACCCTCAGAAGACACAACTCCTCCTACTAGGGACACCTAGGGGTTTAAAGGCTTGTGGCATACGCTCAATGTCATTGTGTTTACCTACGAAAATGGATTGTGTTTTTAATTTTTGTGCTTTTAGCTTAGGTTGTTAGTTTTAGTTTTACTTGAGGACAAGCAAAATCTTAAATTTGAGGGTGTGATAACTCTAGTTTTATAGAGTTATTTTATCCTTTTAAACTTGAATTCTTGCTTAGTTCTTGATATTTTTATTATTATTAAGTAAATTATTTCATATTTTTGTATTTTTATTTTCAGAATAAAATTTGTGAAAAAGCGCATGTGGACCCCACCAAGTGTTATTGTTTGAGATAAGATCATCGCTACAAAATGAATGTCATTCGAAGTAAGTTCATCACTTCAAGAATTACTCGAATCAGAGATCGTATAAAGAAGTTATTGCAGTTTAAAGATCGAGTAATTCTAAAAATAAATATTATATCATGCTGATGTAAGAAATGATGTAATGAAAATTATGATGTAAGCAATGATGTAATATGAAAGTTGACTTGCATAGGATAGGTGAACCATGATATAAGCAATGATGTAATATAAAAGTTGACTTGAATGAGGTAGGTGAATCATGATGTAAGCGATGATGCAAAGGGGTGAAAAATTAAGAAAAGATTATGCATGCGATGATGTAATTGGAGGTAAACTTTGCCTATAAATAGACCTTAGAATCACCATTCCAAGCATTCCATCAAAAACCAAAACAATAAGTAGTTTAGAGAAAAAGAGAGAGAGCTTGGAGAAGAGGAGCAAAGCAGAGGAAGAAATTCTACGGTGAAGCTTCAATTCACTAAGTTTTCTTATCTTTTGTTATGTTTAATCTTCTAGTTTTTGTAAATTTTAATTTAAGCGTGGAGTAATTTATTTTTCTAAGGTTATGATGTAGCCTAATTTTGATGTTCCAACCCTTTGTTCAATTCAATTAAGGATTTTCTATCTTAGTTGATACATTTAATACTGTTCTTAATGCTTCTAAATAACTGGCCACTATTTAGTTGAATTGTTAATCATAATGATAACGAAAGCTGATTTATATGTCTAGTTCCTTGTATTTAATGTCATAAATTACATGTAGGATAGGAATATACCTACACAATTTGTGTAGTCTATAAAAGAGATCCATAAATCTTAATGAATCATTTAATGTTTTTACTTGTATGGGAACATAGCAGTTAAGCTTTATAGGATATTTTTCTTAGACCTCGGGATGGGCTATGTGAATAATTCAGGGAATCTCAACTAGCAACTGGATAGTTAATTTTTGTTAAAAAGAATAAAGGGGAGGAACAGATTAGTTATGGTGAAATCAGAACCTTAGAGTTTTTATTCATTGAATTAATTTATATTTGCAATTAAATTTAGTTGTAGTTTTCAACTCATTTACTCAAATTTCGTCTACCAAATAAAAGTTGAGTTATTTTAATTTTGGGCATTAATTAACAACAATCCTCGTGGGACAATACTTCTTTTATCACTTTATTACTTGTTCGGCACATCCACTTACGATTTTGCGCGACAATGATTTCTCTCAAAGAAAAACTAGCCCTGGAGCAAAGCCGCATTGAAGTCTTAATTAGGGAAACGGAGGAAAAAACGGGGAGTTTATTTTTATACAACCTATGGCTTAAATGGCTAGATGTGGATGTCTCGTTCTTTAGTCCTGAAGCCATGGAAAAGGTGAAATCGTATGCAGAGAGGGCTGCTCAAGAGGCTCAGTTAGAGGCCAATCTCCCAGCTTCCCAATCAAACCATCCTCCTTTGATCGTGCTCCTCCAGCTTATGCAGGATCTTCTTCGAGCTTTCCTCAACCAATTATTATAGAAGATGGAGCTCGGCTAAAGCCACGGGCGATTAGGATATTCTTCCTAGTACTTCTTAGGAAATTTTATTTATTTAAATGTAGTAAATACAAATTCACGTTATGAACAATATTACTCAATTTTATGAGTTTTGGCGTTGCTCGTCTTTATTCTCTTTTTTATGCACTTTTCCTGGTTGCTTATTAAATCACATAAACCAAACTAGTAGTCTATTTCATCATTTGGGCGAGCAAAGTAGGTGTGGGGACAACTAATGTGCTGAAATTACCCTTTTTCAAGACCCCTTACCTCTGTTCGGTTGCAGTAAAACATCTGGACAAACTGCTTGTATAACACAAATATTGATTAAGTTGTAATTCTGATGCCCACAGGTTGCTTGATAATAACTTGAACCTTCTAAGGCTTATAAGAATTTATAAATGATGGGCACGCCTTCTAGAGCTTATTTGCTCACAGGTTATGCCAATTCTTCCCAGCATCTAAATCCATAGATCAAATGTCCTTTCCAGAGCTTGCTCGCTTACAGGCTACATAGATCTTCCAGGATTATTTCGTGAGTCCACAGGCTACAAGCATCCCTTCCAGAGTCTGCTTGCTCACTGGTAATGCTAAGGTCTTCCAGGATGCTTTTAGCTCACAGATGATGATTACACCTTCCAGAGCCCGGCTACTCACAGGTGGTAATCATATCTTCCAGAGCATTTGCTTACAAGTATCAATTACACCTTCTAGAGTCTACTCGCTTACAAGTAACAATTGAACCTTCCAAAGCATGAGTAGAAATAAAATAGTAAATTGTTGAATAAGGATGAGGCGATCAGGAATTGCTTTTTGAAAAGGATCTTTATTGATGGAATAGCTACATTGATACAAACCAAACAAAAATAAATGAATAAAATATGAGCTGAATAATTCAAACATAATATGGCCGAATATTCTCGACGTTCCATACTCGGGATACTTTTGCTCCATTTAAGTTAGTCAAGTGATATGCTCCATTTTCCAGACTACCCTTGACAATATAAGGGTCTTCCCAATTTAGGCCGAGAGTTCCATCACTAGCTTTCGGGCAGCTGGTAGAATGAGACGCAAGACCAGATCCCCTGGCTTAAATTTTCAAACATGGGTTTTCCTGTTGTAGAACCTGGCAACTCTTTGCTGGTAGACAACAATTCTTGTTTGAGCTTTATCTCTTGCTTTCTCAATTAGATCCAAATTGGCTACGAGCAGATGGTCATTATCATCCTGTCTAAACGTTGCTCTACACTGACTAACGACCTCATATTCTGTTGGAATCATTGCTTCTGAACCATATACCAATGAGAGAGGAGTTTCTCATCTGGTGTTGCGAGCAGTAGTTCTGTAAGCCTACAACACCTTCTGCAATTCATCCACCCAAGCTCTTTTCCTTGCTTCCAGCTTGGTTTTCATGTTTTGCTTGATAATTTTATTGATAACTTCCACCTGCCCGTTTGCTTGTGGTTAGTCTACAACCGAAAAGCTCTTTTTGATACCAAGATCCTTGCAAAATTTTTGAAACTGCTCGCTACTGAACTGAGTTCCATTATCTGTCATGATCTGCTGCGGAACTCCTAACTTGCAAATAATATTTTCCCAAAAAAACTTCTCGACTTTGGCAATAGATATTTCGGCAAGCTCTTTAGCTTCAACCCACTTCGTAAAATAATCTACTACCACAATGGCATGCTTGCATCTTTCTCGAGCTGTCGGGAGCGGTCCGATCAGGTCTATGCTCTAAATAGCGAAAGACCATGGACTGACCATCTGTTGCAAGAAAGTCGGTGAAGCTCGAGGTACGTTGGCGAACCTCTGGCATTTATCATTGTTCTTGACCATCTCAATTGCATCCTGCTTCATTGTTGGCCAATAAAACCATTGACGAAGAGTCTTCTGAGCCAATGATAGCCCTCCGACATGATTGCCACAATGTCCAGCATGTATGTCGTCCAAAACGATTTGATAGTTCGGGCTATCAATGCACCTGAGCAGTGGAGCCGAGAATCCTCTTTTATAGAATATGTCGTCATAAATACAGTGTCGGGCTGCTCGCACTCGAAGATGACGAGACTCTAACTTGTGTTTAGGTAATTTTCCATTTTGTAAATATTCCACGAGAGAATTCATCTAGGAATCTTGTGCCACCACTATTGCCATAATCTCATCTCGTGATTCTGTGCTCAGGACTAGCAGAACCTCCACTAGTACAACTCCCACGAAATTTGTATCTTTTACCTTGGCTAAACGAGCTAATGCGTCCGCATGAGAGTTCTACGACCGCGGAACGTGGTGCACTTCATATCTCTCAAACACTGTCAAGAGCTCCCAGACTTTTTGTAGATAAATGGTCATCTTGGACCCCTTAGCCTGATACTCCTCCTGGACCTAGCATACGACGAGCTGAGAGTCATTGTATATCCTTACTCGTTTTGCCCGTACCTCCTTGGCTAACCTTAATCCTGCTAGCAATGCTTCATACTCGACCTCGTTATTGGTGGCATTAAATCCGAACCTCATGGCGCATAAAATTCTATGGCCCTCTGGGCTTATCAGCATCACTCTTGCCCCAGCCTTCTGCTCGCTTGAGGATCTATCAACATACAGTTCCCAGAATGGGCCTTTAGAAGATTCGGGTTCTTCACTCCCTAGTTATGTGAATTCGACCACAAAATCTACTAGCACCTACCCTTTGATTACTGTCCGGGGCTTGAATTTTATTTCAAATTGACCGAGCTCAATCTCCTATTTGAGTAGGTGACCAAATGTGTCAGGCTTTTGAAGAACCTGCATCAAGGGGTACCTGGTCGGGATTTCAATGGTATGGGTATGAAAATAAGGGCGAAACTTCCTTGATGCTACCACTAGACAGTATGCAAGCTTTTCCATGGGTGTTTATCTGGTTTCTGCATCGAGCAACCTTTGCTAATATAGTATATAGGAAGTTGCGTCTCGTTTTCCTCACGGACCAAAGCCGCACTAAGGGCGTGCTGGGTAACCCCTAGATAAACGATCAGTTTCTCCCCTTCCACTGGCTTAGATAGCAATGGTGCTCGGCCCATGTATTCTTTTAATTGTTGAAAAGCCGCTTCACACTCTTCAGTCCACTAAAAGTTCCTCGCCTTTTTCAACACATCAAAGAATGAGATGCATCTGTCTGTCGATATGGGTATAAACCTGCTGAGGGTAGCAACTTGGCCGTTTAAACTCTGCACTTCCTTGATCTTGGTAGGCAATTTCATATCAATTAAGGCTTTAATCTTCTCGGGTTTGCTTCAATTTCCCTACTGTTGACCATGAATCCTAAAAAATTGCCCGAGGCCACTCCAAAGCACACTTTAAGGGATTTAACTTCATCTGGAACTTCCTCAAGATTTGGAACATCTCTCCCAGGTTGCGCACATGCTCACATACTCGTTTGGACTTTACCAACATATCATCAACATAAACCTCCATTGTTCTGCAAATGAGATCTTCAAACATCATGTTTACCAGCCGTTGGTAGGTTGCTCCAACATTCTTTAACCCAAACGACATCACTTTATAGCAATAAAGTCCACGATCAGTAATGAACGAAGTATGCTCCTCATCATCAGGGTTCTTCGGGATTTAGTTATACCCTGAGTAAGCATCCATGAAACTAATGAGCTGATGACCAGTGGTACCGTCAACGAGCTGATTAATGCTTGGCAAAGGAAAGCTGTCATTTGGACATGCCTTATTTAGATCGGTGAAGTCGATGCAAGTCTTCCACTTTTCATTCTTTTTCTTTACCAAAACAGGGTTTGCTACTCAGACCGAGTAATAAACTTTTCTTATGAATTTATTCGCTAAAAGTCTACCTCTTCCCTGAGCGCCTCATAACACTCCTCCGTCATCGGCCTCCTCTTTTGATAAATAGGTCGATAGTAAGGATTGATGTTGAGCTTGTGTGACATCACGTCCGGGCTAATCCCCACCATGTCTTCGTGATTCCATGAGAAGACATCTAGGTTTTCTTTTAAGAAATCAGTGAGTTGTGCCTTAATATCTTGGAGTAAATCTTTCCTTACCTTCAAGCACCGCTCGGCATCCTGCTCACTGATTTGCACATCTTCTAGCTCTTCCACAGGGCCTGTTGCTCGGTCTTTATCTATTTCCCTCAGATCCAGGTCCTGGCTCACCCTTGTGGTAGTAACTGATCGCGGTTTTTTATCGGTCATCATGTTAACCTTCTTCCATTTGATCCCTGCCTTTACTGTGTTTTTATAATATCTCCTCGCTAGTTCATGCTCTCCTCAAACACATCCTACCCCATTTGGCGTAGGAAACTTAATAGTGAGAGTTCTGGTCGATACTGCTATGTCTAGATCGTTCATGGCTAGTCTTCCGAGGATAACATTGTATACTGACGGACAATCAATAATCAGAAAATCTGATATTGTCAAAGCTTGCCGATCTAAATCTCAGACAGCAAAGGGGAGTTTGATCTGTCCCAGCGGCACAATTGCATCTCCAGTAAATCCAAAGAGAGGCTCAAGGGACGGCGCTAACTACTTGGACCTCAAACCCATATGTTTGAAACAACTCCTATACATTACATTACTGAGCTGCCTGTGTCCATCATTATCCTCCTCACTTTGGCATTTCCAATCCTTGCCCTGATAATCAGTGCGTCATTATGAGGCTAGTGTACACCTCCGGCATCTTCTTCACTGAACACAATGCCACCTAAAGTCATTCTGGCTTTCTTAGCTGGCCCCTCTGCTTCACTATGCCCTATCAGCAGAATATGACTGGCCTCTTGCATATAGTGCTCTTGCCATCTATTTGATGCCTCTGCAATATGCGATCCCTCATAAATAGTAAAAATGGTTCTTACTGCAGGCATGTGGCCCTGATCAACTATCTGCTGAGGTTGTTGCTGGGCAGGTTACTGAACAGGATCCCTGAGTTCCCTGCATTGATAAGTGTAGTGCTCGTTTTCTCTATGATAGACACAATACTTCCTTGAATCCTGGAATCTCTTTGGGATATTTGTGGGACTAGGCTTCTTGAAATTCTCCCGTCTTTTCTCTGCTTCAAATATCTTGTCTTATCTATCTGTCAGGACGCTGTAATTCTGGTAGTGATTCTGCAGTGGAGATGTCTTTCTCCCGAACTCATTTCTCGACCGTTTCGCTACCTGATTACTGGAGCGATTCTTACAATTGCTCCCATCGCTCTCGCCTTGACCCCTCTTCATTCCTTGATGAGAACTATTTGCTTCATTTTTCTGATCACTGGATTTTCTTTGCCCGAAAGTGTCTTCCCAGCAAATCTCCTTTGCTGCTCGATCATAAAATTCACCGAGATTTTTTACTGGGGACCTATAAATGCTTTCATAGAGCTTCCCATCTTTCCTAAATCCTGCTGAAATTACCGTTAGGATACTTTCATCCAAGGGGTTTTCCACATTGTTTACCTTACTCCTGAACCTAGTGCTATAGTCTTTTAATAGCTCATCCCGCTTATAAAAGACCGTTGCCAGGTGGCATGTTGACGCGAGCTGTTTTCTCAATGCCTTATACTGATCGATGAATTTCCTTTGGCACTCTTCCCAGCTATTGATGTTGCGAGTTGGAAGACTCCTCAGTCATGCCCTCAGTACATTCCCCAATGTAGTTGGGAACACTCGGCACTTGACCAGAGGGTTGGATGTTTGCAAGTCCATCTGAACATTGAAAGCATCCAGATGATCATATGGGTCACTGTCCCCATTATAAAGTGGGACACTTGAGAGTTTGAATCTTAGTGGTAATGGCTCCATCTCAACTTTCCTCATGAAAGGGGTTCTATCTTCCTGTACCTCTACTTCACCGTGGAGCCTAGTTGCTGGACCCTTTGTATCAGTTCTTCCACCATTAGATTTTACCTCTCAACTCTTCCTGTTGGGGACCGCCGACTCCTCATACTTTCCCTGTCTCCTGAAAATTGATTTCGTGACATCTCTTAGTCAACAGGCATTCTTTTACGTAACTTGTTTCTTCTATGAGAACTCTCCACGTGGTGCGACTCTCTTCGACGCACACGTTCCTCATTTCATCCACGAACTCTTTCATCCCACGATCAGCCTCCACACGGCGGCTGCCATCCTGGCTTACCCTTACCCTTAGACTGGGAGGGTGAGACGCTACTTCCTTTCATGAGCCTAATGCCCACCCTCTCTTGAGCATAAATTTAAGGAAGGAACAGAACCTGCCAGCTGTACTCTTGCTCTATCAGCCTCTTCTCTTCTGGTAAGCATGAGATCCACTGGCTAGCGTTGGGGGTCTGCATTCTTGGGGACCTCCTGAACCTGAGCTTGTGTCAGAGCTCTAATGGCCTCTGCCAATTGTGCCACCATGTTTTCTAACACTTCCTGGCACTACTGCCAAATTGGTACAGCCTCTCCATCAGCGACTGCCTGATGCAGGGGAAGTAGAGGCAAAGCCGCACCAGAAATTCCTGCAGTGTAACCTTGGCCCTAGTAGCCCTCCTATTGGTCAGCTTCTGATGCAACAATCCTAGTTGTCTTGATCCTGGCCATATTAGCAAGTCATAACTAAACAAGATAAAAGTATTGAAAAGATTATAGAATCGCAGTCTGGGCCCTTCCTCTAATGCCAAAAGATGTTGACACTTAATTTTGGTCAACCTGGTTCTTTAAGCCCAATACCTATGAAATAACATCCAACAGACAAAAAAAGGTATGACCAAAACCAAAACAAATAGAACACAATAATTTTTACGTGGTTCAGCAAAGTAATGGCCTACGTCCACGACTGTTACTTTTATTTTCTCAGAGTAACAGTATATATTTTTTACTCTGTCCTTTACAATAAATTTCACCCCCTATTTATAGCGGAGATGTTATAATTTGAATTGATTTAAGAATCTTACAGATAAGACAAAAAAGAATTTGCATTAATTGAAATAATATTTCTTAATGTTATCTCCACTGTATCTGCAGCAATTGTCAAAAATATTGTGATTTGATTTGCATGAAAATAGACAAGTTGACTCTTTTCCTGAATTGAATTGATTCGGCCTTCTAGAAGGTCAACTGGTCAAATTCAACAAGCACCCAGAACGAGGAGATTACTCAAGCGATCAGATGTTGCCTTCAGCGAGCAGATTCGACTAAGGGATCTGCCCCTTTAACTAGCGAACAGGTATGAAGACCTCCTCATCGCTCTAAAGGCCTTTGAAGAGCATTTATCGAGCAGTTTTTTGAACACGACCAGATATGGTCAAACCTTCACGCGTCCAATTGATTACTCAATAGTTAAAACGATTAATCGTATAATCGGGTGTGCTCGGGTACACAGACTGAGAGACGACCATATATTCCATTCTTTGACTATTGATTAGTTTTGACCAGCTTCTTGGACTCCATCTCATAAAACAATACATTGAGCTTCATCCTTGGACTTTTTCCACCCCATTTTCATAATCACCAAAACACCCATAATAAAATTAAATAATATTTATTTTCAAACTATATTACAAACTGAAATATTAGTGAAAGGTACACATTGAAGATTTTTCCTAAGCATTAATATTAACAAGTAAACTTTACACGATATTTGTCTCTCTGGACAAGTGGCATAGATTAATGAGAAAGAACAATAATACAAGGAAAAAGTAGTCCTCCATTATAGATATGTTCATATTGCCATTAAAAATTAACATTGCATTTTCTTTGAATGTATTTCCTTTTCAGAAAATGACTAAAAAAAAAAAGAAAGATTATATTATTTTTGAATACATACATGCATAATTTATAATTGAACGTGGACTCAATTAAAATCTAGAAATGTGAATAAATGATTGTAAGTGTTGAAAATGTAAGGTGTTGTGGCCGGGAAGTCAAAACAAACTTCACGTGGTTTTGTCCTTTTATTTTGAAATTGAAGTGCAAAGGATAAAAGTATGTAAGGTGTTTATTGCCTTCTTGCTTTGGGATTTTGATTTGATAAGATGCACTATAAAGATCACATTTTTTAAATTGAAGGCTATACAATGACAAAATGTAAGGTGTTCATTATTCTCAAAAACAAAAACAAAAAACAAAAAAACAAAACAAAATAAGGTGTTTATTGCTTTGGGTTTTTTGGATCAGACTTCCTAAACGGTCCTGCATTCATGACTCTATCACCACTTTTAATAGATGAATACCTCAAGGTTGGAATTCTATAATAATACATCTAAAGTTGGCGTATGTGAGAGAGAGCATCTGTAATCGGTGCTCAGTAAGTTACCTTATAGCGATGATAAATGCATTTATATACTAAACTTCATTCTTTTATTTTTTTCAATGTTAGACTTTCTTCCCAAACGATCAACTTTGAAGTTCAATTTTTTATTCACCCAAACACTATTTTGACAAAGAGAATATATCAATTCAATAATTTTCACGAAGGAGAACATGATTCTACCTTCATATTTCAAAGTCGAGATTAAAAATTCAATCAAAATAGTTCATGAAAACGAACTTTTATATCCTTTATTTTCCAATAAAAATAAAAGAGAAAATATGAAAAACAAAACTTAGAGTTTTGTGTTATTCATTATGGATAAAATTGATATTTTCTACTTTTAGATAATATTGAAACTCAATATATTAATTAAGTGATGAATTGACTTTTTCTAGTTTAGGCGATATTAAAACTCAAACTAGTAATTAAACAATAATATCACCCAATAATATGACAAGTCCATGGGAAGAGTCTATTTATATATATTATAAAATGATCACTCCAATCCATATATAAACAATCAGTTATTTTGATATATAATGGGAAAAAGTCGTAAATATAAAAATTACAAAAAATATTTAAATAAAAGTTATGGGCATATTGGGCAATTTCATCCTTCTGGTTGCAGATGGACATTTCGACTTCAGTTTTTGGTAGATATGAGCTTTCCATTTGTCTAATGTTGGGTTGGGTTTGAATCTTAAAAAAACCCTGGACTTCATAGCAAAATTTTAGTCGAAATTACACGTAAAAAATTATCTTTTAAAGTCAGTAAAAATATTGAACTCTAAATTATAAGAATATTGATTGAGATAATGAAAATATCATCAATATTTTCAAATGATAAAAAATGATTAAAATATTTGTTACATCAGTTATTCAAAATATGAAAATAATAATATTTATCTACTTTTTTTTTTAGGACATAAACTGTAACTGGGACAGATTCAAAGGATTATCGGAACCAATCGATATAGAATATTAGTGACACGGTCCGGATGACGATTCTCAATTGAGAGGGATCCACCCCCCACACAGAGATGGAGGGAACTCACACGAAGGTAAGACGCATATGATGGAAAATCAAAGATTAATATATTTATATTAAGTATTATTATATTATATTATATATTATATAGTATAGTATATGTATTTACCTACTTTCTTTGACTTAACAGGAGGATAGAATGAGAATTTACTGCTTTATTAGTCCGGGAGACTTGGTCAACTTGGATGCAACCGCCATCAGTTAAAAATTGGAGGTATTGCGCAAACTTGTTGCAGAACTCTTAACTTATTGTGGTCAGTGGTGCCAGTAGTCAATGCTCAAACATGGTTGATTTTTTCTCTGGCCTTTAAAGGGTGCATTTAAAAAAAAATAGAAATAGTAATAAAGTAGTAAAAAAAATAGAAGAGGGAGAGAAAGAACTCTCCAATTGAAATTGATACGCAAATATCTGCTGACCAAAACAATTATTAAACTGATTTTTCAAGAAAAAATAATTATTAATTATTAATTGAATTTATTTTCCTTTCAAAGATGTCGTTATCAATCATGAATTTATGTCCATAATATTGAAAAAACGACTTTAATTAACAAGAAAAATATACAACACAGTTTCTTTTATTGATGACTGGCATCATCTATTCGTAATTGACTTTTTGGGAGGTTCACACTTCTGACCTTATCTTATCGCTCATTTTTATAAAATCTGTCCTTCTAGGAAATTTCTGGCTATATCCATGAATTCTTCTTCAAATTGTGTTATAAAAAACTCTCCTCTAAAGTGAGGGTTAGACACAATTACTGTTTATTAATTGATCATATAAAATAAAATTATTGTGACGAATTCTATTACCATAAATACATATTCATAGGCATAGGATATATAAATGAATGTATATATGACGAGAGATATTATATTAAATTAAATTAATAGAAGTATGGAAACACCTCAAATAAAGGACAATATATAAATTCAAATTTGGAATATTAAAAATTCAGAATTAACATATATAAATATATAATTAGAAATAAGAAGAAGAGACTTGCAATTGAAACTTGGATATTAAACAGAAGTTATCTTTGAAAGGATATTCAGGTCTTCTCCTTCAACCATTTTTTCAAATCAAGTCTCCCTTTTGTGAGAAAAAAAAAAAAAAATCATTGTCATGTCCATCAATAACGTTGAAAAATTGGCATTAGAGTCACTTTTTCTCCTATTGCTTTTCCTTGTAGTTACTATATGATAATTTCACACGGTTTTGTCTCTTTAATTTGAAAATGACATAAAAGAACGTAAAATTTTATAAAAAAAAATTGTTATATATTAAAATGGATGATTTTTCTTGAAAAATAATATTATAATATCATATTAAACTAAATAATTTATGAAAACCTGGGCTGCAAATAGCTCACAGTACTTACAAAATAAAAAAATTTGGATGCATGATAGGAGTAGCGTGAACGACACAGTTAAAAATACAGAAAACAAAATTGTCAAGAAAAAAGTAGCCCCTTTACGCGGTTTTCTGATGTGGGATCGGCTCCGGCGACTAAAACACTCTTCCTTTTTATACTAAAAGACTTTTAAATGATTCTCATAATATACTTTTAATAATCAATCCAGACTTCACAGTCCAATAAAACGAGTAATTACACAAAAGTACCCTAACATTTACTATAAACCTTGCTATATTGTCAGTTTATCACTTATTATATGTGAGTTAGCTTGGCTGGTTTTGCCTTAGCTTGTTTTGATTAACATCCACTTAACAAAAGTGTTAACACTCTTATGATTAAATAGTCCTTTTACATATTAAAATTATTTTGCCCAATAACAAGCTGCCACATCACACTTAAATTTTAAAATAAATTTTATTATTAATTATATTGTTATTAAAATAAAAATATTTTTCTAATAATAGCTTTTTAAAAAAATTCAAATAAAAAAAAATGAAACCTTTTTTGTTCTTCAATATCTAAAACAAATCCAGACTTTTTATCAACACAAATCCATATCTTATTAATTACACTCATATTTTTGTTATTCAAATTGACATCAACAAAATATAAATAAAATAAAATTATTGTGACGAATTCTATTACTATAAATGTATATTCATACTTCATAGACATAGGATACATATATATATATATAAGGAAGGGATATTATATTAAATTAAAACAATAGGCATATGGAAACATCTCAAATCAAGTGCAATACGTAAATTCAAATTCAGAAAATTAAAAATTCAGAATTAACATAACAAATATATAATTAGAAATAAGAAGAAGAGACTTGGATATTAAACATGGGTTATCTTTGAAAAGACACACTGGTCTTCTCCTTCAGCCATTTTTTTCAAATTAAGTCTCCTTTTTATCAAAAAGAAAAGAAAAAAAAATCATGATAATGTCCACCAATAATGTTGAAAAATTGGCATTAGAGTCACTTTTACTTCTATTTCTTTTCCTCATATTTGTTGTACAATAATTTCACACGATAACTTAACTAGTGGACTTATTATTAGAGTTTTTTATTCTCTACTTTCCATTACTGAATAAAGAAATCCTTTTTGTTAGTTTGTTTCATCATATCTCAAAAATTGAGATTTTATCGACCAGAGGACTCATCGAGTAGTTTGCTGTGTTCTGTTTTGTTCGATTCCCATCAATGTTTCTTCAATTTTTAAATAATTGAATCAACGACGTACATACATACGTAATAGTACTTAATTCAACCTCATCTTATTTTAATGGCTTGCAATATTATTATCATTTGATATACTTAATTAACTAGTAACAAAAGCAACTTCACTTCTATTAAACGTCAAATATATGTTTAATAATCAGAAATAATATCCCGTAATTAGACCTTTCATAAATTTCTAATTGTAACTTTCATTATATACTTTCAAATAAAAATTTTATTTTTTAAACACCATAAATGACATAATTTATCATATAATATTTTGTATTTTCATTTATTTAAGAGTCTTCTAAATCTCTACCAAATTTACCTTTGATTTTCGAAAACTTTATTTACATTATTATACAACATTATAATATTGTAGTAAGGGTTGATGGACACGGTTTCTATATCTTTAACTTGAAAGTGACGTAAAAGAATGTAAAATTTTATAAAATGTTGTTATACATTAAAATAAATGATTTTTATTAATAACTAATATTATAATATTATATTACACTAAATAATTTATGAAAACTTGGGCTACGAATGGCCCACAGTACTTATAACATCCAGAAATTTGGATGCATGATTGTGGTGGTGTGACTGACACGGTTAATAAAAAAAAAAAAAAATAGCCCCTTCACGCGGTTGATTGGTATGGGACCGGCCCCGAGGACTCAACACTCTTCCTTTACATACTAAAAGACTTTTTTACAATTCTCAAAATATACTTTTAATATTTCATGTTTAATATCCAACTAATTAATTTAATTGCGGTAAATACCCTGATTTTCCAGCTATTTAACAAATTACTACCTACGCTAAACTGAAGAGAGCGTTTTTCTTTTCTTTTTTTTTTTATTTTAAAAACCTTATTCTTAAAAATCAACTTTAAACTATTTAATAATATTTTAAATAAAAATTAATAAAATTATTATAAAATACATAAAATAAATAGTAATAAAAATAAAAAATCAAATTAAAAAAAATAGAGGTCAAAGAGGGCTCCAAAGACTTTCCAAGCAATTGAAGAGGTAGTGAAACTTTGTTTTGTCCCAATTGAAAAAGGTGCCATACCTCCTCTATTGCTACGGTGGGCTTTGTTTTTGCAGCCTCCTCCAAATGGTAGAGTAGAAGGCAAGCCTTCTCCCAATTAGAGAAGACCATAATGTTTCCTCTATTAGTGCAATGGAGGAGGCATTATGGTCTCCCCCTGGTTGAAGGAGGGCATCAAATTTGGTGAAAGAAGAGAAAAATTATGTACTAGATCTAGTTGGATTTTATTTCAAAACCAAAACCAACTTTAATTTACCCTATCAATTGAACCATTTAAAAAATCTTGGTATAATTGGAATTTGATTGAACTGGATTAAATTAATTTAATATTATAATAAATTGATTATTAAATAATATGTAATGAATTAATTTGTTTCTTTTTTGTGCAACAAGTAGTGAATTAATTTTTAAATAATTTAATATAAATAATAAATAAAATACAAATTAATTAAAGATATAATAATATAAAAAAAAATCCCACTTGTTTGGGATTTGCTAAATCCACCAAAATTATAGGTTTACGAACCTCATACAAATGGGATTTTATATGAAACTTACATGGAATTTTTCCCCTTCAACCTTGTTCCCAAACCCATGTTACTTCCGGGGTAACAAATGGGCCTAATGTATTTGCTTTTCAAAAGTGACTAAATAAAATATAGATTTGCTATTGTCATGGTTTCCCTTGCCTCTACTTAGAGTGTAAGGTTCGAGAACTCCTCTCATCTATATGTGAGTTATGTTTGCGATATCTTTTATTTGTGTTACATATCTCTCCTCCTAATTTATGAGAATTTATTTTAAAATACATCTTAAAATATATATCAACAGGTTTGAGATGTAATACATTCATACTCACACGGTTTTTGTCTTTTTATATTGAAATTGAAGCCCAAAGGATTATCATACAATGAAAAATGGACCGTGTTTATCGCTTTGTTGCTTTTTTGTTTTACAAAGCGGAAGAGGTGATGTGCTATCAAAAATTAAAACATTTAAAAAAAAAAAAAGTGGAAGAAGTGATGCATCATTGCTATGGGACCGCTACTATGACTTTTCTATTATTCTTAAAATATATTCTAAATAAATTACAAAATTTTATTGAATTAACTATATCATTTAATTTTATATGCAATATTTAAGAAAGTTTATATTCGGTTCAATTTACAAAATTACTTTTAGCAAACAATACCAAATATGTTTTTGTATAAAATAATCATTGTTTTAATTTGAATATATTTTGAATTTTTAATAAATATTTCTTAGAAACAAAACTGATGCACTGGAGATTCGTTGAAAGCTTCTTGGTTCATAAATAAAATTGATTTACAAAAAAGTATAATCAATATTCACAAATATAAATGAAAACTAAGCACATCGTCTTCTGTTCTTTTATTTTATTTTATTTTTTATTTTTTAAGGAAGTATTAAGCTAGTCAAATTATATTCATATAATTCAACTTTTGTCCCAGCAAATTAGAAAGTTTATTAAACAAAGCAAGTTCTCACTTTTCCCCAGTATAAAAACATGCAGGATATGTCAGCATTTTCACATTCAAAAAACTCAGTCTCTGCTATCGTAATTATCTTCAAAGCACCATTTCTCAACCATGGCGGATGCAATTGTTTCCGTTGTCTTGAAGGAACTGGCTTCAACCACTCGTCAACAGATTGAAGAAGAAGTTACACTCGTACGTGGTGTCGGCAAAGAAGTAGAAAGGATGACTAGCAATTTCCAAGCCATTCAAGCTGTGCTCGTTGATGCAGAGCTCAGGCAAGTGAAGGAGACAACTGTCAGACTCTGGCTAGATAAGCTCAAAGCTGTATCCTATGATGCAGAAAACGTGTTGGATGAGTGGAACACTTCCAAGCTGAAGCAGCAAATTGAGAGAGCTGAAAATGCTCTTACTCTTAGGAAGAAGGTATGTTCCTTCTTTCTCTCTCCTTGCTTCTGTTTTAAGCAAGTTGTTTTGCACCGTGACATTGCTTTTAAAATAAAAGAAGTCACCGAGAGGCTGGATGATATTGCTATAGAAAAAGATAGGTATCATTTTTTGAATAGGAATGTTGAACTACCTCAACGAGTAGAAAGTATCTCGTTCATTGAAGAGTCTGAGATTTATGGTCGAGATAAAGAAAAGGATATTTTGGTAAGCAAGTTGTTATGTGAGAGTAGTGATGAAATAAGAGGCATCTATATCATCTCTCTTGTAGGGATGGGAGGAATTGGAAAAACAACTCTTGCTCAACTTGTTTATAACAATGATGAGATAAAGAAGAATTTTGAGAAAAGAATTTGGGTATGTGTATCAGATCCTTTTGATGTGTTAAGGATTGCTAAAGCAATTGCTGTAGCTCTAGAATGGCCAGCCTTTGATTTAGTTAATTTGGAATCTTGTGTACAAAGGATTTATCAATCCATTAGAGGAAAAAAATTTCTTCTTATATTGGATGACATGTGGACAGAAGACTACGACGAATGGAAACCATTGTACTATTGTTTAAGAAATGGTCTTCATGGTAGTAGAATTTTGGTTACCACACGTAAGCAAGCAGTTGCTCATATGATGGAATCAAATGATGTTATCCCAATTAAAGAGTTATCTGAAGAGTATTGTTGGTTGATGTTCAAGTCAATAGCATTTTCTGGTAGATCTGAATTGGAGTGTAGAGAACTAGAAGATGTTGGTAAGGAAATTGTGAGTAAGTGCAAGGGTTTACCTCTTGCAGCAAAGACTATGGGGAGTCTCCTACGCATTTGGAAAACTAGTAATGAATGGAAAACTATCTTAGATAGTGAGTTGTGGAAACTTGAAGAGTTTGAGAAAGACATTTTTTGTCCTTTGATGCTCAGTTATCATAATTTGCCTCATATGGTTAAAAGATGCTTCTCATATTGTGTCATTTTTCCAAAGGATTGCCAACTGCATAAGTTGGACTTGATTAAGTTGTGGATGGCTCAAGGTTATTTAGAATTAGAAGGAAATACGAATATGGAGATGATAGGTGAAAAATATTTTAACATTTTAGCGACACATTCCTTCTTCCAAGAGTTCATAAAAGATGATATTGGTGTTATCATAGCATGTAAGATGCATGATTTAGTACATGATTTTGCTCAATTTCTCACGAAGAATGAATGTCTTGCGCTAGTTAACAAAGGTTTTGGAGAATCAATCATTAACATTTCATTTGAGAAAGCTCATCATTTAATGTTTATGGTTGACGAAAATAGTTCATTTCCTATTTCCTTTCGTAATTTCAAAAAATTGAGGAGCCTCGTGTTTAAATTTCATAGAGGCACACATTCGATCGATAGAGTCTTGTGCAATTTATTAGGGCAAAATACATGCTTAAGGGCATTAGCATTGAGGGGAATTTTCGAGTTTGATATGATGACTGGTGCAGAATATTTTAATGAGATAAAATTTGAAACATTTCCAAGAGAGATAGAAAAGTTAATACATTTAAGGTATCTTAACTTAAGTAATAATTTGGGGTTAAAAATGTTACCGGAAACATTATGTGAATTATATAATTTGCTAACTTTGAATGTTTTAGGTTGTAGGAATCTTAAGGAACTACCTCAAGGAATTGGAAAGTTAATCAACCTAAGACATTTGGTAAACTACGAAACTAGTTCTCTAAGATACATGCCAAAAGGACTTGAGAACTTGACGTGTCTTCGTACATTAAGTCAGTTTCATGTGAGTGAGGGTAATTATGGCAACAAAGCATCTTCACTTGAATGTTTGAATAAATTTCACCACCTCCAAGGATATTTTAGAATAATTGGTTTGAGAAATATGACAAATGAGAGCGGGGCTCATGGAACAGAACTTAAAAATAAGATAAACATTAGTTTCTTGGAATTGAACTTCAATGGATCCCATTTGATAAACAATGAAGCAATTCTTGAAGCACTGCAACCTCCTTCAAACTTACGAGGATTAACAATATCAGACTACGCAGGCAACGTGGTGTTACCTAATTGGATAATGTTATTAACCAATTTGAAGAGATTAACTCTAGTCGAATGGATCAAGTGTGAGCAATTGCCTTCATTGGGAAAATTGTCATCTCTTGAATCACTTATTATACGTCAGATGAAGAGAGTAAAAAGAGTGGGTAATGAAGTTTTGGGATTAAAAAGTGATGACATTACTTCCTCTTCATTAGTTACTGCTTTTCCCAATTTGAAATCTCTCTGGTTTTGGGAGATGGAAGAATGGAAAGAGTGGGATTTTGGGATTGTGCATCATAATATAAAAGTCATGCCATCTCTTTATCGCTTGCTCATTTTTGATTGTCCTAAATTAAAGGTACTACCAAAGCATATTCTTCAGATGGAATCGTTGCAAGTATTGGAGATAAAAGGGTGTTCTATTTTATAAGAACAGTATAGAAAGGGAATAGGAGAGAACTGGTCTGACATCTCTCACATCCCTAATATCCGAATTGATGGTGAGTACGTGCAAAGAGATGGGCATTGAGACAAGCATACATCCAACTCCAGGTACTTTCTTCTTCTCTTCTTTTCCCTTCATTGTTATGTTTTCCACTTATTGAAAACTGTAAGTTAATTTTAAATTAATTAATTGGTCATAGGTGTTTGATTAAGTTTCAAATTGGGTCTTCAAAGGCCTTACATTTTTCCATACAACCACTTTTTAAGGGAAATCAAATTGACATGCCAAGATGTATTGAGAAGAAAGGTAAGGAAGAATGCTTTATTAATTAATTTGGGTATTTTGAGTTGGTGATGTGTACTTGTTAATGTTTGTAAACTGCCAAGTTTGTGCATTACAAGGAGAGGTATATTGGATTTGGGAGACATGTAAATTTCTTATCTTTATGTTTAGGGTTTTACTACATAAGAAAAGGCAAGAAGAAGAAGAGAGGTATAATGTAGTCAATATTTCCATTCTGATGTGATGAGAAGAGCAGAGTTTCAATGAGTATGCTCCTATGAATTCAAATGTGACAGCATTGAAGAGGATTCCCCTGTCAAAGGTTGTTAACATTTGTTGCACCCTAAGTCTCCTCCCTCAATATGAGATGCTGGTCGGGCACTGATCTATTCTGAGTAGCATCAACATGGACTCTCTTCGAGTTATGGTATGACAAAGTCGAAATAGAGTAGTCATTGACTTTAATTTCATATGATTTTCTTGGATTATGTCACGGTTGAGGACGTGTGCTTTCGTTGTTTGAAATTATACTATGTTTGTAAAATGTTAGGAATATTTATCTCAAAAGTACGTGTTTTGGATTTGGGAGGCATGTAAATTTAAAGAGTCTCGATATTGTTGTTCATTGTTAAGACTATTGGTCTTAAACTTTTGGGTGCAGGAAATACAATAGAAAATAATTTCCATTCTCAAGGGACTCTAATTTCATAGGCTGATAGGTGAACCAGCTAGGATGTGTCTAAATGAAGAATGAAACAAGAACATTTCACAATTAATAATTTCATTCTAATGTTACTAGAAGGATAGAGTTCCAATTGGCATGCTTCCATGCATTCTAGTATGAGAGGCCATAAGTGGCTTTTCCTGCTTTGAGGTTGTTCAGCTCACTTGTTGCATTCTAAGTCTTTTCACTCAATAGACACTTGCTTGACACAGATCTTGTTTTCAATGGCATTGATGTGAACTTCCATCAGTATGGTATAACAGAATCGAAGGTACAATAGAAATTAACTTTGATTCTTTTAATGTTAGTTAAATGTTGCAAGCCACCATCCTATTATTTATTTATAAATATTTTCTTTGGATGATGTCATAGGTTGTGGATATTAACATTGAAGATTAATGCACTTCAAAGATTCAAAAGTTCAATGATTTGAAGTCAACTGACACTAGTTAAGGAAGAGACTTTGGCTTTCTTATTAAATATACTATCATAAGGTATGGCTTGATTATTCAAATCCTTAACAATTCCATTCTATTTCTTTCTTTCATCTTTTGTGTTTTTTCATAATTTTTATTTTTAAAGCTTATTGATTCTGATAATTTTCAGGCATAAGCATAGCATGTCAATGTTATTGTTCATACATGAACAAAGAACTTGTCATTGAACTTCCCATTGGTTGCAGCAAACATCTATCTGCAAGCATTTGCTACATGTTTAAGTGCATTAAATATATCAATATCTATAAGGATGAAGCCAAATAAAATTATTAATCATTGGTTGAAGCAGGAACATAATTCACTGTATCCAATCCTCATCAACCATGGTTATCTTCAGTTCATTTTTGACATTGGTACATAAATTATGAACCAAGTACTTGGCCCTAGATGTAATAATCAATGTATCCTTTGTACATCGCATTAATTCAAAACATATAATTTGCTGATTATTAAATGTTGTACATGTCAATACTTGATTTAAAAAGCTAATGTGTAAATTTCTGAAAAGCTAACATGAAAATTTCTTGTCGAAGTGTTTTTGGTCAATGGTGATCTATGGGATATACGGAATAGAAGAGTGAGGTGTGCTTCAGAAGAAGGAATTCTATGTGGATGGAAAATCGAAAAGTTCTTTCACTTAGAATCAGTTATGGATCTTTAAGAGGCAAGGAATGAATTAAGCATTGATTATGACCGTTCCAGTAGAGAAAAAACAAACGGTAAGGTAATTCCATAAGATAAGATGTATATTGATTTTTATTATGTTCTTTTAGATTGTCTCTTAAGATTTATAAGACATTAGGTATTATATTTTCATATTAGTGCCAATTAAAAGACTCCAACAACAATATTTTAGTGGCCTATTTTGTAATGTCTTGAAGAATCAATATCTAGTAACGACATGTTATATTAAATTTGGGTAAATGGCGTTTAGCTATCCCATTTATATGATTTTTCTACCTCAAAATATATTTAGATAGTAATTTTTTACAGCTCTTTGTAATTCTTTTTGTTTTTCAAACTCTTCCATGCAAAGCTTTCATGTTCTTATCTTTGGATATTATTTGCATTGGAGAAATGCCTTTCAAGGTGAATCAATGGCCTTACCTAGATGCATTGTGAGAAAAAGGTTAAAAAAAATTGATGCCTTATTAATGTATAATATCTAGCATATTTGGACTTCAGATGCATGTAAAAAACCATTGTGTTTGGTGTTTTGCAACATGTTTGTCAAGTGAACATCAAAGGAAGTGCCAATTGGAAGGATGGAAAAAGAAGCTAGCTGATGTTGCCGGTAGGCAAGAGGTGTGCTTTAGTTGGAGGGAATTTGGCACAGTTGGCTCATATCAATGGGTGGGCTACTATCGTTGTGAATGGATGCATGAGAGATGTAGATGAGATCAATGCATGTGGAATTGGGGTGAGAGCTTTAGGATCTCATCCTCTGAAATGGATCAGAGGAGGTTTCACTTGTTCCAATGTTGTTGATGCTAGTCCCCCCTAAGTAGTTGCTTGCTCAACACAAATCATTCTGAGTGGCATCGTTGTGTACTTCCTTTGAAGGTATTACAGAGTTGATATAGAGTAGTAACTGTCTTTAATTTAAATACAGTGTAAAAGATTGTGGGCCATATTCCTTATCACTTTCTTTACTTTCAGATCTCTTACTAAGAATATGTGACAGCTTATGGATCTTTTTAGTGAAGCTTAATGTGCTTTGTTCTTTAAAGAATCAAAGACAATGACACTAGCTAGGCAAATGGCATGAGGTATCTTATTAAATATGATGTTGGAAGGTATGCCTTGATTATTCAAATCTTTGACAATCTGTCTAGTTGTTTTATTTTCTTTTTCAGTCTTATCATGCTGTTTTCTGTTCTTTTTCTTTTTCCTTTTTTTTTAATAATTTTTCTGTACAAAACCTGTTGATTCTAATAACTTTTCATTTATAACCATAGTGTCTCATTGTTTTCTTCCTTATAGTGTGTGATATGTATAAAATAAGAACCATGTCAAATTGATCACCTTTTGTAGGCTTTAGCAAAAGCTTAATGTCAAAAGCTTGGGGAATTTTGATTTTTTTTTTCCAGATTTGTGTGTGTGGAAAATCAAATAGGTAACTGGTTGTACAGATCTTATCAATTGTCTATCATTTCAAGTGTGCTTGTTGGTTTTTTTATTTAATGTTGCTAGAATTATATTTTTAAAAGGAAAAATGCATAAATTTCTTATCAAATAGGCTTTGGTGGTCTGTTGAATACAAGAGAGTGAAGAGTAGGGCAAGTATTATAGTCGGTGAAGAGTTTACAATCAAATACATAGTGCTAGGGATTATTTCCTTCAATAATTGGCATATTTCCATCTTATCTGATCTTCTATTTATGTTCTATGTTATTTCAAATTAAGTTGTCACATTGGTTTTATGGTTCATAGCAGCTGGAGTAGTCAAGAAGAATTTTCTAGGCCATCTGGTTTTTCCTTCAAGGATACAAGTAAAAAGTTCTACAATCATACACCCTTTTACATAGCGTTGCTCTTTTTTTGGCTGCTAGGCTTGATTTGAATGTTTGACATCGCTAAATTTTTTGTCTAAAAAGAGTCATGTTTGCAAGATTTTCAGAAAGGATATAGTTTTCAACTTGGACCTTTCAAAAGGATGATTTTCAATTCAACCCTATTTAATTTTATCTCCTAATTTTAGAATATATATTTTATTACTTTATCTTTGATTGGGTATTGTATTCTCGGTGTTGGGTAAGTGGACAAAATTATTTAGTTGGAATACTATTCTACAACAACTAGATTAGTGCAAGAAATTAAATTAGTATATTTGTTGAAAGGAATAAAATTAGATCAAGTTAGTCCAAAATTAATTGGTCATAGGTATTTAATTAAGTTAATTTAAATTAATTAATAAAGCATTCTTCAAATTGGGTCTTCAAAGGGAAATCAAATTGTTATGCCAAGATGTGTTGAGAAGAAAGGTAAAGAAGAATGCTCTATTAATTAATTTGGGTATTTTGAGTTGGTTATGTGTACTTGTTAATATTTGTAAACTACCAGGTTTGTGCATTACAAGGAGAGGTTTATTGGATTTGGGAGACATGTAAATTTCTTATCTTTATGTTCAGGGTTTTACTGCATAAGAAGAAGCAAGAAGAAGAAGAAAGTTACAATGCAATCAATGTTTCCATTCCGATGTGATGAGAAGAAGCAGAGTTTCAATGAGTATGCTTCCATGAATTCAAATGAGATAGCACTGAAGAGGATTCCCCTGTTCCAAGGTTGTTCACGCTCACTTGTAGCACCCCAAGTCCCCTCTCTTGACATGAGATGCTGGTTAGGCACAGATCCGTTCTGAATGGTATGACAAAGTTGGAATAGAGTAGTCATTGACTTTAATTTCATATGTTTTTCTTGGAGTATGTCATAGTAGAGGATGTATACTTTCGTTGTTTGAAGTTATACTATGTTTATAAAATATCAGGATTATATATCTTGACAGGACGTGTTTTGGATTTGGGAGGCATGTAAATTGAAGAGTCAAGATGTTGTTGTTCATTGTTTAGACTAATGGGCTTAAACTTTTGGATACAGGAAATACAACAGAAGTTAGTTTTCTTTCTTGGGGGACTCTAATTTCACAGCCTGATAGGTGAGTTTATAGTTTGATAGGTGAACCAACTAGGATATATCCAAAGGAAGAATGAAACAAGAAGATTGCACAATCAATAATTTCATTCTGATGTTACCAGGAGAGACAGAGTTACAATTGTTATGCTTCCATTCATTCTAGCATGAGAGGCCAGAAATGGCTTTTCCTGTTCCGAGGTTGTTCATGTTCACTTGTTGCACTCCAAGTCTCTTCCCTCAATAGACACTTGCTCACACAGATCTTGTTTTCATGGAATTGACGTGAACTTCCATCGGCATGGTATGACAGAATTGAAGGTAGAGTAGAAATTATCTTTGATTTTTTTAATGTTGGGTAAATGTTGCAGGCCACATTCCTATTACTTTATTTGCTAATAGATATTTTCCTTGGATGATGTCCTAGGTTGCAGTTATTAATTATCATTGAAGACTAACGCATTTTAGATTAAAAAATTCAATGACTTGGATTTGGGAGACATGTAAAAATCTTGCCTAAGAAGAGGCAGTGATGAGATGCTCATTGTTGAAAGTGTTGATCTTACACTTTTGGGTACAGAAGATGAAAACAGCAGTTATCTAGTTAGATTTCTCAAGGGATCCCAACTTAGAGCTGGATGTCTTCAAAGGAAGACGGAGGAAGAAGATAGTACCATCATAGTTTTAGTATTATGTGCCCAGAAGAAGAGAGTTCCTTGGATATTCTATGAATTAATTCAAGCCTGAGAACCCATAAGAGACTCTTGCCATTTCTTCATTCTTGTACATAGCACCTTGAATCTACAACATCAGCATGTAGAAGCTGACATGGTGCCCTACTCCCTCTGGCAGCACCGATTTGGATGTCCCTCAGGTTAATGGTATTAACATATCAAGTTGAAGTAAAGCAAACAGTAATTAGACATTGTTATTACATAAACATGGTAAATATGGCAGGTGAAAATATTTTTCCTTCCTTTGCTTTCAGATCTTCCAGTAAGACTGTAAGAGTATGTCACAGCTTGCTTATGGAATTTGTTATTTAACTTTCTGCTGAAGGGTATGCTTTGACCTTTCAATCCTTCACAATCTTTTTCTGTTGTGTCCATTTTTCTTTTTCTTCTTATTACTTTTATTTTGTACCAAGCATCTGTATTTTGCTCATACGCTAGACAATCAAATTTCATGGGAGAATCACTATAGTTCCCCAGAGAAAGCAAGTTGTAATGCGTGGATGCATGCGAAGAAAGGTTAGGGACAATTATATATGTGTTCTTGCTAATATTAGCAAAACGGGATGTTCTTTTACTTGCTTCCAATTGTTGACATGTGTGAGATGCAAACTCGATCAAATTGCACATAGGCATCAAAATATGCTTGTTTATCCATATAGTGTAAGAAAAATCTATATATATTTTTCTTCATGCAGGGCTAATTCTTTGGTTGGAATAACATTTTGATCTTGGAAAAGGAAAGGAAAGAATTTGGCCAGGTTAGTCCTTAAGATTGAAGTTAATATGTTTTCTTATATACATAATAGTTAAAATAGGTAAAATAGTACCAACAAGATAACTAAGCTCTTCAAATACGATGTATAATTATCTTATTATTTGTTTACCTTCCAGGATTTTCCTTAGGAATATATGATAGCTAATTTGCTTCTATTTTTCATATGCATTAAATGGAACTGCGAAGCACTCAATGCTTGTCAAGAAATTTCATAGATGTTTTGCTGGAGAATCACTTTCAAAAGACAATGTGTTAGCTAAACTGTGCAGCAGCAATGTATATCTTATTTGATATTCTGAGATAAGGTATTTCTTGATTACTTGATATTTAACAAGCTACGTTGATAATTTCGAGCATGTACAAAGCTTCCTTTTTCCAAAGCTTAAGATTTTGCTTTAATTAAATTTCAATGCAGATGAAAATATTATGAGGAAGCAAATTTTCTTCCTAGGTACCTTGTGAAGGGTTAAGGACAACTTATGTGATCAATTTTTGAAATTTTGACTACTTGACAACATCTTATTGACGACGGAAACACAATCTAGGTAACTGAAAGACCTCAATATTGTTGGGATGTTGTGTACATGCCTCTCAATATTTGAAATTATGTGATAATTGTTTGGAATTGTTTTAAATCATATGTGAATCAATTCAAAGCTGATGACCAGCAGCAAGTTGTTTTTAACTGTTGTATGTATTTTCAGTTGTATATAAAAAAGGTTTAAATTTAAATAAATTCTTTTAGCTTGCCATTTCACAACTATACCAAACATATGCTTAATAGTTGAAGCTTTGGGCAGGTTCTTCATTTTGAATGCTTCTGTGCTATGAACTGCCAAGATGCTTCAGGAAACAAACTAATTCAAATGCTGGTCTGTTATACAATCTTGTTTCGTTTAATGTTGGATGTGTTGTTAATCATGCTTTGGCAAAGTTTGGTCATGTTTATGTCAATTTTAAATCTTAAGCTTCTCTGCCTAATAGATTCACAAATTCTTCTTAAGCTTATTGATATGATTGTCATCTTTTGAAGATAAAAAGTGAGATCAGCGTAGTAACATCCTAATTATGTTATTTAAATTAATTTGCAGCCATTTATATTGATAGATGCAACCGACTAAAGTTTTTCACACATGGTAGATCCACACACGTGGTCCATATTTTAAACACGACATCTAATAATCTCTAAAGTACACCTTGCACACAATGCCGTTGATGGTTCAATAGTAGCATACACGTGTTTTCCAATTGTCTTTGTTAGTTACAAACATGATCACACATTGTTCGATGTAAGTTCCTCTATGACCTAAAAACACCGATAATATATTCTTTTATTGTTTTCTTGTGTGTGTACTGAGTTAAAACACAATAAGCAATTAAAACTCCTTTATTGTTGTGGGTCAAATGCTTAAATTGGTTCTAAAATTCTTGTTTAAGCTGAACCGATTTTCTGTCAAATGATTTTACACCACATATTTAATCTATGTTTTTTTATGCAACAGATCTTATCATCTGTGATGAACACTTCTTGCTCTTTGTGGCATTGATGATCTTATGATAAGGTACACACGAGCTTCATAGTTGGCCTTGTTAATAGTGAACATGATTACTTATTATTTCATGTAAGTTTTTTTCTGATAACAAGCAGAGCAGATATTGTATTGTTTTATCAATTGTTGTTTATGTGAACAATATTAAATCTAAGAAATCAATCAATGATTCTCCCTGCTTATAAACATAGTGTTAAAAGAGACTTCATATATAAGTTCAATATGCCTGTTTGTCTTGGCATGTTAATTTAAGACATTATACCATTCCATGTAAGCTACTCTCTAATTTAAAACAACAAATATTATTATTATTATTTTGTTTTTGTGAGTTAACAGAATAAGCACTTGTACTTTATATTTTACTAGTGAAATGCTTAAATTGGTTCTAAATTTCTTGTTCAGGTTTGAGGATATATTTTCAACGTTTTCTATCATCTGAAATGAAAGAATCTCAAATAGCATTGTCAAATAGAGAGAGCCAAGCACAGTAAATAGTAACCAAGTAAAAAGGCCACTGATGGCCTAGAGCATAGACCAAACGGTGTAGCTTGTTGGGTTCGCTCATATAATAGGTTTGGACCAAATAAGGGTTGTTGAACCCGAAGCTACTGATTTTGTGTGAAGAAAAAGAAAATGAGAGAAAGAAAGAGAAAGTGGGTGGGTTTTGAGGTTTCATGTTTGAAGATCAAGTGGCTAAACTTTGTCGAATTTAGCCCAAATTTCAGCTGTAGAATCCTTGCAAGAAGCTCTATAAATCTACTGGTTGGATTTTCCAATTATCCTTTCTATGGTGTCATCTTGGGATGCCCACTTGCTGGGACCTAATATTTGTCTTGTTGGAATCCTTTTGATAAGATGATGAATATGATGTTGTTGAACTAAGAATATTTATTCTTGATGCTATTGTAAGCCTTTAGTTATTCTAGAGAGAACCTATTGTAAACCTATTATTTTGTTGGAGATAATGGAAGATTTTAAGTCGACTATGGTTGCCGTGGTTTTTCCCACATTGGGTTTTCCACGTAAAAATTTGATTTCACTTTGTGATAGATTTACTATTTTAGTGACTTGATGCTTTGGTTGATTTATTGCTAAGGTGGATATTTCATGAGAACCTTATTTTAAACACACACATAGGGGAAAAAGATTTATTTGTTGCTTGTTACCATTGTTGGTTTTTCCCAACACAACCATTAGTAGAAATGGTTTTTGCTTAATCTTGAGTCAATGTAAATTAAGTTGTGAGTGGTCATAACACTAATACCATGTAGTAGGAAAAAGTGTTAGAACTCAACAATGAAGAAGCTAAACCCAATTAACTTGTGACTTGATCAATCTTATTTATATACTAATGATTATATAGGAGCTATTAATCCTATATTATTTGGAAAGTTATTTTCAAAGTCATATTCCTTTTAAAGCAAGTATTACCAACACATTAAGTGACAGGTCCCGTTTCTGCACTCCTATTTCCGTGCAGACGGCAGTCCGTCGACAACCCTACGGTAACCCTCTAGCCGATATTTAATCCTACTGAAAGGTTCTTGTGAAGTTAAGTTGTTTTTCCTTACTGAAAACCTTTTCAATTTTTTTTTGTTTTTTTACGGAAACGGATGAGAAATTTTTCTTTTTATCATACATTTATATAATAAGTTTAATAAAAATTTGAACAGTATAACGACTGTTTTTCTGAAATTGTCACCATGTAAGTTTAATATAAAAATTTAACACTTCTAAAATCAATTTTTTCCAAACTTCTGGGCCTCAGGCTCTCAATTTTATCAATTCACAAGCAACCATAAATATGTCGTTCAATTTTAAAATAATTTAAAATACAAACACGAGTCATGCATATATATATATATTTTAGTTATACATTTTCAAAAATGAGAAAAAAAAATTTAAACATTATGCCAAATATAAATTTTTAAGAATTTTCTCAAAATAAAATACTTCTAATACAATCACAGCAGTTACAAAATACTCCCGACTCGAATTGCCTAGTTTTGGGTTGGAGTCCCTGAGCCTGATGCACTTATACCTGCATCTACTCATGAAGAGATTTTGTTTATAAAACATGAAACAGTGTGAACTCTATAAGCTCAGTGAGTGTTATAAAATTTCGTTTCAATTTTATTTTTATAAAATGCATCCCTTAAGTTTTAGAACTTTTAAAAACTATAGTATTAAAAACAATTTTTCTTGAAAACCATATTTCTTTCAATTGCATGGATAAATCATTTTCATAAATATTATTCGTTTTTATTTTAAAATTAAATAATAAATAACATTTACTGTAGACTTTAAATTTTCTAATAAAATGTAACCAGTGGTGGCGTTTACTATTTCAAAAATTTTTGAATAAATCAAGTCACTCACTAACTGTTCGTACCAGATGGTATCCTAGATAGGAAGCAAAATTTTGCCTCATTCCGACCTTATTGGAATTTTCCCTTGTTTAGGCCATCTATCCAGTATTACGTAGCAGTATTTTTTTAGTTAATAATATACCCTATATGTGCATTGGACGACACACTAAACTGAACCAATGACTCGACACACTTTCCCCTCTATAGGTTTCCTCCCGTTGTTAGTGATAGATACTCCCGACACTACTATTGCATTCTTCGGGTACTCAATCTTAATCAGAAATAACTGTAACATCTATAAAGTATACCATAGGTTTAATATATATTTTCATCAAACAGTTTTTCACCATAAAATACTCATTTCATATAAGCTTTTCAAATTTAGAAAATCAACATCTCATATAACCATTTATTATCTATGCAAAATATTTTTCATATAGTTTCATTTATTTCAAAATCAAACTATAACATATCATAACATAAATTTTAAAATATCATATCCAAAATATTATGAATAATACTCACCAATTATTGATTCATAAAATCACACGTTTTAGAGTTTCTTCGATTTTCGCATCACCTACATATTTTCGCATTCTACATTTAGAAAACATCGCAACTAAATTCGACTTATATACAAGCACATCCATTGGCATATAAACATACTAATAAACATTTAACAGTGCAACAATTTTAAACTCTCATATTTAAGCTGTAATGACTCCGATTATTCACGTATATTTTTCATTTGAATTTATTAACTTTTAAACATACAAAACATCACAATGGAGCTCAATTTTCTTACCCATACACTAAATGAACTTTTGGACCATTTTACCCCCTCTTGGCTTAATACAACCCATCTCTCAAACCATCTATCCAATTAAATCTTCCTTACCATAATCACATTCAACAACCACATTTTATGATATTTAAACAAACCAATTTCATTAAAACATCACATTTGAACACTAATGTATATTTGATTTTGAATCACCCTTTTTTCCTTCCAATCAATTTCTTTCAATTTTATACCATAAATATCATTCAAAACAACTCATAATATATTTCCACAAAGAATTAACACATTTTCAAAATCATAGAAATTTAAATAAACTCTAACTTTAACATAAAAATTTCTAGAAGACCAGGATTGAACCTCTACCTCAATATGGATTATTAACCACTCTAAAAATCTTGATTCTTAATGTAGTTATTGCCTTTCTAAATTAAATCTGCAAAGCAATGTAATATAGAAAATTTTTAATATGGCTACCCTAAAAGGAAAATAACCCTAAAAATGGATTCTACACTTAAAATGAGTCTGTAGATGCATCCGGAGCTAAATTTTGAGTTCCGAAGGTTTAGAAACTTGCCTCCTTCGTACGTGGTGGCCGACGGCAACTTTCCGACAATGGATTCTGGTAACCACAGTGGTGGGAGGTACGGCTAGTTGGGTTTTATTGGCTCGACACGCTTATCATGAAAATAGGGTTGGTCGGAGTCGAAATTGCTTAGTTTCGCTAAAATCTTAAAAAATCGAAGTTGGTTAATGACCAAAATTTTTCTACTAAAACGAAAGTCCAAACGATGATAAAATTGGTACCTATGAAATCTAATCACACGAGTTTTCCAATGGTACTAAGTTTGACCAAAACGAAGGTCGAATGTGGTCAAAATGAGAAGTCAAAGTTGGACTCACGGGAAATGGGTAGCTAGAAATAAATCTAGGGGAGAGAGAAATTTGTTGGCTGGTGGAAGAAGACAAAGTTATATAATCTGACAGAATTATAATTTACCCCCTTAACTTTTCATAACTTACGATTTTAAACTAAAATTTTAAAAATCTAACTTTTTTGGCCCTTACACTTTTATATAATTTTCATAAAATTTTTCAATTTCACTCTTTCTTGAATATTTTTTTCAATACCATTTTCATACCTTTAAATCGATTATTTTACCACTTTTTGATTTTGAAATCGTTTCCAATTTACCCAACAATTTCACTGGAATTCAATTTCATGTTCACAAAATTCTACCAAATTCTAATTACATCTCTAAATACTTTAAATTATTTCTTTATTCTATAAATGAGGCATATATATACAATACATTTACAATACTAAAATGGGGAAAGTATATTATATTAAGACAATTCTGAGCAACAATGTTTGTATCTTAATGCTATTAAATTAAATTCTTGCCTTAAAATTTTTCTTATGGGAATCTTCTTTACTTGCTTTCCTCCTCTTGCATCAAATTAAATTGTTATAATGAAAATTTTTTGGATAATATTTTATCCTCAACAAGCACCTATTCCAAATTGTTGCGATTTTATTTTAATAAGATTTATAATAAATTAATATCAATAAGAACATTGTTTCCCTTAAACATTTACCAAATCAGCTATCTGCTACCTAAATATACTATATAAGCTCCTAAATCACCTAAATATAGGCCTTAAATACAATGACTATAGCTTAACTTCGTGTTGTATTTGAAAAATATACTATCAACCATCTAAATATAGGCGCTAAATCCAAATGACTTACAACTTATTAACAAAGATGATGACAGACATCAAAGTATGACCCATTCCTTACCTTCTCAATCTCTATAATTTTTGCTATGTGTGTAATTTTTTTTTTCTTTTGAGAGTATACTGTTTTAATCTATGTTGTAATCTCTGTAGCTTTTCTCTCTATTCTATTAGCACCTAAAACAAAAGAAAAACCAAAAACAGAGTACTCACCTGGGTCGAGTTGACTGAGTTAGGCCGACTAGTCGATGAGAACTCCCAATATGAGATCTGAGTTGACTCGGTAAGAACTCGATCGATTCATCTGAGTTTTGAAACACTCGTATGAGAAAGAAAACTTGCAAATTTCCAAAACTGATGTGTCAATAAGTTTAAACAGCTAAAATATTTCCATATATAAGAGAAACTAATGAGAACCTCTATTGTTCGACCCGAAAGAAGAGAAAAAATATGTAGTTAGCAATATGCAATACAGTAAAACTGATCGTGATTAAGAAGTTCTAGAAGCTAGATTAGATTTTCTTTGTTCTATCTATATCATGAGATAAATATTTTATTTATTTTATAGGATAAAACAGGAATTAGATTAGCTTTATCTTAAGATAATATTACATTTATCAAATAGATAATTAGGATTAATTTTATCTTTTGGTAGTATTAGATAGGATTAGAGTTATCTATTCGATAAATCCTAGAAAATTACGAAATTATGGCTATAAATAGTCAAGTGATTTTCATAATTCATCATTCAGTTGTAGTTGAGAATTGTTAATAAAAGTTCCCAATTTTTAGAGCAAATTGGTTGTGTCTATTTTCAGTTATTTTGGGTGAACATGCTTGGGGTTGTTTGGCCTAAAATTCAAGTCGCGATGGTGATTTCTTTCTAGACTATTTTGGCTTTTTCCTAGAATTCACTCTGGAATGAGCTTGGGTTAGGTTAGGTAATTATGTTATTCAATTCCAGATTTAGGCTTGTTGTTGTATCTAGATTTGATTTTTCAACAATTTGATGCTTTCATTAAGAGTACTTGGTTGCTAGAAATAAGTGTGGTGGTGTGAAAGTATATGTCTAGGAAAGGTTCTGGTTAGGGAAGACTTGACATTTAACTGTGTCTATTGTAACTGACCTCTCTTTATCCACAAACTAATGCACTATTCCAGTATTAGGTAGTTGTGTGATCGAATTGAGTGAAACATCTAATTTGGCGAGGAATGCACCACAAACCAATCGAAAAAGATTAGAGACATTAAAAAAAAGCCAGTTGAAATTGTCAAAGTCGATGAATGATTTGTCCAAAAATTTATCTACTTCAATGGCACAATTGTTAAGTGTTGTTGAAGAAATATGTAGAGCCATCCTTGTGAAAGAACTAAAGGAGAACAAATACCATAGGTGAACTCAACAAGAGGAACCTCGAATTCAGCAAGAGGAACCTCGAATTTAGCAAGAGGAACTTCGAATTCAAGAAGAGGGACTACGAACTCATGTTGAGGCATTACAGTCATATGTTTCATGGCAGGGAGAAGATTCTACAGTTGGAGAGCATGAAGAGATCGACTCAGATTTCAATTGAGTAAAAGCTGATAACCGATGAGGTTGTGGTGAACGTGATGTTAGAGGTGTTAATAGATGGATGGATAAAAAGGAACCGCCTAACACTATTAGGCAGCATGAAAAATAGGGGATTAATATATCTGAGAATACGGATTCGGGAGATGAATTACAAGGAATTGGCTGGAGGCTTTATAGCTAAATACCTAGAGTCGAAAGGCATAAGAATCGTTGGGGTCATGAATATGAATTTAAGGATGAAGGTAGAAGAGATCTGCATCATCATCGAGGATTAAGGAAACCAAAGGTTGACTTTCTTCACTTTGACGAAAGAGGTTTACATGAGTGGTTGGATAAAGTGCAACAATATTTTAGGGTCTATAATATTACAAGGGAAGATCGAGTTTCGATGGCTTATATGTACCATAATGGTAAGGATAATAGTTGGTGGCCTTGGATTAAAGCTCAACATGATCATGATAGTAGGCATATGTGATAAGATCCTTCCCGAATCCCTCATCTGAAACAAAGAAAGACCCCATAACACCCCGAAAGAATTCTCATAAACCCTATACTTAGCTCGAAGGAACCCTGTCAAAAACACCGAAAAATCATGTAGCTAGATATTTTAACTTCTTTATAAGGTGACGGTGATAAAAGTTTTTCGCTTTTTAATAAAAATTTTGGCAGCATGCAGTCTGTTTTCTAAATTATGTCACCCTGCAAGTTTCAAATACAGTTTATAAAAAACCTTCTATGAAATTCATTTCTTAACTTCTGGAGCCTCCAGCTTCTTTATCATAACTCAAGCACAAACAGATAATTAAAATCTGAAAACTGAATTTTATTAAAATTTAATAAAATATTTTAACTAATGCATCCACTATTTCTTCAAAATATTTATAACTATATACATCAACATATACATGATCAAAATAACAAAATATATATATGTAGTAGGTATCGTCCTAGACATCTGCCTGCACGTCTGACTGAACATCGTCAGCTGGACGACTAACTCCTGCACCTGTGAGAGAATTTTTTAAAAAAAAACATTTAAAGAAAATTATGAGTTTATACTCAGTGAGTGGTATAATCTTTATAAACTAAATTTCTTATTTTTAAAATTTCTGAATTTTTCCCAAAGACATTTCATAACTAAAAGTATTTTTCTGAAATACTTTATAAATCATAATCTAAAAATTATCCCGATAACTCATTAAGAAATATTTTCTTAAAATCTTTTCTAATGCTCGCCTGAATGATAACCCAGGGAATATCTACTCCTGGCGTGATAGCATATAAAATCTAGCTCATCACTAAGAGTGGGGATCTACCATGTGTAGTCGTCGAAAGCGGGCCCACGCTGCGGACCTACTACATTACCTTATACGTGCACACGGATCACCATGTCTCACTCATACAAGAGTTAACTAGACTCAAATCTCATTGACTGACTTCCTCTCATCTACCGTATCACGATAGGGCATTCGACCGGGTACTAAATTGGGGCTAGGGTAAACCATAGACTATTAAACTTTCTTTTCTTAATACACTAAAATATTCTAAATCTCAAGGCAATAAGTCTAAAATCTTTAATTCTAGTACATTGTCATATACATAAATAATAAACTAAAATCTTTATGCTAAAATTATAATATAAATTCAATTAACAAATAAATAACTATTTATGATAAATTCTTTTAACTTTACAATAAACTTTAAGAAAATATAAATTTCAAAAACTTATAGTTCCACTCACTACACGTCCTCGGATAGAATCTGATCCTCCTTCATATGCCTTTAGAATTTTCTGTTTTTACCTTAAAAGATCAAATATCCATTTACGGTTACTTAACTCATTCAAATAACATTCAAAATCAATAAAAATCTCATTTATCCCTATTAATACCCTTTAACGTCTAAACTTTAGGATCTCAATTTATATTCAACTAGGGTTTTCGAAATCTATTTTCTCTACATAAATCCTACTTATTCTTTCTAAGGAATATTTTAGTATACTCAATTTCATTGACAGACGTTCGGAACGAAAATCGACTGAATTCGCTTACTAACGAAAATCACTTTTCGCTCCGGATTTTTGACAACTTCAAAAATCAATCTTCTAGTGTTCTAACACCCAACTATGATTAAATAAATTGTTTCGAACGTTAAACGAACGTATTTTGAAGGGTTTTGAAAACCGGCCTTCAAATCGTCCGTTTAGGTCCGAAATCAATCCTAAACTTTTTGTTTTCGAAATCTAACTTCAAAAGATTATTTTCTAACCTCTAAAACATCTATCTAATGCCTTAAAATCGAAAAAAAAAATAGAATTTCATAAAAACCTATTTTTTGACCACAACTTTCCTCTCTCATTTTATTTATTTTTCTTCCATCAAATCACGCATAAACCATACCAAAATCATCCTCACATCTCCCTCTTATTATCCCTAATCTCGGATTAGAAAAGAAACGAAAGAAAAAAAAAAATGGGTTTCATATAAACATCAATTTTTAAACTGAGATAACTCACCAAATAGGCGATCGTTTTGCTTCTAATTTGTTGGATTAGCTAGAGGAGATGACGAGGAACAACTTTCGTGAAGAAACCATGGCGAAATTCGAACCGGATATCTTTCTCTTCCTCCCTCTCTCTCTCGATGGACCTACGGCTCTCTCTCGACTTTCTCTCACTCTCTCACCCGATTCTCTCTATTTTCTTTCTTAATTCACGACAACAAATGTCTCAAATGAGACAAAACTAACATACATATATTTTATTGTTCAATTACTAAAAGATCCCTCATGAAAATTTTATTTAATAACTTTAAACTTTCAATAATTATACTAGTACCCCAAAATCAATTTATTGGTCCACTTGGCACATTCTAGTCCACTTATTTCTTTAACTAATCCATGGATGACACGTGACACATCCATAGCCACTACTTTTTAAATCACTTATCTCATTTTTCATTGGTTGAATTAAAATATCTTTTACTTTATTCTGTGAGCTCACCTCACTTGATTAACACGTGAATCTCGCATAATCACTTTGTAATCGTACCGGGGTCAACCAAATAACATCCAACTTACGATATGAAAATATAATAAACTTTAAATAACACTACTGGAAGCCTACGATTCGACTGTAACTCAATTCGAATATTTCTAGTACCATAAAATAATAAATCTAGGTGAAAATTTAACCTAAACACAATTATAATTCAATTTCCACAATTTAATATACTATTCAATCAGAAAAATATTCTAAAAATATTCCACGGTTATCTAAACTTCAAATTGACTATGAAATACTCTAATTGGGTCTCTTACCTCTCAATCCCATACTTCGCGAAATTTTTTAATAGAGTTTAAGTCAAGAAAACTCAATATTCTGAAAATAGTGCAATTTAACCAGAATCTTTTGGATCTCCTGAAATCCAATCAAACGGATTCCATTTCATTTCGTTTCAATTCCCTCAAGGTCCATGACCTATTTCGAACATTTTTGGTTCTTAGAGCTCTTTTTCAAAAATCACTATTCATCCAAAAATATTTTTGTCTAGAAATACTATTAACCTAAAATTTTTGTTTTTCACCGAAACAAACTCCAAAAGTTTCTATACCCTAATCGGGTCTTAAATAATTTTTTGGCCCTATTTCTGGATCAATATTCCCTATCCTATTCAGCTACATGGAATATAATAAAAAATTAGGTTCAGGGTTTATCAATATGGGATGAAGATGTTTAAGTAAGAGTTTTTACATCAATATGCACCATCTCAAATTGTCAATCACCATGGATAATTAGCTAACCCAGACAAGAGGGTAAGATGCAAGACTACATTGAATAGTTTCGTCAGTTGGAGACTATAGTACTAGGATAGTCTAAAGAGACATTGCTTAGCATATTCATTGAAGGTTTGAGACCATGATTATCTACGGAGCTTAGTTTAAAGCAACTGCACAAGTTGCCTGAAGCTATGAGGATGGCAGAAATTTTTTTTTATAGTTATTATTCTAAAAAAAGGCTATCCAAGAAAACTGTTGGGAGTCAATTTCCTAAGAATTTTCAAAGCAAAGTTCCTTGGAAAGAAAAAGAAGTTGCTAAAGGAGGTTTAATGGAGAAATCTAAGGAGGTTAGAAAACTCTCACGTGAGGAAGTGTAAGAACGAATAAAGAAGAGCTTATGCTTTAGGTGTGGAGAAAAATGGGGCAAAGACCATCATTGTAAATCCAGTCAAGTATTGGTGTTAGCGGAATCGAGTGATCACAAGGATGACGATGTTAGTTGTAAGGTAAAGACTAGTGACGATGGTGAGCTCCATGTTACTAATCAAGGAGAAAGTGATGGCAAGGCCGAGTTGTCACTTAATGTTATATCAAAAGCACTGAGACCTGCTTACCATGAGACTTATAGCATGGATAAGGAAGTTTGAGGCATCCATGTTAGTAGATTTAGGATCTTCACACTATTTTGTTAACACCAATACTATTAAGAAGGTTAGATTAAGAGGAGTTGCGATAGAACCATTTGATGTAAGAGTGGCTAATGGTGAAAAGCTTAAGTGCAAGGAAATAGTTCATGATGTGAAGATAAATATGCATGGGGTCAGGATTGTTGTTGATCTACATGTCTTATCACTAGTTAGATTAGATGTGGTTTAGGGAATGTGTGGTTGAAAAGGAATGGCAAGGTGGTCACTGATTTTGAAAATATGACAATGGAATTTAAACTGGGAGGTAAGAAATGCTCTTGGATAGCTTTGTCAACCAAAAAGATTAAGTTGTGTGAAGCTCAAATGATGGAAAAGTTATGTATATGAGGTGCCAATTGTTTTGCGATTGTAAGTTTGGGGAGTGATCAAACTGAAGCTAAAGGAACAAATAATTGTGAAGGGTTGCATGAAGATTTACTGAAGCTGCCTGAGTCAATTCATAAGGTAGTGGAAATGCACAAACGTATTTTTAAGGTGCCTATAAGTTTACCACCATCTCAGTTTTTTGATCATCACATTACCTTAAAAGATGAGTCTAAACCAATAAATGTTCCTTCGTATCGATATGCTCATTTTAAAAAAAAAAAAAAGAAAACTGAGAGACAAGTGGAAAAGATATTGAATAATGGGTAAGCCGAGCATGAGTCCATTTTCATCTCTGGTTTTGTTGGTAAGAAAGAAAGATGAGAGTTGGAGATTGTGCACAGATTATAGGGCTCTTAATGAAGCTACAGTAAAGGATAAATTTCCAATTTCGACAATGGATGAGATGTTGGATGAGTTGCATTGGGCTAGTATTTTTACAAAGCTAAACTTACAGGCTAAATATCTTCAAATCGTTTGAAAGAGAAAGATATGCACATGACAACTTTTCGAATGCATTCAGGGTACTACCAATACCTAGTAGTGCCCTTTGGTTTGTGTAATGCACCTTTTTCTTTTCACGTTGCTATGCATACTATTTTTATTCCCTATTTGAGGTTGTATTAGTATATTATGATGGTATTTGATTTACTCAAAATCTTTGGAAGAACATTTAGAACATTTGGAGCTGGTATTGGGGATATTAGAGCAGTATGATTTCTTTATTAAGATGTCTAAATGTGATTTTGTATAGGAAGAGTTAAAGTATTTAGGACACTATTTTAGGGGCTGGTATGAAGGTAAATTCCTATAAGGTTAAGGTTATGATGGATTGGCCTTTGCCAAAAGATATGTCGAGTTTGAGAGAGTTTCTAGGGTTGACAAGATACCATAGGAGATTTGTTAAAAACTATAGGTTGATTGCTAGACCTCTTACTATTATATTGAAAAAGAGAAATTTTGAATGGACCAATGATGCCAAGAAAGCCTTTAATGATTTAAAAAGGGCAATGGCATAAACTCTAGTGTTAGCATTGCTTAATTATGAAAAGCAGTTTGAGATTTACACGGATGCGAGTGGAGACAGTATTGGTGTGGTATTGGTGTAAGAAGGTAGGTCGTTAGCATTCATATCAAAGGCTTTAGGTCCAAAGAAGAAGGCTTAGAGTATGTATACAAGAGAAATGTTGGCGGTAGTGCATGGTGTAGAAATATGGAGGCCTACCTTGTTAGGAAAAAACTTTGTTATTGTTACTAATCAACAAGCCTTGAGACATTTATTATAGAAAATATTATAACCTTTGAATAATAGAAGTTTATGGTTAAACTTCTTGGGTTTGAGTACGATATCATCTATCGACTTGAGAAAGAAAATAAGGTAGTAGATGCCTTGTCACGAAAAAAGGGTAGTTCGATATTATAGACAGTATATGGAGAGAATGATTGTGAATTAACGGTGCTTAGCAATGCTGAGTGGCAAATTTGGGACAAAATCAGGGAGGCTATTAAGCTTGATGCTAAGCTTAGGAGCTTTGTTAAAGGCTCGAGAATTCGAGAGATGGTGTTGAAAGGTACAAGTTAAAAGATGGGTTCCATTATTATGAGTCCTACATATACGTACCTGGAATACCTAGATTGACAAAGGATATTCTTGTTCACTTTCATAACAATAAGGAAGGAGGTCACTCTGGGTGGTTGGATACCTATGTGAGGATTAAATACTTGTTTTACTAGGAAAGGCTTAAGAATGACATGAAGACTTTAGTGGTTGAGTGTGACATATCAAAAGGTGAAGTGTGATCGGGGGTGACCTATGGGATTTTTACAACCATTGCCTATATCGGAAAGGATATGGGAGCATCACGATGGATAAGAGTCAATTTTTATGAGCTCATTTTGGCAAGAAATTTTTATTTTTCAAGGAAGTAAGTTAAAGGTGAGTTTTTCATATCATTCGCAAATTAATGGTCAAATAGAGGTGGTGAACAAGAAACTAGAGCAGTACTTGCATTAATATTATCATGATGGATACCAGTAGTGGAAAGAGTTCATTCCTTGGGTTGAGCATTGGTATAATACTACTCATCATGCTGTTATCAATAGGAGTCCATCTGATGTAACGCCCCAAAATTTTCTAAGATATTTTTGGAATATATATATATAAATATATAGTAGAATATTGAATTTTATTTTCAAGTGGGATTAAAATAAAATTCAATGAGTGGCATAAAGGTAATAAAATAGTTAGTTTTGGGCCTTAAATGGAATAAGAAATGAGAGAAAATATCAAGTTAAGAATATTTATTATTCGAGGGGTCTAAATGAAATTTTTAAAAAGTTTAGGGGTCAAATTAGTATTTTAAAATTTTAAGGGACCAAATTGTAATTTGACATTATAAAAATATATAAAAAGAGAAGAATAGTGACCGATACTATTCATTTTCTTCTCTCTTCGGCCGGCTGCTCTCTGGTGCGTTTTTGTTTTTTTTTTTAATTTTATTTTTCTATTTTCTTTATTTCTTTAGGTTTAATCATCATTTTTAACCCATTTTCTAGCCAAAACACCTAGATCTAATCTCATTCAAGCTATTGGGTGTTTAAATATAGACTTGGAAAAATTGACAGTGAAGTGAAACTCGGGTAAGTCAAGGTTTTTGTCCGTTTGAGAGCTCAAATTGTGTAGAAATTCATATAGAAGCATGTTAGAATATTTAAGAAGCATCAATACCATTATATAATAGCTTAATCTCCTCTTAAGTATGATTTTCTTTAATTTTTCAAACCCCCAGGCAGAGAAGTGCATGAGTCTGATCCCAAAAATTTCAATTAAAGATTTTAGGAATCATTTGGGAGCTGATAGAGACTAGTGGAAAGCCCAAAAGTTAGTGTACTCATATTTATAAAAATAATGCTTATTAATTCCGAATTTTAGTATATATTTATTATGTGATATTTGATTTAATTATTTGTTTGAGATATTAAATAGTCTGGAATATTGATTATATGTTATTTGATGAAATTATTTGAAGAAAAATGATTTCGACGATTTCCGAACTTAAAATCCCCTATAGTCGAAATTGATGTATAAAATATTATAGGGGTATTTCCGTCACTTCGTTTTCCTTGATATGTTAATTATGTGACATGTTAGTGGTATGTGTGATGAATTTAATATTTGGAATGAAAAAAAAAATTGAAATATCCTATTTTGGGATCGTCCTAAAATACGAGAAAAGAGATAATAATAATTTTTGTAAAATGTGATAACGAAACTAGGGACGAAATGGTCATTAGAAATGACCACGAGTGGGACCTCGAAAAATCTAGAATAATGGATTTAAATATGAAATAAAAAGTTTATGTGATTAAAGTTTTGTTAAAAATTTAAATATTTTGTATTTTTGAAAATTTAAAGGGCCCTAGTAAAACTAGTCACCGGTAGATGGGAATTGGTAGTTGGCTAGCCAATAGGGTAATTATTAGCAGTACTGCACCGTTACGATTGATCACAAACGTTGTATGATGGACCCTGAGAGGCACCGAGTATCTGATCCTGAAACGGAAACAGATTGTGATACGTGACTCGGTGGATAGTCACCGAGCGGCAGATGCCGGGGTCACTGTTTATTCTGGTGGGTAGCCACCGAGTGGTCGATGTCAGGAGACCCGTTGCCGATCTATGATATCGTGATAGATTTTACGAAGAGCTCTAATAAATTGAATAAAGAAAATCGTGTAAACTTAATTGATAATTGATTTTGTAAAAAAATTAGATTGTGATTGTGCTTGCAACAAAATGTATTGGAAAGTCACAGGATTATGATTTATTTTGTGAAATTGTGTATCGTGTGTTTTATTGATAAATAAATTATGATCGTGCTTATTGTTTTAAACATATGTTTTATTTTGAAAATAAATATGATTTCAATATTATATGAGTACACCCACTAAGTCGAAAGACTTAGCGCGTTGGATTTACCACGCGCAGGTAGTTGAGTAGGGTTTGAAGAAAAGACAAAGACAAAATAGCTGCAGCTTCCCTCAAGTCACATCCGCTCTCATCATTTTGGTAATCACTATTTTTGCGTTACTGGAGTGTCACATTTTGACCACCATCATATCGTGTACATTTTGATAGCGTTGTAAATTTTGTAAACAAATTTGTATTTAAAGTTTATCACTTGTAGTGAATTCTATAAATTATCTGCTAAAAGAGATTTTATATGGTATTATCTTTGTAAAATATTTAATATTAAAGAAATATTTATTTTCAAATGGTTGTGTGTTGAAGTGGATTTGAAACGGACGAGAGGTCCAAAACAGGAAGTTGAGAAATGAATTGAATTAGAAGTGTATTTTTTTTTTACAGGTTTCAATTTTGGATTTTCAGAAAAACAGAGGAAACTCTGCCGAAATTTCGTTAAAATATAATCAAAGTTTTGAAAACGAAATTTTTATAAAATAAATTTTGAATTAAGAAAAATGAGTAACATTCCTTGTCTCGATTCTCGTGCAGACGGAAATATTGGGGTAAGGGTGTTACATCTGAGGTGATTTATGGAAGATCACCACTAGTATTAAGTACTTATAAGAGAAGTATGGCACGAAATGAAAAGGTTAAGAAAGAGTTGATGGCTTGGGATAAGGTGCTAGGTCAACAAAGAGCTTAAAAAGGCTCAAGCATGAATGAAGAAGTATTATGATCAAGGAAGATGAGATGTGACTTTTAAACCAAGAGATTATGTATACCTCAAATTACAGCCCTATCGACAGAAGTCTAAAGAAGAAATTTAATGTGAAGTTATCTCATAGGTTTTATGAGCCGTTTAAGGTGTCAGAGTGGATTGGAGAAGTTGCTTACAAGTAGGATCTTCCGGCTAATTCTAGGTTGCATTCGATTTTTCATGTGTCTGTGTTCAAGAAGAGAGTTGGGGTTCCTAGTTTGATTGTGAGTGAGCTACCATCATTCGATGATGAAGGGAGAGTGTTGTTGCAGTCAAAAGAAGCTCTTTGATACTGAAGCTGGATAAAAGGTGATGAGAAGATTAGAATTTGGCAAATGTTGATTCAATGGAAAGAGTTGTCGATATAAAAAGCTTAGTGGAAAGGTTATGATGAAATTTCAGAGAGGTTTCTGAAGTTGACCCTTGAGGGCAAGGGTATTCTTAAAGAACAGAGGAATGATGAGAACCTTCATCATTCAACCCCGAAGAAGAGAGAAAGTGTGCGATTAGCAATGTGCACGGCTAATCACGCAATGCAACAGGACCAATCGTGAAGAAGAAGTTCTACAAGTTAGATTAGATTTTCTTTATCCTATTTATTTCATGAGATAAATATTGTATTTACTATAAGACAAATATTTTATTTATTTTGTAGGATAAAATAGGAATCAGATTAGTTTTATCTTAAGATAATATTATGTTTATCAATTTGATAATTAGGATTAATTTTATCTTTTGGAGTAATGGATAAATAGGATTAGAATTTTCAATTAGATAAATCCTAGAAAATTAGAAAATTATGGCTATAAATAGTCAAGTGATTTTCATAATTCATCATTCATTTATATTGAGAATTATTGGTAAAAGCTCTTAAGTTTTGGAGCAAATTAGTCGTGTTTATTTTCAGTTATTCTGAGCATGTGTGCTTGGGGTCACTTGGGCTAGATCGCAGGTCGCAACGCTGATTTATTTCTAAATTATTTTGGCTTTTTCTAGAATTCGGTTTAGGTTTAGTTTGGGTTAGGTTGGATAATGTTGGATCCAGATTTAGGCCCCTAACAGAAGCAAATTTTTCTAATTTCCTACTACAAAAGGAATTACTTTGTTTTTTCAAATTCAGATTCTTTCAGACAAGTAAAAGAAGAAGCAAAATCACATTAGAACACAATTTGTTCTCAACAACCATATTCATTCCTTCTCCATTTAGAAACCCTTTAAAACCAGGAATCCATGTATATCATTGGATTCAGTTCGCTCCCCCTATCTTCTTGCTTTCAAGATTTTCAACTTTCTCTTTTAGTTTTTAATTCAAAAATATATGTCGACTCCAGCGTCTTCATTCTCCACCAACGTCAACCCCACAAGGGTTTTGACGTTGAAATCGTTGGATGGGGAGCTCTCCAAGTGAAAGAAACAGTAGCGGTGCAGTCACGAGTAGTGAAACAGATGGTGGCAGATGGCTGCACTAAGGGCGCTATTCCACTCCATAACGTGACTGCTAAGGTGCTCTCAATTGTTCTCGAATGATGCAACAACCATGAAGATGGCAAGGAGAAGGAGATGGAGCCAATCAAAAAGTGAAAGGCAGAATTCATGAAGGCCCTACTAGATTGTTGTTGCCAAAAGGTAGCAGATATGCTCAAAGGAAAATCGCCTCATAAGATTCGCCAAATTTTTAATATCAAGAATGATTTCACTCCGGAGGATGAAGAAGAAATTTGAAAAGAAAATTCATGGGCTTTCGAGTGAGATAATTTACAATGATAGTAGTTATATACGTTTTTATAATTTTGAACTGGAACGTACATAACTACACATTTATTTTTAGTTTATTTATGATTTATGTTTTTAAGTAAGAATTATGTTAACAAGCTATACTAGTGACCCATATTTTGTGATTCTTTGGTGTTTTTATTTCTATGAATAATGAAATATTATGATATATTTATGTTTTTAAGTGAGAATTATGTTAATTAGTTGGATTGGTAGCATAAAATAAGAAAGAGTTTGACTTATCATCATAAGAATAAAAAAAATAAATAAATGCATTATTGCTTGATTATGTTTTTCATATCCCCACGGATTCTTATATGATGATTCATCAAATCATTGGATCTCCACTTAAGATTTTTTTTTTTTTTTAAATTAAAAAAAAAAAAAAAAGGGGATCTCCACTTTAGATTAGGAGGATGGAATGTTGAAATTAAATATTTGGACAACTTATGAAATCAATCTCAAATCAAAATATTGTTAATATTTACTTATAAGTTGGAAATTAAGCAATGATATTTCGTTTAATATATTGCTTGAGTTAACAGATTCCAATGCAGTAGATGTGGCGCTTTTGGAACAGTAGCGATTGAACTAAAGCCAGCACACACGTCATCGGATTAAAATTGCCCTTCATCTTGCAATTGACAGTTATTTAACATTGTTTTTGAACATTTGGGAGAACAAAATATTTTAAAGGAAAGATATCAGAATAGATAGATATTATTCTCTTAGTGAAAATGAACTTAAAACGAAGGTTCCAAACTTGTTACTTACTACTCGATCGACAACCCAGCAAGTAGGAAGTAATCGATGAGTACTTTGTGAGCACTGTTTGGGGGGAAATTATAAGTTTTTAAATTTGAAAGCATAAACTGATATTTCTTTAAATGTTAAGGGTCATGACCAAATTATTCTCACCATATATAAAACACACCACATGATCAACTCAAGTTTCAAACCCACATATTCTCTCTCTCGCTTCTCATCTCTCATCCTCCTTCTCTCTCTAACATCACGTCATCTGCATCGTTAAAGTGAGCCGTCACCGTTGTTGTCACCATTTTGAGATCATGAACTACTGCCATTACCAAATCGAAGCCAATCCCCATTTCAAGTCTTCTTCTCTCTTCTTTATGTAATTGGTCGTTCAAGTCTCCTTCTCTGCAGTTCAAGTCTTCTTCTCTCTCCCTTCATGTCGTTGATATTGCTTTTTCATTCAAGTTATCATCATTGTCTCTTTTCTTCAAGTCATCACTGAACTGTGAGTGTAAGAGTTTCACTCCTTGTTTCTCTAATCTTTCTTTTGTGTGTGTGGTTTGTTTCTCTGTAGTTGTTGGATATTTGTTAGGAGTATTGGATTTTGGTCTCGTTTTTTACAGTACTTGGGATAATTTTGGGCCAGTTTTGTGATGGTTGGGCTCGCCAAGTTGGGCCCAACTCGGTCGAGTACTCATCTTTGACGAGCAAGACCTCCGATTTAGGGGTTCTTTGATTGATGGAGTGTCGATCAATAAGAACCTGATAAGAACTCAGCAAAATTTGTCGAGTTTTTATATACCACTCGAAACACATAAGATTAAATCCAGAAAATAACACTCAAAACTATTTTAGCATCCTTATATTATTTAAACTATAGTTTGCACATAAAGAAAGCAAACTATGGTCATCTATGTTCTTTTGTTCGTGAATTTTTTTTTTTGTTTTTCATGAGTTGTAATTTCTAAACATTAATGGTACTAAAAATAATTTATTTTGATATTTTTTATCCAAATTCAAAACTTCACACGATATTTTTAATTGTATGAACCAAAACAAATTACAAGCTATATAATAATTTATAGACATTTACCAATTAAAATGTTGTGACAATCAAGAACATAGAAGAAGAGCAAACAACAAAAGCATCAGTTTGTCTTAAATATATATATATATATATATATATATATATATATTAACGAACAAAAACACCAGCATCATTTTCAAGAAAAAAAAAACACATTTATATTATTCCAGTATTGTCCCACGATACCGTCAAAAATTTTTTCAATTATAAAATATTAAAATGGTTTAAGTATTGTTGAATAGCCCCGTTCCTATACCTCTATTTTGGTAGTATCAGCAACCTATCGACAATCCCACAATAGCCTTCCAGAGGATATCTGATCCAACTAAAAAGTGCCCGCGAAGCTAAACCGTTTTACTTTGCTATAAATCCTTACTAAAATCTATTTTCAAATGGAAATGGGTGAAAAATTTTTCTTTTAAAAACCTAGCAGCCTATATTATTTCATCTTTACTGTAAATAATAAATGATGGGGGCAATACAATTTTCTGAAAAATTTCTCTGTGAATTAAAATCGGCCAACCACTGGTGTCTGAATACCACATGGCACCCTAAGTATATGGTAGAGCAGAATTCTTATCGCTCTAAGTAGAATCGTGCATCGCTTAGACCATATATCCAATAACTAAGTAGCAAAATCCTACATCGCTATGGTAACGAAATGTACCCTGTACAATAGTAGAATCATACATCACTACAAGCGAAACTTTGCATCGGTTAAGGCACTCTACCATTACCAGTAGTATTTGAGATATCTATAAAGAGTACCATGGGCTTACAAAAACGTTTCCAAACATGCTGCTTTTCATGACACAATTATAAAATAAATTTAATAAAAATTTGGACAGTATAAAAACTGTTTTTTCAATTATGCCGCCCTGTACAAATCATAGAACATTTAAACACTTCTAAAATTAAACATTTTCTCCATTTCTAGGCCTTAGGCCTTACTCATTTCGAAACCACAAACAACCCCAAACATACAATTCAAGTTCAAAGACAATTTGAAAATAAATCACATGTCATGCATATATAAGCATTTATACATTTTCCAAATATAAACAAACGAATGAACATATATAACTTTACAAGTATTCAAATTTTCTAAAATATTTATAATAATTATATATCAATGTAACAACATGCACGACTTAGCCCGCCTAATCCTGCGTTGGAGTCCCTGCTATAGATGCACCAGTCCCTGTACCTATCCCTGGGGAAATTTTATTTATAAAAACATAAAATAAAGATAAGCTAAACGAGCTCAGTGAATTTCATGAAAATCACTATCCTGCTTTTAGTTTATAAAATTAAACCTCCCTAAAAATTTCTTTAAAATGTATTTATAAACTTTTCTTTAAAACTGTAATCTATACTTTATAAAACTCAATTTAGAAAATCACATTAAAATGATTTTCTATGCTTTGCTGTAAAACGTAAACAGTGGCAACAATAAAGCTTTCGAAAAATCTCTGTATGAAAATAAGCTAACCACCATTTGTTCTTTCCATATGGTATCCTAAGTATGAAGGGAAATTTTATCTCGCTCAAGCCATTTCAGAATTTTTTCCTCATTCAAGCCATCTATTCGGGTTTATATAGCAAAATTTCTCTCTCACTACGGAACTGTATTTTTCCTCGCTCAGGTGGAAGTTAGCCAATAATATACCCTGTATATATATTAAGCGACACGCAGAACTGAACTGACACGACATAGTCTCTCCCTGCGAGTTTCCTCCGGCTATTAGTGACAAACACCATTGACACTATCAATGCACGCTTAGGATACTCAATCTTAACCAGAGATATCTGTAATACCTTTAAGGCATACGTTTATAAAACAATTTTATTTCAATTGTTTTTCTTTATAATACTTTTTCACATTTCTTTAAAATTTTCATTAAATCAATTAGGAGGTTTCATAACAATCCAATTACTTTAAATCAATATCAAATATTTCAATGCACAATCTTTAAACATTGAAGATAAAAATCAATGGATAGAAATAAATTCATTTTATTTCATTTCGAAGGTACACTCACTTATTTCTTTAACTCGTGTCACTATAGCGCACAATTTTCGAACTTTCTTCGTTTCCCCGTCAGCTACATATTTTCACATTTTATATGTAGGAAACTTTACAATCGGATTCATTCATTTACAAATATTTCCATAAACATCAAACTTTCGTAATTAGAAAAATTTTGGCCGCAAGGTGGCCATTTAACATTCTAATGACTTTCCTTTCAATTTCAAGCAATTCCTATCATCCAAATCATTCAAAATAATTTTCCATCACAACAATTACACTAAAACCGAAACATAGCAACTTCTATATCAAAGCTTTCACTTCTCATTTCATTACCAATTTCAACACTTTAACGCATATAAAACATTATCATTATAACTAAATTTTCTCATTTATGCATTAAACTAATTCTTGGAACCATTTTTCACTCCTTTTTGGACGAATTGATGCCATCATCCACATCATCAATTCAAACCAATTTTCTCATTATAATCTCATTCAAATACATATATTATGATGTAAATCCAAGCTAAACTCATGAAACAATATATTTGGACAACAATGCTAGCTTTGGTCGAGAACTATACCCTTTGATATCCAATTTTTTATTTTCAATTTCACACAAAAATCATCATCAAAACAATCCACAAGCCATGCTAAAACAATAAAAAACAAACATCCATCACATTGCATTCCTCTTAACCGAATACAAGCAACTTATTGACCAAAGTTCTAGTTTTCATTTTAACTTTCTAACTTGATATCCTAGCTCTTTTTATGCATGAATATCATTGAAACAAGCCAAACACGACTTGGATTAAATCTTCCTTTTTTGGCTGTGCAACATACCCACACATACACTAAGCATAATTCAAGTTTTTCTACTTGAAATTCAATCAACTTCATACCAAATCATCAAGACAGAATATTATCACCTTAAACCACACTAATCACACTTTAAATCACAAAATCACTTAGTTAGTAAGCTTACCAAAGCTGCCGTGGATCACTTGCTTTGCCTTCCCACAAGATTGAAGCTTCAAAGCCTTAAATCTATGCACAAAAATTCCATCAATAACACATGCAGTATGTGGACAGCTTTGAACCAGATTTTTCACACTAAATCACCATGAAAACTCAAGTTTTTTCACTTGGAAACCACTTTACTTTTGTTGGATAACACTCCTAGACTTGTTCTCCACCTTTTATTAGCTTGAAATCACTTGAAAAATGACTTGGAAAGCTTGGAGAACAGCTGCTGTCCCTGGTTTCTTTTCTGCCCTGCTTCTGTCAAATACATCCCTTTCTGTCCTGAGTTCCTTCTGGTTTATTTTGGTTGCTCTTCAATTTATATAGCTTTTATAAACTTAAATAATTGCCCCCTCAAGTTTGTACATAAATTACGAGTCATGCCATCAACGTATAATCACAGTTTTGTTCCTCAATTTCTCTACATTTTGCTGTCTTCTTTTCATTTTTGCTTTGGGTTCTGTCGTGTACAATTTCTTCTCTTGATATTTCCACTTTAAATAGCTTTCATTCACTTTATAATTTACCCCTCAAGTTTGCCATTGAATTATCATTCATGCCATTATCCTTAATTAACCATTTTGCCACTCATTTCTCTACACTTATGCATGCAAAAAATTTCATTCCAAAAGTATTATCATGTAATCTCTAATTAATTCCTTTAATCATGTCCTTTTTATGGAAATTCATTTATCACTAATTGTATCACATATTTTAATAAATCATCACATCTCTTTTTGGATTCAAATTTATTTTTGATCCATTCGGAAATTTCACTAAAATTCGATTATATATCCAAAATATTTAACGATTTTATTATTTCATCAATGAGAGCATTCTAGTACAATATATTTTCAATACCTATACATCTCATTTACAATACCGGATTTGGAAATGGATATCACAATTGTCATTGGCTCTTTCGCACCCAACACTAATAGTTCTAAGGTTAGCAAAAAAGGGATCTGGACCCGCACCAGGTCTAGACCCGTATTTGACCATCTTTTTTATTTTAGGGTCCAGACCCTATCTATATCCTTAAATTAATTTAAGGGTCTACTTTCAAACTCAACCCACACATTTAATGGGTTTGTTTAAACCTGTACCAAACTCGAATCTGATCGAGTCAGACCTTGTCTATGCCCATAATGATGAAAATGTCAGGATAATTCTAAGCATGATTTTCTCCACTCGATCATGACAATGTGGGAATGTGAAGGATTCAATGTTCAAGAAATATTTTGTGCACAAAATAGATTTGATTGTTAATTTTTTTTTATGGTCTACATATAATGTTTCAAAACTTGCTATTTGTTACTCGATCGACAACCTAACGAGTAATTTGTACTCGACTACTTTGTGAGTATTCGTTTTGATGGTTGGTCAATCCATTGACCAAGGGTCAACCTTGGTCAAACCTATAAAAAAAAATCACATGATCAAAATACAATAATATGACCACAACATTCAAAGTCACATCATGTGTGGAATAGATATCTCTCAATTATATATAAGAATTAATAACAGCAATACATGTACTACTTAATTTCGGTAGTCTCAACAAGTTCTTAGCTTATTAAATTTTAACAAAACTAAAATCAGATATATATTTTTTAGGTTTTTTTTTTTAACCAGAATTAATATTTTCTCCTATATTAATATTTGTATTAAGCAAAATAAATCTGATTATATTTACCGTAAATATATGACTAATTTTTTTTTTACTTTTATTAGTTTCAAATACAATAAATTAATTGTCCACTATCTTGTTCTCATCTGGCATCTTCATTTTATTTTTTAAACTATTTGATATTATTCATGTGATTTTAGTTAGTATATATAGAAACTTTAGTAAAAAAGTGTAATTATAAGAGAAACATGATCAATATTTTTCATGTGATTTTAGTTATAGTATATATAGAAACTTTAACAAAAAAAAGAGTAATTATAAGAGAAACATGATGAATATTCATATTTTTTTTAGTTTTTATTTTTGAAAGCCATCATTCATTTGACTCATTAAACTGTAATCAAATGGATTTAAATCAATCCTATATAACAAGAATAATCATTTTTAAAAAATATTTCCAAGACAAAAGCAAATTTCAAATCTTTGACAAAAGTTTATATCTATCTACCTATATATATTTATATGAGTGAATTATTAAAAAGTCTTCGAACATTAGTTTTATTACAATCGGAAATCACTTTTACCTTTTGCAACAATGACCTCCCCTGTGACCGTTTGAGATAATTGGAAAATGATAAAATAGACTAAAAAGACGAGAATACCCATAACTAATTAATTTTATAAATTTTAAATTATAAAAAATCTTTAACATTTTAAAAAATTAAAAAAAAAATTCTGTAAAACCTCTCTCCTCCCTCGGTCTCTCTCTTTTCTCTGCTTCTTCTCCTTCTTCTCTTCCATTCCTTCATCTTCTTCCAGTTTCTCTCCCTCTCTCCTCTTTCTTCTCTTCATTTTCATTTTCTCCATCGATCTACTGGACGTCGATCTGGTTTGTGTAGGTTGTTTGGGACGTCGATCGACGTCTGGGTTGTCTGGGACGTCGATCAACGTCTGGGTTCCCAGATAAAAACCCAGACGTCGATCTGGGTTTCCGATCTGGAAACCCAGACTTCCGTCTGGGTTTCTGATCTGGAAACCTAGATGTCCGTCTGGGTTTTCAGATCCAGATCAATCTAGGTTTCCGATCTGGAAACCCAGTCGGAAACCCACATCCGGATCTGAGTTTCGATCTGGAAACCCAGATCCAAGTGTTCTTGGGTCTGTATCTGGAAACCCTTTCCAGATGTCCTTCTGGGTTTTCAGATCGAAAACCCAGATCCAGCTGGATTTTCAGATGTTCTTGGGTCTTTAGATGGTGTTAATGATGATGTGTTGGGTTTGTTTGATGATGATGGAAATGGTTCTTGTTTGAATATGACCGTGATTTTTGTTTGTGTAGATGATTGATAATTTTGGAGTATCCTTCATGAATCCAAATGATTTTTTTTATTATTTTTTTTATTGTTTTTGAAATATTATATTTTTTCAAACTCATCTAAGTTGTTCATCTCAAAAGATAGATGGTTTAGATCCATTAGAAAATTTTTTAAATTACTTTTTAAAGTTTAAATTTAATTTTTTAAATTTTAAAATTATTTAATTTTTAAATATTTTTAAATTTTAAAATATTTATTAATTAATATAATTTTTAAAAGAAAAATTAAAATAAAGTAAATTGATCAAAATACCCTTATTACAGTAACTTTTACGATCAACTATGGTCAAACCATTAGTACAGGGGAGGTCATTGTTACAAAACGTAAAAGTGATTTCCGATTGTAATAAGGTAAATGTGGAGAGGCTTTTGAGTAATTTCCTCATATTTATATATATGACAAAAGTGGGGCGTTTTGTTTACCCAACCAAAATCAAGCCCAAGTTTGATCCAAGAGGTCCAAATCCGGCCAATTGCCCAGCACTGATAAAAGCACAAAAGAAAGAGTGACTTGCTATTCGCTGCTTGCAGAGTCTTCCACATATCTCCACCGGTTTTCAGTTCTCTCCGGTTTTTAATTACACAGCTTTGCTTCTCTCTAGTTTTCAGTTCTCTCTCAAATTTCAATGGCCTCAAACACAGTCGATCTCTCGCCAGTAATTCACGCCTCCTCTTCATCTCGCTTGCTAGGAAATCTGATTGCATGGGGCAATGGAGTATCTGTATAGATACTCATATCGAAAATTCGTTACTTGGCCGAGGTGGCCGAGTACTCGGCCAACTTGGCTGTGTACTCATCTGACCTGAGCGGACCTCCATCTAGGGGTTCCCTCGGCAGGGTGCAGACCCGGGAGTACTTATCTAGAACTTGGCCTACTCGACCGGCTTCTGAAACATTGAGGAAGAATTATTCCACTATAAACATGAAAAAAAGTTACAGGAGCCACTGTTTTCTGTACAATCACCGGAACCCCCACATACATCCAAAACCCCCTATCTTTGTCATCTGTATTCTCTTCGCACAAAAGTTACTTAACCTACCCCCTTTTGTGTTTTATGTGTTGTGTTTCATGACCACAATTTGTGGTTATTCTTTCAAGCACACACGTGGGCTTTAAAGATCCCCACATATGAATTTCCAAGTCCCAACATGATAGAAAGAGAACAAACTCTGACATCTTTTTTTATTTTTTTTCTACCATTAACAACATTAATAAATTTATTTGGAAGATAAGAGCCTTGTATATTTTGTGTTATAATTACTTCTTCAGATTGGTTTCGTGGTGTAAGTAAGGATTTAATTTATGTTTTATCAGCAAAATTGTGTTTCTATTTTAATAATTAATAATGAGATTTAATATTAGTCTAACTTGACATAGATCAAATTTTGGATGTTACGTTACGTTCATATTTCGAATGGACGTTGAATTCAATTTGGATTAAATCTTTATTGGATTTCTATTATTCTCATCTTTGAACCATAGCAATTGAAGAAGTATATTAGTAGGTTGTCTACTATAAACAATATACATGCATTGTGAAGTCATTCATTAGTCAAATCTCCAATTTTTTTTTTATTTTTTAAACTAAAATTTCAGTCCATCATATGGAATTAGTAAGAAGAATAAAAATTTCAACTGTTTAGATCATCATCTAATGCTAAAAAAGAGGATTTCTTGGCAAGACAAATAATAGTCTCCATCAAAGTCATCAAACTGTCAACTAAAACTTTGTATAAGTTGCTTTAATAAAGTAATGAATGTACAAGGCATTTTCCTTTGTTGGTCATTAGAAATTCTATTATTTTGTACTAAAAAAAATAAAAACTCTGCTTTTATCTTACTTTTCGAGAGGTTGAAATTCGTAGATTTTGTGAAATTAATGATGTATATAGAGAGAGAAAATTTTAGGTTAATTTACGGCTCTCAAATTTGTTCATTTTACTATACAAAATATTGTGTGGAATTTTACACAAAAAATTGAGCTCTATGTATTAGCAAATATTGCATGATTTAACCCTGCATTATTGATTTCTTTGCAATATTACTCATTTGATGTAGTTCAAACACTAGTAAAAGTAAAACCAAAACTTTTATTAAACATACATAGGAATGAATGCATTCAGTTGAAGAAACAAATTGAGAGAAAATAAATCTCTCATGGAAATTTATAAGAAGGTGGCGTGCTCCTTTAGGTATTTTGCATTGTACCTGGCTAATGCCTAACAAGGCATGAAGTCCTAACTTTTAAGTCATTATTTTCTCTTATTATTTTTTGATGTATTTATATAAAGATTACCCAACAATCACTTGACTTGTAGAGTATGAGTTAATTTAAAATAAGAATAAATTACAAATTAGCTACCTAGTTGACACATTTTCTTATACATAAACTTTATAAGTTTATTATAATTTGACTACCCGCTGTTAGTCTTAATTAGTGAATAGTTAGTTAACTTTAACATATCTAGGAATATTTTGGTCTTTTAATCTTATTTTAATTTTCTTTAAAATAATTTTAAAAATGCAATAAAAAAAAAAGAAATTTAAGAAAAGGTGGGATTTAATCTTCAGATTGGATATCCATCAATCCTATAGAGATAAAGCTTCATTTCCATGGATGTAGAGGAGATCAACCTCCATCATTGAACCTCTATCTTCAATGATGGAGGTTGATCTGCATCTTTATCAACGAACACCACCCATTGTTGGTGGGTAGTGGAGGTTAGTAACTGAAACCCAAGGGTCTTACCCTTGGTTTTACATATGAAAACCCTAAAATCCCATATTCTTGGTTTCTAGGTAGTTGGAAACCCATAATGGGTTTTTAGTAATTGGAAACCCAGATAGTTTGACTTTCCATCTCCCTATCTCTATCAACAATAGAAAAATAAAACACAAACTCCAACCCAATCAAATTCAAACAGAATCAAACACAAACACAAAGCCATGAAATAGACAAAGCTATGAAATAGAACCAAACATAAAGCCAATTTCTATTTGGGGTTTTGGAATCATCGACATTGTGTTGGTGGCAAAAAAGGGAGCAATAACGGAGAGAGGAGAGTGAGGTGGATTGATGTAAGTAAGACTGTAATGCTTGAATCTAATTAGATCTAGTAGAATAAAATTTTTCCATTGAATAGATTATAAATAACATTTATATGAATAAGTCGAGACTTAATTAGAAATTTTCAATTTAAAGGGCCTCAATTAATTAGTATAGAGTCCAAAACTTAAGTGAGTCCAAATTTGGACTTAGTATAGTCTATTTTCTTTTTACTAAATACACTCATTGGTATTAAAAAGAAAAATATATATAGATATACAAAGGTTGCACAATTCAGATAACATAGAAAGTAAGAGAAGAAGATAGATTTTGATGATAGAGTTAAACACATAAGACAAAATAATGAGTTAGTAGGTGAATATTTTATAAAAGAAAACAAAAAACATGAAATAGGAGCAAAAACAAATTGAATGAGACAAAATGGGGTATAGGGAGAAAGAGAGGCATTGAAATAAAATAAGGGCAAGAAAGTGAGATTGTAGAGAAAAATTGAGTGGGACCGATCCATAACAAAAGCCACACCACTATAAAAGCAAAAAAAAACACAAACAAATGGAATAAAAATGAGATAAGAATAAGTAAAAGATAAAAGAAGAAAAATTTTGGATGCTTGTACAGAATATTTGAGTATCTGATTTATCCAGATAAGCAAGTTTATTTTAATAGGATTTGGATTACAGAATATTAGTTAATTTTTCTATAAGTTTTAAATTGAGTTTTATGTGATATTAGGGTGAATCCAGGATTATAAAAAATCATATGGAAACCCGTTTTGGATTCAGAAATAAGCAAATGAGTTATGCGAGTGGATATTTTTATTTTAAATCAAATTAATTATTTACAGTTATATATTTAAGATTTTATTTATTTAATTGTTATTAGAAGAAAATTATTTAATTAGTTTATTGGTTTATTGATTATATATTATGATTTATGATTTGATTATAGAATATGTATTTTGATAATTATATTTATATTGAAAAATCGAGTTATACAATTTTGTATATGAAAATGATTTAAGATTTGAAAACGAATAAAATAAGATTTTCAGAACACCAAGTTGTACCATCCTTTCTAACAGTCAGATAAACAACACATCTGTGAGTCCTAGATTTGCCCAACATGTGTATGGTAGATATCGAGAGAGTAATTGAGTAGCACAACATGTGTATGATAAATGTTATCCCTCGCTCTGCATGTTTGTTTAGTATTTCCGTCACATATGATAGATTTTTCCGGATACTAGTTGGTGTAGATTTTTAAATTACAGATATTACATTTTGAGTTTGATCGATATAGAAGAGATTTACAGAGCACGAGATTTACGGAAAGAAATTCCAGAGAAGGTTTACAAATTATAAATTTTCATATTTGATATTATTAAAGTTATAAAGATAATTTATATAGAAGTTTAATGTTTTACAATGATATGAGATGTCTATTCAGTTTTATTTTCAGATATGATTATTTATGATTCATTAAGAATTACAGAACACGAGATTTACAGAAAGATATTCCAAAAAAGATTTACAAATTATAAATTTTCATATTTGATATTATTAAAGTTATAAAGATAATTTATATAGAAGTTTAATGTTTTACAATGATATGAGATGTCTATTCAGTTTTATTTCCAGATATGATTGTTTATGATTCATTAAGAATTGTTTCTTTTTACTAGTGATAATTTTGATATTTTATTTAGAAATATGTTTTAGAAAAGTTATATTCACTTATTGGACGTTAACGTTTACTCTTTTATAAAACTATTTTTTTTCAAGTATCTGTTGCAGATTCATGTAGATTATTAATTATTGTATAACATGAGAAAGACCGCATAATGATAAATAGTTATATTTGTGTATATCATTTCTTTATTTACTAGATTTGTAAATGTATTTCTAAAATAGTTTTACAAATTAATTATCAATTTATAGATATTCTATAAATATTTTATATATTCAGTCTATAGGTTAAGCACGAAAATGTTAAAGATTTTAGATTTATTTAATTTATATTTTGATCAAGGTGATTATCAGAATTGTGATGATTATTTTAAAGAATTTTCAGTATATGCAGATTTCAATCAGAAAGACTTTAATTTTCACAAGATCCTCTCAGACTCAAAATAGGAGTCAGGATGGGTCTTTTCAATGACAGAGAGAGAAGAAATAAGGAGCGATGATAGAGAGAGGAGACTATGCTAGATTGATGCTGGAGAGGTGGAGAGAGCACAGAAAAGGAGCGGTGATGAAGAAAGAAAAGTGAGGAGAGCGGCATAGGTGACGATGGAGAGAGGGAACAGAGAGGTTTATTGATGTGTGAGTGAGGCGAAGAGAGGAGATAGAGGGAGCAATGGGCATAGATAAGATCTGATGGCAATCGAGATCTCAGATTTGTTATTACTATTTTTATTCTTTTTGTTTCTTTTTTTTTTTTTTTTTTGGGTAAACAAATTTATCGTTTCAGACATATCTGTGGGCTTTCTCAAAGGATTCATTTCTTAAATTAATTTCAATCTTCCATCTTAAGATGGATAATAGAGATGAGACTTGATTAACTTTTTATTTAATTTATTAAAATTTTTATTTTTTTAATTAATCTTCAACATCAATCTTAAAATAAACGATAGAGATTTGATGATTTTTATTGTTATTGTTATTTAACTTATTTTAAAATTTATTTCAAGCATAGGGGATTATAGTCTTTTTGTCTTCACTAAAATCGCCGACTTTAATGGTTAGTAGATTATGGCAAGCAGTCAAATTGTAATAAACTTATAAGGTTTACTTCGTTTGAGAAAATGTTTCAATTAGGTAAATAATTTGTAATTTACTATGAAAATGGATTCTAAATAATGATAATTATAAGATGATATGATATAAAATAAGAGTAGAAATAATAATAGTAGCTTGGGTAGCGACGTAATGATAATAACGTTGCCTCCCACTACCGTCACCTTGAGGTAGTGGGTTCTACCTCCACCCGCCACAATTTGTTAGTTCTGTCCCTCATTGAATATGGATTGCTCTCCCTCGTCTAGAAAGCTATTCTCTGAACTGCGTCATCAGAGTTATATCTTAACTTGTCTCGATTGCGTCATTTGCTAGTATCGATAATATTAAAAAAAAAAAAATTAGAAATAGTAATAAAGTAGCAAGGTGTGAGGCTGAAAGAGAGAGAAAGAGCTCTACAATTGAAATTGACACATAAATATTTGCTAACCAAAGTGATTATTAATTGATTTAAAAAAAAAACAATTATTAATTATTAAATTGAATCTACTTTCCTTTCGAAGATATCATTATCATTTATGTCTATCATTAATGTTGAAAAAGTGACTTTAATTTACAAGGAAAATATACAACGCATTTTCTTTTGTTAGCGATTGACAACATCTATTCTTAATTTACATTTTGAGAGGTTCCACATTTCTTTTTATTTTCACACATTGAACTTATCTTATTGCTCAATTTTCTAAAATATATCCTTCTAGGAAATTTCTGGCTATGTTTATGAATTCTTCTTCAAATTGTGTTATAAAAAGTTCTCTTCCAGACTCAGTAGTCAAGGCCTAGTTGTTGTTCATTAACTAATCCTTTATTACTTATATTGATAGTCAGTAAAATATAAATAAAAAAAAAATTATTGTGATGAATTCTATTACTATAAATGCATATTTATAGACATAGGATGTGTATATATATATATATATATATATATGATTAAGGGACATTATATTTAATTAAAATAATAGACATATGAAAACATCTCAAATCAAGTGCAATACATAAATTCAAATTCAAAAAATTAAAAATTCAGAATTAACATGTACAAATATGTAAGTGGAAATAAGAAGAGACTTGCAATAGAGACTTGGATATTAAATAGAGAGTATCTTTGGAAGGACATGCAGGTCTTCTCCTTCAGCCATTTTTTCAAATTAAGTCTCCATTTTGTCAAAAAGAAAAAAAAGGAAAAAAAAAAAAAATCATGATCATGTCCACCAATAATGTTGAAAAATTGGCATTAGAGTCACTTTTTCTCCCGTTGCTTTTCTTTGTATTTGTTATACAATAATTTCACACGGTAACCAACTAGTGGACTCATTATTAGAGTTTTCGATTGTCTCTTTACTTTGGGGAAATTTTAATTTAATCTCTAACGTTTGATAAAATATTATTTTTTTATTAACGTTTGCATTTCGAATTCCCATTATCCCTAACGTTTCGAAAATGCATCAATTTAGTCCTTCTGTTAGTCAAATGTTAGTCAACGAGGGTTAATTTGGTCATTTTAACTTGAATATATTTATATAATTTTAATATATATTTAATATAATATATATTTTTATACTTTTAATTTAATATATAAAATAAAAATTTAAGTTAAAAAAACATAAAAAAAAAAAAGAGGTCATGGAGACCTCCTCCTCCCGTACTAGTCTCCAGCGGGCTGGAGACCAATCTGGTCTTCAGCCTCGCTAGAGACTAGTTTCTGGTCTCCAACCGCTGGAGATCAGTTTTCTGGCTCTAGGCGATGGAGACCCTCTGGTCTCCGGCGATAAAGACCAGAAGGTCTCTTTTTTTTTTTTTTTAATTTACATAATTTTTTTTTTATTAATTTGGATAAACTTTTTTTTTTTTTTTTTTTTAGATTTGGAAGATGTTTGCTTTGATGTTATATGTTTAATTTGGAGGATGTTGATTTGATGAAAATAATGGAGATGATGATTTTGATAAATGTATAAGATGAAATTGAAGATAAGGAAGATGATGAGAGGTAGAAGATGAATAAGAATTTTTTTTTAATTATTTTGTATTAAAAATATTATTTTTTAATTAAAATATTTATTAACAATCAATTATATTATAAAATTAATTATGTGTCATAATTTTATTGGAAGATGGTTAATAATAATTTTGTAATAATAGGGATGATTATTTTGTAATTATCAGTTTTTTAAAAATTAATTATGTCATTTTAATTATTTTAAATTATATTAGGGGTAAATTCATCTTTTTATCCCGTCTAGTTAGTTTGACTGTTATCTTTTTGGTCAAAGGGACTAAATTGATGCATTTTCAAGACGTTAGGGATGATGGGAATTCGAAATGCAAACATTAGTAAAAAATAATATTTTACCAAATGTTAGGGACTAAATTAAAATTTTCCCTTTACTTTTCCCTACTGAAAGAAGAAACCCCTTTTTGTCATTCTGGTTCATCAAATCTCAAAATTCTAATTTCATCAACGAGTGACCCACCCATTGCCAAGCCTATTGTGTTATGTTTTGTTTGATTCCCATCAATGACTCTTCAATTTATTAACGATTGATTTATAGATAATACTCTCTTTTCATTTAATATTTGTACATACATAAATAACAGTACCTAATTCAACCTCGTCTTATTTTAATTGCTTACAATATTATTGTCATATGATATTCTTGATAAACTAATAATAGAAAAATTCACTCCTATTAAACACCAAATATGCATTTACTAATAAGGAATAATGTCCTCTAATTGTAACTTTCATAAATTTCTAATTGCAACTTCCCTTATATATATTCATATAAAAATTTTATTTGTTTTAACACCATAAATGACATAATTTATGGTATAATATTTTTTGTTTTCATTTATTTAAGAATATCCTAAATCTCTACTAAATTTACCTATGATTTTCAAGAATTTTATTATTTTTCTATTTAATATTATTTATTTTAATATATAATATTATAATATTATAGTCACAAATGCGGGTTTTGTCACTTTAATTTGAAAGTGATTTAACAAAAACATAAAATTTTATAAAAAATTGTTATATATTAAAATAAATGATTTTTCTTGATAAATAATATTATAATATCATATTAAACTAAATAATTTATGGTAAAATTATTTAGTAGTGTGACCGACATGGTTAAAAAAACAAAATTGTCCAGGGCCTAAAGAAGAACAATGCATTAAAAAAAGTAGTCCCTTCACACGGTTCACTGACATGGGACCAACCCCGGTTCCTAAAACACTCTTCCTTTTCCAAGAAAAAATTTTTTACAAATCTTTTTTTATTTTTTTTATTTGAGTTTTTACAATTGTTAAAATATACTTTTAATAATTCACACTTAATATCCACCTAATTAGTTTAAATACATTTAATGTAAATGATAAATACAAATATAAATTAATTAAAAAATGTAATATTAAAAAAATAAAATCTCATTGGAATTTGCAAAACCCATCAAAATGGCTGAATTTATAAATCCCATTCAGGTAAAATTTTAATATGAAATCCATATGGGATAGAAACATTTTTTTTCCTTTCACCCTTGCTCCCAAACCTATGTGATTTCCGCATAGTAAATGGGCCTAAATATATTTGCTTTTCAAAATATAACTAAATAAAATATAGATTTCACTCTCTAGTAAGTGGTATAATAGGTACCACTCCCTTTACCTTTACTTCGAATGTAAGGATCGAACACTCTTTCTATCTATACGTGAGTTATGTTTGAGACACCTTTTCAATTGTGTGTACTATCGTTTCTCAAAGTTTATAACAGTTTGTTTTGAACAATATCTTAAAGTATATATCTGAAAATCTATAATACATATATGTAGTTATAAGGTGTACTTATAAAAAAAAATTATAGGTAAAAAAATATGATAGGTTTCATTATATCTAAAGTCTGGACACTCATGTACATCCATAATTTATTTGTAACGAATGACTGAACGTGAACTCAATTAAAATCTAGAAGTGTGAATGGATGATTGCAGTTGTTGAAAAGCGTAATGTGTTGGCCGACAAGTAAATATTAACTTCACGTGGTTTTTGTCTTTTTATATTGAAATTGAAGCTTATACGACAATGAAATATCTAAGCACCATATCTAAGGTGCTGATTGCTTTCTTGCTTTTTAGTTTTTACGAAGGGGAAGAAGTGACGCATCATTGCTGTGGGACCGCTACTATGACTTTTCTATTATTCTTAAAATATATTTTACATAAATTACAGCATATGCCAACATTTTCACATCGAAAAACTCGAATCTCTGCAGCTCTTATTCAAACCACCATCTCTCAACTATGGCCGATGCAATTGTTTCCATTGTGTTGGAACAGTTGGCTTCAATCACTCGTCAACAGATTCAAGAAGAAGTTACCCTAGTACGTGGTGTAAGCAAAGAAGTAGAAAGGCTGACTAGCAATTTCCAAGCCATTCAAGCTGTGCTCGTTGATGCAGAGCTAAGGCAAGTGAAGGAGACAACTGTTAGACTCTGGCTAGATAAGCTCAAAGCTGTATCCTATGATGCAGAAAACGTGTTGGATGAGTGGAACACTGCCAAGCTGAAGCAGCAAATTGAGAGAGCTGAAAATGCTCTTACTCTTAAGAAGAAGGTATGTTCCTTCTTTCTCTCTCCTTGCTTCTGTTTTAAGCAAGTTATTTTGCACCATGACATAGCTCTTAAGCTAAAAAAAGTCAATGACAGTCTAGATGAAATTGCCAAAGAAAAGGATAGGTATTCTTTTAATACAATTACAAGTGGTGAGCAGTCTCGGGGAGTAGAAACCACCTCTTTCATTGATGAGTATTTGATATGTGGTCGAGATAAGGAGAAGAATGAATTAATGAGCAAGTTGTTGTGTGAGAGTAGTGATGAGCAAGAATGCCTCCATATCATCTCAATTGTAGGGATGGGAGGAATAGGAAAGACAACTCTTGCTCAACTTGCATATAATAATGATGAGGTGAAAAACAGCTTTCAAAAAAGAATATGGATTTGTGTCTCACACCCGTTTGATAAGTTACGGGTTGCCAATGCAATACTTGAAGGTCTAGAAGGTCAAAGCTCCACTTCAACCACATTGCAAACTATTCTAGAAAATATTCGTCAATCTATTACAGGAAAAAAATTTCTTCTTGTATTAGATGATGTGTGGACTGAAGATTACAAAGATTGGGAGCCATTCTACAATTGCCTTAAGAATTGTCTCAATGGAAGTAAGATTATAGTCACCACACGTAAGGAGACTGTTGCTTTGATGTTGAAATCAATTGTTATTCCAATCAAGGAATTGTCTGAAAATGAGAGCTGGTCATTGTTCAAGCACTTTGCGTTTCACGATAGGTCTCATAATGAGTGTAGTGAACTAGAAGGTGTTGGGAAGGAAATTGTGAGCAAGTGCAAGGGCTTGCCGCTTGCAGTAAAGACTATAGGGAGTCTTTTGCGATTTAAAAGAACTGAAATTGAATGGGAAATTATCTTAGATAGTGAGATGTGGGTACTTGAAGAGTTTGAGAAGGATGTTATTGCTCCTCTATTATTAAGTTATAATGATTTGCCTCCAATGGTTAAAAGATGTTTCTTATATTGTGCTACTTTTCCAAAGGACTACCAATTAGATAAAAATGAGTTGATTAACTTGTGGATGGCTCAAGGTTATCTAAAATCAGCAAGAAACAATAAGGAGATGGAGATGATAGGTAACGATTATTTTAGCAATTTAGCTACACGTTCCTTTTTTCAAGAGTTCATACGAGATAATCTCGGTAATATTGAAAGATGTAAGATACATGATATAGTGCATGATTTTGCTCAGTTTCTTACCAATAATGAAAGTTTTGCAATGGACAAAGATTTTGGACGATCAAGACAATCAAGCATTGACATTTCGTTTGAGAAAGCTCAAAATTTAATGTTAATGGTTGAGAAAAATAGTTCATTTCCTATCACCATTTGTAATATAAAAAAATTGCGGAGTCTATTGATTAAATTTGATTTAGGCTCGTATTCAATTGATGGAGTCTTGTTAAAGTTATTGGCTCAAAATACATGCTTAAGGGCATTGACATTGAGCGGTACTACCAAGGAAGAAGTAATGATTGGTAGGTATTATATATATCCAATAACATTAGAAAAAGTTCCTAAAGAGATAGGGAAACTAATACATTTGAGGTGCCTTGACTTAAGTTATAATTCGGGATTAGAAATATTACCGGAAACATTATGTGAATTATACAATTTACAAACCTTAGATGTTACTTGGTGTAACAAACTTAAGGAACTACCGCAAGGGATGGGGAAGTTGATCAATCTAAGACATTTAGAAAATTATCGGACCGATTCTCTTAAATACATGCCGAAAGGAATTGAGAAACTAACATGTCTTCGTACATTAAATGAATTCCATGTGAGTGAGGGTGCTTTTGGTAGCAAAGCATGTTCACTTGAATGCTTGAATAAATTTTACCACCTCAGAGGAGTCTTTGGTATAAAAGGTTTGGGAAATTTGACAAATGTGAGCGAGGCTCAGGGAATACAACTTGCAAATAAGACAAACATTTGGAAATTGAAATTAGGCTTCCGTGGGTCAGGTTTGATGAACAACGAAGCAATTCTTGAAGCTTTACAACCTCCTCCAAATTTACAACATTTAGAAATATCAAAGTATGCAAGCAACACAATGTTGCCAAATTGGATGAAGTCTTTTACCAATTTGAGAGGATTAGTTCTGATAGAATGGATCAAGTGTGAGCAACTTCCTCCACTGGGAAAATTGCCATCCCTTGAAGCACTTCGTATAGAAGGGATGAAGAGATTAAAGAGAGTTGGTACTGAACTTTTGGGATTAGAGAGTGGTGACAATATTTCATCTTTTTCAGTTACTATTTTCCCCAAATTGAAATATCTCTGGCTCTGGAACATGGAGGAATGGGAAGAGTGGGATTTTGGGATTAAACATCACAATATAACAATCATGCCATCTCTTCATACCTTGGAAATTGATAACTGCCCCAAATTGAAGGCATTGCCAAAGCAGGTTCTTCAGGCACCACCACGAGTTTTGAGTATAATTCAGTGTCCTATGATTAGAGCTCGCTATGGAAAGGGGGAAGGAGAGCACTGGTCTGACATCTCTCACATCCCTTATATCGTGATTGATGGAGAGTATGTGAAAAGAGGCAGCCCTTAAACTCTCCAAGGGTTAGGACAAACATGCATTCAACACCAGGTATTAAATTCTCCACCTCTTTTACGTTCGTTGTTTTTTCTTTCAACAGTTGGTTTTATTGTAACCACTTTAACAAGACAAACTAGGATCTTAATTTCACTTTGTTGGTGTATTCTATTGCTAAAAGATTGCGTTCATTGGATCTGTATGATATTGTTTTATAGTCTGTCTGAACCTCTTGAGTATTGTCCTTTATTAGATGACTTTTACAGTAGTGATATTTAATGCCTATGTTGGCGGACATCATCAAAACATGCACTCTCTAATTGGTTTTAGTAATGATTGGTTTTGTCCTGCTTCCAGTAGTGGAGGCCAACCCATGGGGAGAAGATTCAAAGCCTGTATATTTGCTAACCCAATGGGAAAACCAATTGTGCACAATGAAAACTCGAAGGAATCGCAGGTCTGACTTTGTTCTGTGTAGTATTTCACTTGAATAATCAATATTGTTTCCCTGACTGAGGTCTTGCTTTTTTAACAGTGAGGTTGAAAGGGAGCTTGGACTTTTGTTTCCCGAAGGAGAAAAGCGAAGGCCTGAGATTGGAAATTAGGCTAAGCAGTCCAGAAATGGGAAAAGGTTCCAGATGCTTCATGCTTGTGGAGGATATTAGGGAGGGAGTACTTGTAAGTGTTCACTTTTGCCTGTTGTCTACTATTTTGCTTACACATTTAGTATAATTAATTTATTGTTGTTGTGATGATTATTATTATTATTGCAAGAAGACAGTCATAACTATGATAGCATTTTATCTGTACCAGATACAAACTAATTGCAAGTATCATCTACTTGCTTAAATGGTAGAAGAGGTGCTATTTGGTCTCTTACATGCTATTTATGTGATAAAATTTTACCACAGACCAAGAAGTTCGCAGTTCTAAACTTTTAAAATGTTATTGTAGTAACTAGCAACCACATCCCACTCCCATTTCCTATTTCCTTAGCCAAAATTCTGTTGTAGTAGTGTATGCCAGCATTTGGTATATATTTCCAACAGGGTTTTTAATTTATTTTCCTTCATCTTATGAGCCAATTTTGTATATGTGATTGATGTATAGTTAAAGACTTTTTACTCTTGCTCTAAGTATTCGAAGACAAGAATGAAGCTGTATGATATTGTGACTTACTGCATGGAGGAGGTCGAGGATGTGAAGGAGTAGCAGAGATCGAATTTTTAACCTTCAGTTTTGTGGATATGATCCATATATTCATTTTTATTCAATTTGATATTTTATATGATGGAATGATTTTTCATATAATTCACGTAGGATTTACTTTCTAATCTCTTTACTTTATGGTTAGCCTTCAATTTTGTGGATATGATCCATATATTCATTTTTATTCACTGGTTCCACTACTTGTAGTTGCAGGCTTCAGTAAAAAGTAGATGTCAAATGGTTACAAATCTGGTCTGCACAGCCCGTTTTATTTTCTGTACAAAGTTGCTATGTTCTCATCCGTCACCTTAAAATTGCATTGGAGGATGCATTTATCGGCAATTAAATTGTCATGCCATGATGCATTGAGAAGAAAGGCTAGGAACAATGCTCAGTCAATTTGTTAATGGGTACTTTTAGTTCATGATGTAAACTTCTTAATGTTTTGAAATTGTGCAATGTTAATTTGTATATTGTCAAGTTTATATAACAGAAGGAGAGGTACATTGGATTTAGGAGACATTTAAATTTCTTTTCTTTGTCTGTACTTGGTGTTTCGCTACATAAGAAGAGGCAAGAAGAAGATGCTTAGTGTTAAAAGTATTGATCTTAAACTTTTGGGTGCAGGAATGCAACAGCAGTGAATTGCCTTTCTCAAGGGACTCCAGTTTCATAGCTTGATAGGTGAATAAGCTACAACATGTACAGAGGAAGAATGAAATAAGAAGATTTCTCAATCAATATTTCCATTCTAATGCCACCAGAAGAGGCAGAGTTTCAATAAGTAATACAGAAGAGGCAGAGTTTCATGTATTTAAACATAAGAGACAAGAAGAGGGAGAGTTTCAAGAGCACTCCCAAGTCTCCTGCCTCTGCAGATGCTGGTTCAGCACAGATCCATACTGAGTAGCATTGACGTAAACTTTCCTCAAGATATGACATAACAAAATCAAAGTGGAGTAGGAGCTACGTTAAATATCTTTAATGCAAGGTAAAAATTGTGGGCCGCCATGATCTTATTACTTTCTTCGCTTTCAAATCTTTACCTTAGAGCATATCATAGAATGTGGATGTTTTTATTGAAGATTTTTACACTTCAAAGACTCGAAGTCAAGTGACACTGGTTGAGGAATTGTCCTTGGCTATCTTTTCAATTGTTTTGTCTTAAGTATGACTTGATAACTTGAATATATTTCAGATTTCCTTTGTTTTTATTATTCTCTTTTGTGTTTTCTTTTGACTTTTCTATTCAAAGTTTCTTAATTTTGATAACTTATAGGTATAAGCATAGCGTGCCATTGTTATTGTTTGTGTATGGGCAAAGAGATTGCCATTGAACTTCCCAGTCATTGCAACAAACATCAAACTGCAGGTGTTTGCTACTCCATTTTTTAGAGCATTGTTATTGTTTTGAAATTTATCGATATCTATAGATGAAGCCAAATTAGATTTATTGTAAACTGGGACTTAATTAAATATATGTTTGGAAGCTTAATTTTAATGTCACATTCACAACTATTTGAAGCAAGAACATGGTTCACTACATGCACGTGTTAGTAAGACATGTTTATCTTCAGTTCATGTTTGATGTTGGTACATGATTGGCCCATTGTTTTTTGATATTTTGCATCAATTCACACATATTTGCTTATTATCAAAATTTAATGCTATAGTTAGATATTTAATTTGAAAAGCTAACATATATATTTCTTGTCAAAGTGACTTTGGTGGTTTGTAGATATGCATGAAGAGTGAAGTATGCACCAAAATTTAAAAGAAGGGATATTACGTGGAAGGAAAATCAGGAAGTTCTTTTAACGATAATCGATTCTGGATCTTCAAGAGGTGAGGAATGCATTGATTATGATTATTGAAATGAATAAGAAAGAACTATCAAGTATTTCCATCATATATGCTGTATGCTGATCATTGCTTTATGTTTTTTCAGATTCTCCCTAAGATAAGGATAAGGCATTGGGTGTTGTATTTTCAGATTTATGCTAATCAAAAGACTCTGATAACAATAATTTAGGGGGAGTAAAATGTCTTGTACTACCTTGGAGAATCAAGATTTAGTAATGGCATGTGCTGTTAACTAGGTAAGTAAGCTGTTTCCTTTTTATATGATTTTCTGGCTCAAAGCATATTTAGATAAAGATGGTCATATTGTTAAATGTATTGATCTTAAATTTCTTTGTGGTTGGTGTTTTGCAGGAAGAAGAAAGAGAAAGATGATCATTTTTAAAAATGTCCTTAAACTAGTTGCATCTTTTAAGGGGCTTCATTTTTGTTGATGTCTTTAAAAGTCTTTTGATTTTCAATACAACCACCTTTTGAGGGAAATCAAATTGACATGCCAAGAAGCATTGAGAATAAAGGTAAGGAAGAATGCTCTATTATTTAAATTGGGTATTTTGAGTTGATGACATATGCTCATTGTATGTGTTTGTAAGTTGCCAGGTTTGTGTCTTACTTAATATTTTGTAAGGTTAGGAGCACTGAAGAGGATTTCCCTATTTCCAGATTGTTCATACTCACTTGTAGCACTCCAAGTCTCCTTTTTTAACATGAGATGCTGACTTGGCACAGATCTGTTCTTAGTGGCTTCGACATGGACTTTCCTCAAGTAATGGTATAATAATGTCAAATTAGAGTAGTCATTATCATTAATGTCATATGTTTTCCTCTGAGTATGTCATAGTGGATGACTTTCGATGTTTGACATTATGCTATGTTTATAAATTCTCAGGATTGTATATCTTAAAAGGATATATTTTGGATTTGGGAATTTGATAAGCTAAGAAGCAGATGTTCATTGTTAAGACAATTGGTTTTAAAATTTTAGGTAGAAGAAGTACAGTTAATTTCCTTTTTCAAGGGATTCCAATTTCATAGCTTGGTAGGTGAACCTGCCAGGATGTGTTCAGAGGAAGAATGAAACAAGAAGACTGCACAATCAATAATTTCATTCTGATGTTACCAGAAGAAACAGAGTCCAATTGGTATGCTTCCATGCATTCTAACATGAGAGGCCAGAAGAGGCTTTTCCTGTTTCAAGGTTGTTCATTCTAGCATACACTGGCTCAACATAGATCTAGTTTTTTATGGCATTGATGTGAACTTCCATCGGGTTATGGTATAACAGAATCTGGTTTTCAATGCAGGGTATAAGTTGCAGGCCATGATCCAATTACTTCTTTGCTTATTGATATTTTCCTTGGAATATGTCATAGATTGTGGATATTTACATTGATAGAAAAATCAGAAAATTTGTTTGGTTAGACTCAATTCCTGGATCTTCAAGGTGTGAGGAATGAAACAATTATGGTGGTTGAAGTAGGAAAAAGAAAAAAAGATCAAGTAATTCCATCAGATATAATGTATGCTGATCTTATTGCTTTATCTTCTTTTAAATTCTCCTTCAAGATTATTAAAGAATTAGATGTTATATTTTCAGATTAATGCTGATCAAAAGACTCTGACTACAATATTCTAGTGAACTAAAATGTCTTGTGTTACCTTGAAGGATCAATATTCAGCAATGACTTATGCTGTTAAACCAGGTGAGTGACTGTTATTAAGTATCCTATATGTATAATTTTCTGCATCAAAGCATATTAAGATACGTTATTTTTTTTACTGTTTGTTTCCTAATTCCTTTTGTTTTTGTACTTTTCTATGCAAAGCTTTTGTGTTCTTATCATTAGACATTATTTGCATAGGAGAACCACAGTTTTAGGTGCCTTGCTCAGATGCATGTGAAGAAAGGTTAGCAACAATGGGATACGTTGTTTGCTTTTGAAATTTTCATGTATGGATTTTGGACGCTTGTAAATTTATTTGTGCTTGGAGTTTTGTAGCATTGGAAGAAGCAATAGAAAGATGATCAATTTTAAATGTACTGATCTTAAACTTTGGGTACAGGAGTTTCATCCTTGAAGGAATCCATATTTGTCGAGTGAACAGCACAGGATGTGCCCTTAGGATGGAAGAAAAAAGAATCTGGCTGGTGTTGGGGAACATTTGTTGTCCTTCAAATTGATCATAGTTTCACTATGATATTCCCACAAAAAACAGAACAGCGAAACGTATGCTTGAATTTCTTGTTTAAGGTCAATGATATAGTTTCAATCTTCTCTGTCATCATCTGAAGTAGAACCTCAAACAACATTGTCAAATAGGGAGAACCAAGCACAAGAAATAGCAACCAAGTAAAAGACCACAACAGCAGACCAAGCGGAGCAGCCAATGCTAGAAGTGGTTTTTTTCTTAAACATGACCCACTGTAAATTAAGTTGTGAGTGGTTATAACACTAGTCGTATTTAGTAGAAGTGTTGGAATTCAACAATGAAGAAGCTCAGCTCAAATAACTGTTGGCTCAATCTTATTTATATACTAATGATTGTACAGGAGTTGTAAATACAAATTTACATGATATTTTGGATAGTTTTTTTAAAAATCAATTTCATTATGAAACATCGTCATTATCAACATGTTAAGCTTACTCTGAATGATCGTCCTAATAGCATCAAGTTAAATTCTTGCCTTAAATTTTGCTTCTGGAAACTTTTTTTTTTTTTTTCTCTACTTTACTTGCATTTCTCTTCTTGCATCAGATTATTCTCATGGAAATTTCTTGGTTAATGTTTTATCCTCAAACCAGAACTTAATGAAAGTTGCTGCAATTTCATTTTTATTATTACAAATTTATGTAAAAAAGAACAAGACTTCCCTTGAAGCATTAAATGAGAAACAGCTTATTGTGAGTGGCACCCTAATCAGCAACCTATTGCAGGGTAAAAAATCTACTAATTATACAGAATATTTTGCATGAAGGTTTAGCGAATAATGATGTTTGCACGATATGCGAAAAGAACAAGGCAGCAGAGAGGCAGAATTTTTTTTTTTTGGATTTAGTTGAAAATTAACCTTTTTGTGAAGACCCATATGAGAAATAACCTCTTTTTATAATAAATCTTTGCAGCATGACTTTTTTTTTTTTGACAAGAAAACCCTTGATTACTCAACCAAATTACAACTGACTTATCCCTTTTGTGTGTGACGGTCACTCTCTATCTACGAAACTTGTTACTCTCTCTCTCTCTCTCTATTCCTAGCTTTTTTCTCTCATTCTTGCTCTAAGAATCCCAACCAATTGTTTGAAGTCCTCACCGTCGTCCTTAACTGTCGCATGTCCACCTACCATCGTCACACCTCTCCTCCACCCACCGTCGGTCACTTTCTCACTATCCAACAATTTTTTTTTACTCTCGCTGCCCCTCACCCTCGCACCTCCACCCACCACAGTCTCACCTCTACCCACCACCGTCGTACCTCAACGTCGGACCTCCAACCACCGACATTAACTATCTAGTAGCCAACTTTTTTGTTTGACTGTCGCACCTCCTCACTGTCACATTTCACCAATCACCGACCTTCACCTGCCATCGTCCGATTGCCTAGTCTACTCGACTCTCAACTCCGGTGAAGAATAAGTATCCTTTTTTTCATTGTCTCTCACAAACCCTAGTATCACCTTTTCTTCTCTTTTCATATCACCCTTTTCTTCTCCCTCACAACCCCCTTTTCTTCTCTCCCTTATACCTTATTTTCTCCATCATTGCCATGTATCACATTTGGTTAACTCGATTGCATCTCTCTCTCTCCATCGCTGTTATGGATCACTGTTTGGTCTGCTTAACTGCACGTCTCTCTCTCCATCACCGTCGTGCTAACTCTGATCTGCTCGACTGGCCCTTTTTCACTCTAGTTTGCTTGACTATGTTTACTTGTTTTTTGTTAACTCTGAATTCTCTCTAACATCAACTCTCAATTCACAAGTTTCTTTATAGCTTCCAGATTGACAACCTCTCTCTCTCAATGTTGCCCATCTCAAGCAGTAATTCTTTATTGCGTTTCTATTTTTTGATAGGATTTAAGGAACTAGGTATGATTTTGTTTTGGATTCTTAATGGTTTTGTGATCAAATTTAGTGACATGGGATTTGAATTATAGTGTTTTGTTTTGCTTTGTTGTACTTGATTGAAATATTTGAAAGGAGAGTGATGGAGAGTAAGCTTCGTGTTGAAAATATAATTTATTTTATGAATTTATGAGCAATTTATTCATTGTTGACTTGATTATAGATGATGAGTATGTTTTTGTTTCCTTATTAGGATAAACAGTGTTTAGGTGCATTTGTTTTGGTGTTTTGTTGGTTGAAGGAGAAAATTCAGTGAATAATGACTTAGGTTTGGTATGATCGAATGCTGTTTTGATTATTTGGTATAAGATTATGTGAGTTTAGGTTTGGATTATGACATATAATTTATTTTAGTGGACATTTGCATTTTAACATGATTTGGGTTTGGATTTGAATAATAACTTGGGTTTTTTGCATTGAAATTGAGAATTTTTAGGTTGACAGGTTGAGTTACTATTCAAGTTTTTTGGTAAACACCTAATATGCTTTCGATATTTAATCTCCTGTTGTTATCAGTTGTATGAACTGGAAAAATTGAGGGAAGAATTGTTGGCCAATAAGGTTCACATGCTTCAAGTGCTTATCTTACATAATGAGATGCTTACTATTCTTGTGTAATGGAATAATGGTGTGAAATTCTCTTCTATTTTGTAATATAAGAGCATATCTCAGGCAAATGAAGACGCATTAAAGCAATTGGAATTTTCTCACAAAAACTTTAAGACTGAGGTACTTCCTATGTTATGAGCTCTCGATATTAAGTTTAGGAAATATTTCAATTAATCTGCTCTAAAATTTGTTATTTAAAAATATTAGTTAGGTGGAGAATTTGAAGAAATCTTTAGAGGCTAAAATGATTTCATTAAAAGAGAATGTCTTGGAGCTTGAAAAAGAAAATGTGTTTTTTACTATGTTATTCAAAGCTGAAAACGTTATTCCTGTGTTATTCTTTTACTTTTGTTTTTAAATATGAGAAGCTTTAGAGTAGAGACTAGTGTTGGAACTTTTGGTAAGTTCAGTGATTACATAACGACCAATGGTGGGGACGTAATGAAGTATTTTTCAATACTTCCATTGCATTTTAAGAGATGTAACCAATATGAGAGAATGCAATTGAGCTTGCACAACCATTTGTACATTAGATTTTCAGTATTTTGAAAGGTTGGTTCTATTCCATGTATGATAGTTGATGAAATTGAATGATGTATTATTGTAGTACATTAGTTTCATGAATGAACGCTAAGTTTGCATATAGAACACTGGAAGTCTAAGTGACATTGAATTTTGATGTGGAATGTGTTATGCCTTAAGATCAGAAGTAAGATCGATCTAATATTTACATATCAATATAAACAGAGGGGTGATAGAGAGTGTGCGTCGAGTGTTTTTAGCCAACCTATCTGAGGGACACAAAAGAAAGGCAATGTTGATGTGTTGAAATTTCTGCTGTCAATAGCTTGATATTGCTACTTTATGACTCTTGTCATGTTCCTTTGAGTTGCATTGAATAGTTCTTTGTCTGAACAATAATGACTTGTACTATAATCTACAAAGACATTTACATGGCATCAATGACTGAAACGAGTATCGAACATGATAATTTCCAATAAGAGTAGCATTTTCTTTTAAACAAGTTAAGATGATGTTTTGCTACCAACACATTGACTGGACATATCCTAATTAAAAATTTTGAGTTTATGACCCAATCGTAAAATACAATATTGGTACTGTTGTGGTTGAATGCATAAATTAGTGCTTCCAAGTGTCTTGCATTCACATGAATGCTGACCTCTATTTAAGTTGCATGTTAATAATTGGTATGGTAAATTTTCATATATTTTGAATTTTGTGGTTTGACATAATTCTAGTGGTGGTGCAAAATGTTATTGAACTTTTCTAGAGAAAGTAACTTACTGGAGATGGAACTTTGTTATGGCAGCAAGATGAAGAAAGCTTCTGTTGTTTTTAAAGAAAAATATTTTTGCAAATTTATTCTATAATCTCATAATTGTTGTACCTTAATCTATTTTAAAATCATATTGAGTTCATTGTCATTAATTTGCCACAATGATGAATAAAACTTTCATTCTTTTGCATGTAATATCTAATTTGTCATATAATTTTTTCGTTTGATTGCTAGAGAACTTCAAGAGTCAAGCAAGAAAACAATTACACGGCTAATAGCTGCTTAGGTAAAGTTTGTTTTTGGTCTCAATGCATTTGGTTTTTTTTTTCTCAAATTTTAAGAGTAACATATTTTTTAATTGTAGGATTCATTGGTGGATACTGCCAAAGAACAAGCTAGTTCAATAAGTAATATAATTGCACAGGCTACTGAGTAGGTATAATAGGTGTAATTGTGCAATGTATTGCTCGACTTAAGAGAGATATTTGTAATGATTGTGCTGTTGCCTTTATTGTCAATAACTAAGAAAATGTATGGTAAAGGTGTATTCTCTAGAGTTGTACTCTTGATCAGTATATAATCATGTGACTTATTTGACTGATGCATCTGCACAACATATTGAAACTTTTGGGTTTATCAAATGTGCACTAAATTTCAATTTGAATGATTGTTAATCTATGGTTGTTGATGGTGAAAGAAGATCTGTTACTAATATTTGTTATGAGGTGAAACAACTGGAGTGCCAGGATTGGTGACTTTAAAGTCTTCATACGAGCATCTCCATTGCAATAGAAAAAGTTAAGATTCTTTATTATATAATTTACTATTGCTGTTATTTCAAAATCTCATGATTCATGAATGGTAAATAATAACTATATAAAGGACAATTATTGACTTGTCGGATAAAAGTTTCTATATCAACAAGTAACAAAAATCTGATTTAATCAAAGTAAATAAGTAAGCTAAATGTCAAGATTGACAAAAATCTCCATATTAACTGAATTAATGAGCACTTCATCATCTTCCCAACTGACCTCCTTGTCTTTCAGATCTTTTCCAATTAATTTAAGAAGTGCTTTGAATTAGTTGTTGCATTGAACTCCGAAACCAAAGGCTGTAGCAATAACTTTTCTAACGATGAGAAAACAATCAAAGATGAAAAGAGTTGATCAAGATCAGCTACTCTTTTTCAAACATATTTACATATAGAAAGTCTACTTGTCTCTTATGCTGGAACCTCATCGGCAGGTTGCTAAGGACATTTCTTACTCTCCTGTTGATATTTACAATATAATTCAATTAGAAAATTAGGCTAATGAATTAAACAATGAAAATATAAACATGAAACGAAAAATAGAAAGAAAAGGAAAAGGAAAAATGATGACCCTAACCTCCATTATCCAATCTGATTACACCTAATTGAAAAGGTTTTAACATCCATTATCCAAGAATTATTGGAAGTACAAAAAAGAATACTTAATTCTTAACCTCTGGGTTGGGTCCCAACCATAAGGTTAGGAATCTCAATCCAAATGTTGGGAACTGGGGGTTGGGAGGGTTGGGATTCCCAATTTTGGATCTTAATCTGAGAGTTGAGATTTTCAACCTAAAGATTGGAATCTCGTATTGGGAATCAAAACCTTCTGATTACGATTCCTAACTCGAAGGTCAAAATTTCCCAACCTACAAAGGGATCTAGCGTGGGACTCCCAACTCGAAAGTTGGGAATCCTAACCTCGGAGTTGGGATTCCCACCTTAGATCCCACCGAAGGTCGGGAGGGTTAGGAATCCCAACCTTCTGGTTGGGATTCCCAACCCAAAGGTCGAGATTTTCCTACCTCTAGCAAGATTTAGACTAGGAATCTCAACTGAAAGATTGAGATTCTCAACCTGAAAGTTAGGATTCGAGTTGGGAATTCTAACCTAAAGGTAGATAATCCTAATCAGGAGGTTGGGATTCCTATTCTAAATCTCTTAAATTCTAATCTTCGGGTTGGAAATCCCAACTAAATGGTTAGTAATCCCAATCTCTTTGGGAAGCCTAACCTAAAGGTTAGGAATCTTAATCCCCAAGAAACATAAATTTCAAAACAAAGTCAATATTCTCCATGTAGAGACTTCAAACAGATGTCATCAAACTTAGCAATACTTGCCCATTGTACAAATTCCATCATTCAAATGACATTCATATACTAACTCTAATAAAGGTCTCTATTACAAGAACTAATCAAATGACATCCATCTACCAATGAAGGTAAAGCTTCAAACTTTATCATTCAGATCACATCCATCTCCAAGCATTCAATAAACAAGAAATTCATAATTGTTAAAACTAAAAATCGAAGCTTTCGTATTTCACAAACCTCAAGATGTCAAATTGGTCCTTTCCAAAATTCAAGCAAGCAGTCTGGACAAACTTGAAATCATTAAAATCAATATCATCACCACTATTCTTTTTATCAAAAACATCACTACTATCATCAAACCCCAATTCTCTCACCATTTTGTTCTCATCTTTCCTCCTATGATCAAAGTAATTCTGCTTCACCAGCCTCTCCATTAACTCAATCTGCCATGGCCATGGATAAGCCACCTCCACCTCCTTCCTCCTCCTTACTGCCGCCGTTCTATTCTTTCTAAGTTTCCTTCTACACCAAAATCCCCATCTAGGTTCTCCTTTGTTTTCGATACCACCCCCGTCTCCATCTTGGTTCTCTTTCCTACTACTCAATTTTATCGATTTGCTCAAATATGAAGCTCATGCGATCGGAGAGCGAGGAGGGCTTCGCTTAGGAGCCCAACGATGAGGTAGGGTTTAAAGATGGGAGGTTGGAAATGGATAAGTGGAGAGAAAGAAGAGAGAAGGTTTTTGGACAATTGTGTTATCAACAAAAAAGTTTGAGGAGACTACAATGGAAAGAAGCTGGGAAGAATTTTGAGGACGAAGAAGTTTCTAGACAAAGAAGTTAGAAGGATTTCTGGACGAAAAAGCTGGGAAGATGCATTTTAGCTTATAGCTCCCATTTCATTAAGGGCATTTTTGTCCATTCAATATCTTTTTTGCAAGAATAAAAAATAAAGGGTTATTTTTAAGATTACCCTTTCCAAATGAGGTATTTTATGCATTTTCATTTTTTTTTTTTTAATCCATCAAAATATACTAAAGTCTGGTTTCAACCACTTTAGTTCTAATAAAAAGGCCCATAAGACCCATTCATATTAGTGAAGACCCAAATGACTTAGGGCTTACTAACATAAAAATCTTTAAAATTAGGCCCATTTAAATTTATGTCTACCTATAATATCTTATAATTTATATGATATTATCCGGATCACATTATTTTTGTTTGAATTTAGAAAATATTTATCAACAATTTAATTGCAGTAATTTTCTTGAATTTAAATTTCTAACACACATCGTCCATACAGTGAGTGCAACCAATGCTTAATTATTGCATTTGTTGTCTACATTGAGTACCTAAATCTGTGTATGTTTCTGTATAACCCCACTATGAAACTCATTGGCCTTGAAACTAAGAAGAGGGAATTTTTTTTTTTTTTGTTTAATGTAATTTAAGATTAAAGTTAAGAAAATAAATGTATTAGAATTTAATACTATCTTTTTAGATTTTGCTTACAACCTTTTAACTTCCAAATTTAAGTAAAAAATATAAAAAATTATCTAAATCATTTACTATTTATACAAGCCAAATATTTGCTTTAAAAATGAAGATAATTACTCCCTAATAAAGGGAGAAAACTACCTACTAATCTCTTTTGTGATGCATGGTTGGCAGAGCTATATTAACATATATAATACAAATTTATATCGCATTGATAACTTAAAAAAAGAAAACTAAATAGGCTTATTAAATTTTCCAAGCATCGTCATTGCATAACTATTTCTTTTATAGTTGTGGTACAAGCATGAGATCAATTAATATACTATTTTATCACTAATTAAAAGTTTTTCATTTAATAAAATAAAATATTAATCTGTTTTTTGTTTTTCTTCTAAAATTGATGCCTAACATGTTAAATAATTTTATTAGTATTAATTGAAATCAATCATTTCTTATAAATCCGGTATTATTTCAGTAAGGTCGTTTATCATTATCCTTTTTTCTGTTTGACAGAGCTGAAAGTAAATAAATCTTTTACTTGCATAGTAAAACTTAGGGGCAGAGTAAAGTTTAACTTGGAGCTTGGAAAGCTGACGCGACCACGCATTTATTAAATTAATGATAGAGATATAAAACCAATAGTCCATTCTTCCATCAATCCAACCACCAGTAAAGGCTCCATGATCAGAAGTGACAGTAGTCCCCCATGGATCCTTACCCAAAATGAAGTGATTTTCATTTCTGGCCTTATGGGCCGATGGTAGAATTATAGAGGCCGATACGTGACTTGGTAAATGTGTTAGGGAAATATTATTTTTGTTTACATAAATATATAGTATATTTTAATATTTAATAAAATGAAATTTCAACAATTTGGTAGGTACTTGTTGAAGATAAAGCATAGTCCAAGAAATTCCCATAATAAGAATCTGATGCAAGAGGAGAAAGGCAAGCAACATAGAGAGGAAAAGAAGATTCCCAGCAGTAAAGTTTATGTCAAAAGTTGATTTTGATGCTATTAGGACATGAACCTTATTTCACAGGATAAGCTCAATATTTTGAAATAATGTTATAATATTTTAATCTGAATTTTTTTAATATTTTGGATTTTTGGATGTGTATCAAATTCGACAATTCTAAACCGAATTTTATTTTGAATCGAAGCCATCATTTAACACAAAGTCGGATTTCATAATTGACTATGAATTTGGACATGCGAAGAGTACATTGGAGTTGCAGTGGCTTGACGCAACACAAGGCGGCACAAAACACGTTCACATGTGTTATTAATTATAATATATATATATATATATATTTTTCTGTCGTTTACCTTAGGTTCTAAGGATGAAATCGGTACTAATATTTTATTATCCCTCACAACTTTAATTGGGTGGTGGATTTTATATTTTAATATATCCCTAGCAGCTTTAATTAGGTTGGCGTAGTAGGCCATAATAATTCTGCTCAAAATTTTCATAATAAGTCTTTATCATATTAATTATTTATCATATCACAAGACAAGACATATTTATTTATTTATTTTACGTATTTATTGATCTGCCCAACCTCCAACTACAACCTACCCTGACATGTACTGTCCACTCTCCCATGAGATTTTCTACGCCTTCCATATCTCTCGAACCCAGGACTTAAAGGGTTTAAGTGTCACTGAAGAGCAATGTGTGTATCATCTGAGCTACTATCTCAAATGATACACACCTTACTTTTCAGTTGACTATAAGCCCTTGATCGGTGGTGCGAAAGGGATATAGGAGGTGAGTAAAACCCTAAGAGGATAGAGGGATAATACCTGTCACGTGGCGAGCCCCCAAGAGGTGGCATGACTGGATCAGCTGACGAGCACCCGAGAGACGGATTGATCCGTTATAACAACACATATTTATATATAAATGTAAGTTACCTATAAAAAATCTAATCCTAATTGTAACTTTCATTATATACCTTCAAATAAAAATTTCATTTTCTTTCAACATCATAAATGACATAATTTATCTTATAATATTTGCAGATAATGCTCCATTTTCATGAAGTACTTGTACATACATACGTAACAGTACATAATTCAATCTCGTCTTTTTTTAATTGCTTGCAATATTATTGTTATTTTATATACTTGATAAACTAGTAATAAAAGCAAATTCACTCCTATTAAACACCAAATGTGTATTTACTAATAAAAAATATTATCGCCTAATTGTAACTTTCATAAATTTCTAATTGTCACCTTCATTATATGTATTCAAATAAAAATTTTATTTTTTTTAACACCATAAATGACATAATTTATCTTATAATATTTTTTGTTTTCATGTATTAAAAGATACCCTAAATCTCTACAAAATTTACTTATGATTTTTGAAACCTCGTTATTTTTTCTCTTTAATATAATTTATTTTATTATATAATATTATAATATTACAGTAGGCGTGATGGACAGTTTTAATTTGAACGTGGCATGAACGAACGTAAAATTTTATAAAAAATTGTTATATATTAAAATAAATGATTTTTTTAATAAATAATATTATAATACTATATTAAACTAAATAATTTATGAAAAATTGGGCTGCAAATGGCCCACAATACTTATATAAAATCCCGAAATTCGGATGCATAATCGTGGTAGCGTGAACAACAATGCATTGAAAATAGTAGCTCCTTCACGCAGTTTAGTGCCGTGGACCGGCCGCAGCTACCATGACACGCTTCCTTTTTAAACTAAAAGACTTTTTTTCAATTCTCAAAATATACTTTTCATATTTCGCTTCCAAAAACTCAAAGTCTCTGCAATTATCATTCAAACCACCATCTCTCAACTATGGCCGATGCAATCGTTGCCGTTGTCCTGGAACAATTGGCTTCAATCACTTGTCAGCAGATTCAAGAAGAAGTTAACCTCGTACGTGGTGTCAGCAAAGAAGTAGAAAGGCTGACTAGCAATTTCCAAGCCATTCAAGCTGTGCTCGTTGATGCAGAGCTCAGGCAGGTGAAGGAGACAACTGTCAGACTCTGGCTAGATAAGCTCAAAGCTGTATCCTATGATGCCGAAAACGTGTTGGATAAGTGGAACACTTTCAAGCTGAAACAGCAAATTGAGAGAGCTGAAACTGCTCTTACTCTTAAGAAGAAGGTATGTTTCTTCTTTCTCTCTCCTTGCTTCTGTTTTAAGCAAATTGTTTTGCACCGTGACATAGCTCTTAAGCTAAAAGCAGTCAATGAGAGCCTAGATGAAATTTCCAAAGAAAAAGATAGGTATTCTTTTAATACAATTACAAGTGGTGAGCAATCTCGGGGAGTAGAAACCTCCTCTTTCATTGATGAGTATTTGATATGTGGTCGAGATAAGGAGAATAATGAATTGATGAGCAAGTTGTTGTGTGAGAGTAGTGATGACCAAGAATGCCTCCATATCATCTCAATTGTAGGGATGGGAGGAATAGGGAAAACAACTCTTGCTCAACTTGCATACAATAATAATGAGGTGAAAAACAGCTTTGAAAAAAGAATATGGGTTTGTGTCTCAAACCCGTTTGATAAGTTATGGGTTGCCAATGCAATACTTGAAGGTCTAGAAGGTCAGAGCTCCACTTCAATCACATTGCAAACTATTCTAGAAAATATTCGTCAATCTATTACAGGAAAAAAATTTCTTCTTGTATTAGACGATGTGTGGACTGAAGACTATAAAGATTGGGAACCATTGTATAACTGTCTTAAGAATTGTGTCAATGGAAGTAAGATTATAGTCACCACACGTAAGAAGAATGTTGCTTTTATGTTGAAATCGATTGTTATTCCCATAAAGGAATTGTCTGAAAATGAGAGCTGGTTATTGTTCAAGCACTTTGCATTTCACGGTAGGTCTCATAAAGAGTGTAGTGAACTTGAAGGTGTTGGGAAGGAAATTGTGAGCAAGTGCAAGGGCTTGCCACTTGCAGCAAAGACTATAGGGAGTTTTTTGCGCTTTAAAAGAACTAGATATGAATGGGAAATTATCTTAGATAGTGAGATGTGGGTACTTGAAGAGTTTGAGAAGGATGTTATAGCTCCTCTACTATTAAGTTATAATGATTTGCCTCGAATGGTTAAAAGATGTTTCTTATATTGTGCCACTTTTCCAAAGGACTACCAATTAAATAAATGTGAGTTGATTAAGTTATGGATGGCTCAAGGTTATCTAAAATTAGCAAGAAATAATAAAGAGATGGAGATGATAGGTGAGGATTATTTTAATAGTCTAGCTGCACGTTCCTTTTTTCAAGAGTTCATAAAAGATAATATTGGTGACATTAGAGGATGTAAGATGCATGATATGGTGCATGACTTTGCCCAGTTTCTCACCCATAATGAAAGTTTTGCAATGGACGAAGATTTTGGACAATCAAGCATTGACATTTCATTTGAGAAAGCTCAAAATTTAATGTTAATGGTTAACAAAAATAGTTCATTTCCTATGTCCATTTGTAATATAAAAAAGTTGCGGAGTTTGTTGATTAAATTTGATTTTGGCACGTATTCAATTGATGGAGTCTTGCTAAAGTTATTGGCTCAAAATAAATGCTTAAGGGCATTAACATTGAGCGGTACTACCAAGGAAGAAGCAACGATTGGTAGGTACTATATATATCCAATAACGTTAGAAAACATTCCTAAAGAGATAGGGAAACTAATACATTTAAGATACCTTGACTTAAGCAATAATTCGGGATTAGAAATGTTACCGAAAACATTATGTGAATTATATAATTTACAAACCTTAGATGTTTGTTGGTGTAACAAACTTAAGGAACTACCTCAAGGGATGGAGAAGTTGATCAATCTAAGACATTTAAAAAATCGTCAGACTCATTCTCTTAAATACATGCCGAAAGGACTTGAGAAACTAACATGTCTTCGTACATTAAATGAATTCCATGTGAGTGAGGGTGGTTTTGGTGGCAAAGCATGTTCACTTGAATGCTTGAATAAATTTTACCACCTTAGAGGAGTTTTTGGTATAAAAGGTTTGGGAAATCTGACAAATGAGAGTGAGGCTCAAAGATTACAACTTGCAAATAAGAAAAACATTTGGAAATTGAAATTAGGCTTCCGTGGGTCGGGTTCAATGAACAATGAAGCAATTCTTGAAGCTTTACAACCTCCTCCAAATTTACAAGTGTTAGAGATATTAGAGTACGGAAGCCATACAATGTCACCAAATTGGATGGAGTTTTTTACTCATTTGAGAAAATTAATTCTGATTGAATGGATCAAGTGTGAGCAACTTCCTCCATTGGGAAAGTTGCCATCCCTTGAATCACTTCATATAGAAAGGATGAAGAGAGTAAAAAGAGTGGGTAATGAACTTTTGGGATTAGAAAGTGGTGGCGGCAATATTTCATCTTTATCAGTTACTATTTTTCTCAAATTGAAATATCTCTACTTCTGGGACATGGAGGAATGGGAAGAGTGGGATTTTGGGATTGAACATCATAATATAACAATCATGCCATCTCTTCATAGCTTGGAAATTGATAACTGCCCCAAATTGAAGGCATTGCCAAAGCAACTTCTTCAGGCACCAACACAAGTTTTGAGTATAAGTTTGTGTCCTATGGTAAGAGCTCGCTATGGAAAGGGGGAAGGAAAGCATTGGTCTGATATCTCTCACATCCCTTATATCGTGATTGATCGAGAGTATGTGAAAAGAGGTGGCCTTGAACTCTCCTAGGGATGGGACAAACATGCATTCAACTCTAGGTATTAAATCCTCCACCTTTTTACTTCCTTATTTTTTCTTTCAACAGTTTGTTATATTTGTTGGAATCTTTAAGTATTTGCTAATCATAAATATTTGATTAATATTTATATATGTGCAAAGAGTTGATTTATATTAATACTAAGTTTCCTCATGCATATGTTGAGGATTTTATGAATAAAATAGATGCAAGAAGGAAATATATTTGTCACGAATTCTTACTTGTTGCAGTCATATTCATATGATGGAATGATTTTTAATATATTCATTTCACTTTAATGGTAACCATCAATTTTGTGGATATAAGCCATATATTCATTTTTATTCACTGGTTCCATCACTTGCAGTTACAGGCTTCAGCAAAAGGTAGATGTCAAATTGTTAGAAATCTAGTCTGCACAGTCCATTTAATCTTCTGTACAAAGTTTCTATGTTCTCATCCATCACTTTACAATTGCACCAACAAGAAAAGTTAGGAACAATGCTCATTCAATTTGTTAATGGTTACTTAAATTTAGTTGAAGATGTATACTTTTTAATGTTTTGAAACTGTGCAATATTTGTATGTTGTCAAGTTTATATAACAAAAGGAGAGGTATATTGGATTTAGGAGACATTTAAATTTCTTATCTTTGTATGTACTTGGTGTTTCATTGCATAAGAGGCAAGAAGAAGATGTTCATTGTTAAAAGTATTGGACTTAAACTTTTGGGTGCAGAAATGCAACAATAGTGAATTGCCTTTATCAAGGGACTCCGGTTTCATAGTTTGGTAGGTGAATAGGTCAGGGCATGTCCAAAGGAAGAATAAAATAGGAAAATTTCTCAATCAATATTTCCATTTTGATGTGACCAGAAAAGGCGAAGTTTTAATAAGTATTACAGAAGAGGCAGACTTCCATGTATTTCCCAAGTCCCCTGCCTTATCAGACACTGGTTTAGCACAGATCCATTCTGAGTACCTAAATATCTTCGATGCAAGGTAAAAATTGTGGGTTGTTATGATCTTATTACTTTCTTTGCTTGCAAATATTTACCCTAGAGCATGTCATAGAATGTGGATGTTTTTATTGAAGATTTTTACACTTCAAAGACTCAAAGTCAAACGATGCTGGTTGAGGAATTGTCCTTGGCTATCTTATTGATATTTTTTTGTTGTAAGTATGACTTGATTACTCAAATATATCTTAAATTTCATTCGTTCTTGTTATCCTCTTTTTTAGCGTTTTCTTTTGACTTTTCTATTCAAAACTTCTTAATTTTGATGACTTTCAGGCGGAAGCATAGCATGCTATTGTTATTGTTTATGTATGAGCAAAGAAATTGCCATTGAACTTCTCAGTGGTTGCAACTAACATCAAATTGCAGGTATTTGCTACTCCATTTTTAGCACATTGTTATTGTTTTTAAATTTATCGATATCTATAAATGAAGCCAAATCAAATTTACTGTAAATTGGGACTTAATTGAATATACATTTGGAAGCTTAATTTTAATGTTTGATTCACAACTATTTAAAGCAAGAACATGGTTCACTGCATCCACTTGTTAGTAATTGGCACTCTAATTTTTGATATTTTGCATCAATTCATACATATTTGTTGATTATCAAAATTTAATGCTATATAGGTGTGGATATTTAATTTGAAAAGCTAACATGTATATTTCTCGTCAAAGTGATTTTGGTGGTTTGTGGATATGCATGAGATAGAAGAATGAGGTATGCATCCAAATTCAGGAGAAGGTATATTACGTGGATGAAAAATCAGGAAGTTTATTTAACTAAAATCAATTTTAGATCTTTAAGAGGCAAGGAATGCATTGATTATGATTGTTGAAATAGACAAAACAAAACTATCTAGTGTTTCCATTGGATAAGTTGTATGCTAAAGATTCAGTAATGACCTTTGCTATTAACTAGGTAAGTAGGCTATAAGTATCTTGTTTATACGATTTTCTAGCTCAAGGCATATTTAGCTAAAAATGATCATAATTTTAAAAGTATTGATTTTAAATTTCTTTGTGCTTGGTGTTTTATAAGAAGAAGAAAGAGAAAGATGATCATTTTTAAATGTCCTTAAACTAGTTACATCTTTTAAGGGACTCCATTTTTGTTCATGTCTTTGAGAGCCTTTGGATTTTCCACACAACCACCTTTTAGGGAAAATCAAATTGATGTGCCAAGATGCAATGAGAAGAAAGGTAAGGAAGAATACTCTATTAATTAAATGAAGTATTTTGAATTGATGACATAGTTATTAATGTGAGCTTTACGTTTTTGTAAGTTGTCAGGTTTGTGTATTACTTAATATTTCTTAAAGTTAGGAGCATTGAAGAGGATTTTCCTTGTTCCGAGGTTGTTCATGCTCACTTGTACCACTCTATGTCTCCTCCTTTAACAGGAGATGCTGGCTTGGCACAGATCTATTCGTAGTGGCATTGACATAGACATTCCTCAAGTTATGGTATAACAAAGTCGAATTAGAGTAGTCATCATCATTAATGTCATATATTTTCATGTGAGTACGTCATAATGAGTGACTTTCGATGTTTGATATTATTCTATGTTTATAAATTGTCAGAATTTTATATCTCAAAAGGATATATTTTGGATTTTGGAGGTAAGTAAATTTGAAGAGCTAAGAAGGAGATGCTTATTGTTAAGATAATTGGTCTTAAACTTTGAGGTACAAGAAGTATAACAAAAGTTAGTTTCCTTTTTCAAGGAATTTCAATTTCATAGCTTGATAGGTGAACCGGCCAAGATGTGTCTAGAGGAAGAATTGATGAGACAACAAGATTGCACAATCAATAATTTCATTTTGTTGTTACCAGAAGAAATAGAGTTCCAATTGGTATGCTTCCATGCATTCTAACATGAGAGACCCAAAGAGGCTTTTCTTGTTTCAAGGTTGTTCATGCTCACTCATTGCACTCTAAGTCTCTTCCCTCAACTGACACTAGCTCAGCATAGATCCGGTTTTCTATGGCGTTGACGTGAACTTCCATCAGGTTATTGTATAACAGAATCAAAGTAGAGTAGGAATTATTTTACTTTTTTTAATGTAGGGCAGAAGTTGCAGGCCATGATCCAATTACTTTCTTTTCCTGTAGATATTTTTCTTGGAATATGTCATAGATCATGGACATCTACATGGATAGAAAAATCAGAAAGTTTGTTTGGTTAGACTCAAATCTTGGATGTTCAAGGCTTGAGGAATGGAATAGTTATAACGGTTGAAATTTAAAAAAAAAAGAAAAAAAAAAAAAAAAAAAAAAAAGAAGGATTAAATAATTCAATCAAATATGATGTATATTGATCTTATTACTTTATGTTCTTTCAAATTCTCCTTTAGGATTATTAAAGAATTAGATGTTATTTTTCAAGACTAATGCTAGTCAAAAGACTCTGACAGTAATATTCTAGTGAATTAAAATGTCTTCTATTATCTTAAAGAATCAATATTCAGTAATGACGTGTCAGTAAACTAGGTAAGTAACTATATTTAGGTATCTTATTTGTATAATTTTCTGCATCAAAGCATATTTAGATATGTGATTCTTTACTGTTTGTTTCCTAAATCTTTGTTTTTGTATGTTTCTATGCAAAGCTTTTATGTTCTTATCATTGGACAATATTTGCATTGGAGAACAACCGTTCAAGGTGTCTTGCCCAAATGCATGTGAAGAAAGTTAGAAGCAATAGGATCCCTTATTTATTTTTGAAAATTTTTTGAATGGATTTTGGACTGTTGTAAATTTGTTTGTGCTTGGTGTTTTGTGGCATTGGAAGAAGCAATAGAAAGATGATCATTTTTAAAAGTACTGATCTTAAATCTTGGGTACAGGAAATGTAGTTAAGATAGTTGCATCCTTTAAAAGGAATCCATGTTTGTCAAGTGAAAACCACAGGATGTGCCCTTAGGATGGAAGAAAAAAAAATGCTTGCTGATGTTGGGGGTAGGCAAAAGCTGTGCTTTTGCTGGAAGGAATTTGGCACAATTGGCGCATAAGAATGGGTGGGCTCCTATCGTAGTGAATGGATGCATTTGAGATGCAGATGGGATCGACGCATTTGGAATTGGGGTGAGAGCCTTGGGATCAATGACATCAAACACAAAAGGTCGTGGTAAAAATCATGCCTTTACACATTGTCGGAGCCTTCATTCGTGAGGGGATTATTTGCTAATAGTGATGGAATTCTTATTTGCAATGCAAAGCTGATTGTCCAAACCTGCAGTTAAGGTGTACCTATTGTAAGAGAATCAGATTAGGTTCACTAATGTTGTTTTGGACCTTTGTTTGTCATTTAAATTGATCACAGTTTCACTATGATATTCCCACTAGAAGCAGACAACAAAAGATATGTTTAGATTGAATTCAAATGAGAGAACCCTAAAAAGGTGTTTCTTGTTCCAAGGTTGTTGATGCTAGTCCTCCCTCAATGGCTCAGCACAGATCATTATTGGCGGCATCATAGTGGACTTTCCTTGAAGGTATTCTAGAGTAGTAGCTATCTTTTATTTTAATGTTTCGTAGAGACTTTAGGCCATGTTTCACTATGATATTCCCACAAAAGGCAGAACAGCAAAAGGTTTGCTTGGATTGAATTCAAACGTGAGAACCCAAAAGATTGCTTATTCCAAGGTTGTTGATGCTAGTCCTCCCTCAGTACATACTGACTCACCATAGATTATTCTGAGCGGCGTGAGAGTGGACTTCCCTCAAAGTTATTACAAAGTTAATGTAGAGTAGTAACTATCTTTAACTTTAAAGTGGCCATGTTCCTTATCACCTTCTTTACTTTTAGATATCTTACTAAGAGTATGTGATAGCTTACGATCTTTTCATTGAAGCTTGATGCACTTTGTTCTTTAAAGAATCAAAGACAATGATACAAGCTGGCAAACGGCATGAGGTATCTCATTAAATATGAGGTTATAAGGTGTGCAGTGATTATTCGAATCTTTGAAAACCTTGTACTATTGTTTTCTTTTCTTTCTCAATCTTGTCCTGCTATCTTCTTTTCTTTTTCTTTTTTTAATAATTTTTCTGTACAAAGCTTCTTGATTCTAATAATTTTTCATTAATAACCATAGTGTGTCTTGATTCTTGATTCTGATAACTTTTCATTAATAACCATAGTGTGTCATTGTTTCTTCCCTATTGTCTATATGTATCGAATAAGAATCATATCACTTGATCAACTTTTGTTGGCTTCAACAAAAGCTTAATGTCAAAAGCTAGGGCATTTTGACTTTTTCAATACTTGTGTGTGTGGGAAATGAAATAGGTAATCGATTGTAGAGCTTTTATCCAATTTTCCATCATTTCAAGTGAGCTTGTTGGTTTTTTGATTAAATGTTGCTAGGATTATATTTTATTTTATCATTTTTAGAAAAGCACATAAATTTCTTATTAAATTGGCCATAGTTCTGAAAGGCGAAAAGCGCACCAAGGCGTAAAGGGCCCTGAAGCCCGAGGCGCAAGGCGCACGAGGCGAGGCGAGCCTTTCGAATGAGAGGCGCACCTTTTGTAAAAAAATTCAAAATATTGTAAAATCATAAACAATAAGCAATAATGAGATTTAATTCATAAAACAAACATATTTTCATCAAACAACAAACACTTAATGCAAATGTAAAGTACTAAAACCACTTGTAAGTAGTAATTAACTAGCAAATTAGTAACTACCAAATAGGTGTTACTTGTTAGACACCTGCCCAACAACAAAAATTTAAAGTTTAAGAACACTAATCTTTGCAACCAAAAAAAGAAAAAAACACAAATTCATGCATCAACACAAATTCATGCATCAAGCCATCAATCAACATCAAGATCATCCAAATAATCATCTTCATCCTCTTCCTCTGTAATCTCCTCTTCATCTTCTAGTTGCTCTCCAAATTCTACTCTCTCTTGCTCAATGTCACATTCCTCCTCCTCATCCTCCTTCTCCTCCTCCTCCTCTTCAATCTCTTCAATTCTTAATCGCTTTGATGAACCCGTTTGTGATCTTAATTGATGGCTAGGCTCTCCCACTCCTGCAGCCCTGGCAACATCAGTCCAAGTTAGATCCTCATTTGGAAAAACAATGTCTAGGATCAGCTTCAAAGTATTTCCACGCGGGATCGCTTTTATTACTTGAGTAACTCGACGTTGTAGTCGACATGGAGAGCTCCTGCTAAAATAAAATAGGACCATCAAACAATTACATTTTATTATACTAAACCACAGCAGTAGCCAGTAGCATAATTACATAGAAGAAGTGAGCACAAGTTGCACAACTATTAATGTCTACAAACCCAAAAACAGAACAAAACAACATCAACAAGTGAACCAAAACATAATAAACAGTTGATTCAAAGTTACAAACATTCAAATAGCAACACAAATTCCAAATTATATGATAACAAAATCTTATTCAAGTATTCAACATAATATACAAAACACAACCAGATTCTGTGTAACAGTGTAAGTGAACCAAAACACAACCACATTCTGTGTAAAGCGTAAACTGTAAATGCACATAATATACGATAACAAAATCATATCCAACATATCTCTCAGCAACTCACAACATAAATAAATCAGAACTCACAACAACTCAGCTACAAATAGACAAACTCAAAAACAGATATCAGAGAAGAAAAAGTGAAGAACTAACCTGACTATAGCTTCAGAGGAGAGGAACGGAGAAGAGAGGAGGCTGGAATTGGGAATGGGCCGAATGGCAACAGCAATCGGTGACTGGACTGACGGCAGCAGGCGTGAGCAGAGGAGAAGTAGAATGGTGGTTGTCGGGTTGGATTATCGGCGTCAGCAGAGGAGAATAGAGGAGAAGCAGATCGGCGGCTGTAGACTGTCAGCCGTCGGCGTGAGCAAAACAGCAAAAGAGAAGAGAGGAGAAGACGTTCGGCGGTTGGGCTGTCGGCGTGAGCAGAGAAGAAGAGACCAGAAGTGGATCGGCGGCTGTCGGCAGTCGGCAGGCTATTTACGATTGCCGGCAGCTATTTTCGGCGCCGACGAGCTTTACGGCGCTGGGAAAGTTACCTAAACTGGCCGGTGAAATGAGAGAACGAGACAAGGTGAACAGAGGGTGTTTTATGCCCTTTGACCGACTCTGACCCCTATAAAGGGTCGGTGACTCTTCGAGGCGCGCCTACCGCCTTGTCGCCTAGGTGCACGAGTCGCTCGCCTAACAAACATGGGCGCGCCTCAGGTGACGCCAGGCGCCGGAACAGCGCCCTGCGCCGCCTAGCGCCTGGGCGCTCGCCTAGGCGCGCCTTTGATAACTATGAAATTGGCTTTGGTGGTTTGTTGAATACAAGAGAGTGAAGAATAGGACAAGTATCATAGCTAGCGAAGAGTTAACAATCAAATGCATAGTGCATGATTATTCCCTTCAATAAGAACTAGGTAATTAGCATATTTCCATCTAATCTGATCTTCCATCCATATTCTATATTATTTTAAATTAAGTAGTCACATTGGTTTTATGGTTCATGGCAGCTAGAGTAGTCAAAAAGATTTATCAAAGACATTTGGTTTTTGCCCTCAAGGATACAAGTAAGAAGTTATGCAGGCATACATTTTTTAACATCGCAAAAAGATTTTATTTTCTATCATAAGCAAAAAGATTCTATTTTCTGTCATAGGGTTTTTGACAAATTGTGTTTCATTTTGTATATTCGATGGATACTACTTTATTTTCTATGAAGCGAATTTGCACCACATACTTGATTTGTGTTATTTCAAATTAATGTTCTAATTATCTGTAATGCAAACCGACACTAATGGTCCTATGACAAGTTATACACAACCTTCACAATCTGCCCTGTTAATGGTAGATATGATTAAATATCATTCGATGTAAGTTCTTTTCTAACTAGAAACAATGAAAATGTTATATTCTTTTATTAATTGTTGTTTGTATGTGCAAAACTAAAACTAAGAAGTCAATCATATAATGTTTCCTACTCATAAGTTATCTAGTGCTCAGACAATGCTTAAATTTGATTAATATGCCCCATTATTTAAAGTCTCAAATATAATAAAAAAGTTCTCTTTAAATCAAAAACTTCTTGTTATGGCCCTTATCCTATCCTCTATTTATATACCCTATCATTTCAATTGTACTTGTTAATAATCTATGTACGTTTCTTGAGGCAGTGGCTTTAGTGTCTTATCGCAAATGGAGAAAATGAAAATTTTGCAACATCTTTTGCTTGATCACTTTTGAGTTCTAGTCTGGTTGTCTACCTTATGGTGTGATAAGTTTATTTTTTATATTGAATATCTAATTTAAACTAGGCTAATGGCTTCAAATATATCTTAATGGTTTTCTAACATAAGGTGATTATGAAATTTTTGACAATTTATGTTTTACTATGTTTTTACTTTCCTATTGATTTGCCTGTACAGAGCTTTACCATGGCTATTTTACAGCAGGCATCGCACTCCAATTAGGGATCTCAATTCAGGATGAATAAAATTTTCATCTCTAGCCAAGAAAGGTGGAGGACATTGTCCTATTGATCTATAATGGACATTTTTAAGCAATTAGTCATATATGATTGACAACCGAAATTCAATGCAGGAAACTTGTTATGTGCTATTGAAGGTATTAATTACATGTCTCTGAATGTTAAGATCATCTTCATACAAAACTTCCTTGTGTCAAATATAAAACATCAAGTCATCAAATTTAAATGCAGATGAACATTTAAAAAGGAAGCATGTTTTGTACCAAGATGCCTTGTCAAGGAAGGTTAAGGACAATATTTAGTTTATTGAAATTTTGTAGACTTGGCAACTTTTGATTGATAACAAAAAAGGCAACTTAGGTATCTTTGACCATAACATAGTTGCAATGTCGTGTACATATTCTTCTCAATGTTTAAAATTGTGTAAGTAATTGTTGGGTTTAACCATCTCAATGAGAGTTAAAACTTGTAAATTTTCTTGTCTATCTGACTTAGGTTTTACTACTTGAGAAGGGGTTGAAAAATGAGATCGGATGTGACCAGCAGGAAATCATAGCGTTGGATGTGTTGTTATCCGTGTCTTGAAAAATTTTGGTTGAGTTCATGCCAATTTTATTTTAAGTTTTTGTGATTATCAAATTGACAAGTTCACAAACTCATCATCAACTTATGCGTATGGCTGTTATTTTATGAAGATGATCAATAAAGTCAGTCTAGTGGCATCATAATCCATGCTATATAAATTATTTTGCTGTCATTTATATTATATGTTGCAACCAACCAAAGTTTTGCTCTCCTAACAGATCGACACATGGTCCTTAATATTCAAGCACGATACATGATAGTCTATAACACATACCCTTGCTGACTATGTCGTTGAAACCTATACTAATGTACACACGTTCCACAAGTGGTGTTAATTTAAAACATCATCCTTACCATTCCATGTAAGTTACTCCCTTATTTTAATTCTTTTCTTGTTTTTGTGAGTTAACAAAATAAGCAATTATACTGCCTTTATTTTTTCCTAGTGAAATACTTAAATTGTTTCAAAAATTCTTGTTCAAACTTGATGATATATTTTCAATCTTCTTTGTCATCTGAAATGAAAGAATCTCAAATGGAGTTGTCGAATAGGAGGAGCCAAGCGCAAGAAATAGTAAGCAAGTAAAAAAGACCACTAGTAGCATAGAGCATAGACCAAATGGTGTAGCATGTTGGGTCTCCTCATCTAATGGGTTTGGACCAAATAGGGGCTTTTCAGCCCCAAGGCATTCATAACGGGAAAAAAAAATGTGAATGGAGAGTTTGCTTCACATGCAGCACCATGTATATCAAAAAGAAGAAACGGTAGCTGCTAATTTTGAGTGGAAAAATCAATGAGAGAAAGAAAGAGAAAGTTGTCTTGTTTGAAGATCAAGTGGCTAAACTTTATCAAATTTAGCCCAAATTTCAACTGAAGAGTTCTAGCAAGAAGCTCTATATATCTACTAGTTGAATTTTCCAATCCTCTCTATGATGTTGTTGAGCCAAGAATATTTATTCTTGATGCTATTGTAAGCCTCTAGTTATTCTAGAGAAAACCTATTGTAAACCCATTATTTTATTGGAGATAGTAGAAGTTTTTGAAGTCGACTACGGTCGCCGTGGTTTTTCCCTCATTGGGTTTTCCACGTAAAAATTTGATGTCTTATTTTGTGATTGATTTACTATTTTAGTGCTTTGGTGTGTTGATTGATTTATTGATATGTTGGATATTTAACGAGAATCCTATTTTAGACACATAAAGTGGGAAAAGATTTATTTTTGGTGTTTTATCATTGTGAGTTTTTCCTAATAAAGCCAAGATTTTTTGCTTAATCTCGAGCCATTGGAAATTAAGTTGTAAGTAGTTATAACACTAATACAATTTAGTAGGAAGAAGTGTTAGAACTCAACGATGAAAAAGCTCAACACAATCAACTTGTGACTTGATCAATCTTATCTACATACTAAAGATAGTATAGGAGCTGTAAATCTCAAAATGACATGATTTTTTTGAAAGTTATTTTCCAATTTATATTCCTTTTGAAGCAAGTATCACCAGCACATAAAGCTAATTCTAAGCAATAATGTTTGCATCATAATAGTATCAAATTAAATTCTTGCCTGAAATTTTACTAATAGGAATCTTCTTTTCTTCTTTACGTTACTTGCTTTCCTCCTCTTGCATCAAATTAAATTCTTATTACGGGAATTTTTTGGACAATACTTTATTCTTAACCAGCACCTATTCAAGATTGTTGCAATTTTAGTTGGTTAAGATTTGTAATAAATTATATGTAAGAAAAAGATTTATAATATATTAATGTCAACAAGATCATTATTTCCCTGTAGTCAAAAAAATAAAAAATAAAAATAAAATATCATTAGTTCCCTAAAACATTTACCAAGTCTACTATCAGTCACCTAAATACGCTACATAGGGCTATGGGCATGTTGATTGAAAACCCAGAATCCAAATGACTTAAGGCTTACTAACATACATTATGACAATTGATAAGCATCAATACTTCAAATTAGACCCATTTAAGCCCAAAATGGCCAGTCACTTCATTTTATGTTAAGATTCATGCAGGTGGACTAAAACCCTCAAATCATGAGAGAAGACCATTGATTATATCATTTATATCTCCATTATTAATATAAATACCATATCACAGAAATTAAATTCTACTTTTCACTTCACACTTCCACCCGTCTGTTTGTTCAATTTTTAAAATAAATTTCAGTAGCTTTTAACTCTCCAATCTTTGCAACTGATAAATTATAAATGAATAATATGTATTTCACTATGTATTTCGATGTACAATGTGAAGCTAATATATAGGCTAAGAGACATAATATAGAAATGGTAACTAGAATAATATATTATAATAATGGCAGCGAAAATATTTGATTAGAGCATAAAAATACAATTTTAATTGATTGCATTTGTCAAAATATGTTATTTAATTGAACATTTTTATTTTATTATTTTTACGAATGCATTTGATTTGATCATTTGATTTAATGTATTTTTATGCTCATAAAATTAATAATTTTGACATAATTTTTGGGAACTTATTTTGGATTTGTGGTGTTTTTCAGAAATAAAATCAAGAAGCCCAATTCAAAGAACTTCAGCTCAAATGCACAAAGCCCAAATATTACCAAGATTCAGCAGTTAAACATAAGCATGATCAGACCCCAAATTTCTCTATTCCCAAGCTTCATGGCCCATACATTCTCACTAGATTTGATTTTCAAATTCAAAATTATCAAGCAATTTGTGGAGATGATGGAGGATGAAATTTGACTTTCAAAATTTGAAATAAAAGTTGGATGAAATATGATTGATGGAGTGATTTGTGGAGATAAATTGAAATTTGATTTGTCTCTCAAATTTTGGAAGTAGTAGTGATTTATGGTGATGGATTGAGACAAATTGGTGAACAAGATGAGAAGATTTTGAGTAAATTGTGTTTCTTTGAATTTGAATTTTGAAAGCCTTCCTTTTTGAGGGAAGTGAAGATTGTATGGAGAGACTTTTTGCTTCTATAAATAAGGTGCTTGGCAACACAACAAAGGCATCCAATTGAGAGAAAGAAATATCAAAGTCTTTGAGAGAAAAATATCTTGCTATTTTATTTTCACATTTTCTCTGTAGAATCTGTGAAATAATGAGCAAGTTAGGCTAAAATTAGAGTGAGGCTGAGGGGTGATCTTAATTGTAAGATTATTGTTATTCAAGTTTGTTTCTATTCAAGTTCTTCAATGTATATGTTAAACTCATCTTTGAAGTTTTGATTCAGAAATTATATTTTGCAGTTTCATATAAATTTAGTCAAGCTTTCTTTTTCCCATGTGGTTTATATTAAAAAAATATTTTCTGAATTGATAAATTTATAAGTTAATTTTCGACTACAGTATTGTCAATTTGATATATTGTCGTTCTTAGATAACTTATAAGTTATATCTGAGATTGTTATTAAATTGAAAGAGTTTTGCAAAATTTTATTGGTGTTTTTATTTGATCTTCAAATCCTTATTTTCCAATTGTCTGTTTGGGATGTGAAACATGCAATTGAGTAATAATTTGAAATCAAACTTGATAACAGAAAATTAAACAATTAAGTGATCCTCAAAGCCTTACCATTTTCTCTATTGGTTATTATCAATTAGTTTTCTTTTTAGTTTGTTTATTTCATTCTCGAATTGAACACTCTCAAATAATTCTCCTTTCAATTGTTCTCTATTATTTATTGTTCATTATTTTATTTTATTTCTTCTACTGTTTTGAATTCTTCTTGTTATTCACTTCTCTGTGGGATCGATACCTTAAAGCTATACTACAACAACTGTTTAGCCGAAGGTGATATTTTGGACATAATCAAAATTTGGCGCCGTTGCCGGGGAAGGTAAATCAACAAAAGGGTTCAAAAAACGGTACGTTTTTATTTTTGTTTATTTTAATTTTGTGAATATTTATTTTATTTTATTTTTTATTGTTGTCATTAGTATTTCTATTTATTTCTTTTTACAATTTAATTTTGAGATTGTATTTTCTTTTTTTTTTTTCTTTTTCTTTTTCCTTGTCTTTTTCTTTTAAGACATCAAAAAAAAAAAAAAAAAAATGAAAAAATGAAAAGTGCATAAAGTGAATGAATCGAACTAGAGAGGAACGAGAAAGATTTTTGAGAAGAATTGAATTAGAACTTCCATCTGATTTAGCTAGCGAAACTGCTTCTGAATTTGATACATCCTCTAGTTCTTCTTCTAGTCCCACAAATATGAGTCAAAACGAGGACGTCCCTGTTAGGTCCTTAAAAGACTACTTGCACCCTACTCGCATTGCCACACCATCATGCATAATGTTCCCCCCAAATATGCCACGAATAGATTTCAAACCTGGAATGATTCAACTATTGCCTACCTTTCATGGTTTAGATAGTGAAAATCCATATGTGCATATTAGGGAATTTGAAGAGGTAGTGGCCACTTTCCATTACGAACCTAATGCAACAGAATCGGTTAGGTTGAAATTTTTCCCTTTCTCCCTAAAAGACAAAGCAAAGAGTTGGCTATACTCTTTGAGATCGAAATCCATAGGTACATGGGCGGAAATGACCCAAGCATTCTTTAACAAATATTTTCCGAACCATAAGACCAATAACCTTAAGCGACAGATCTCCACCTTTTCTCAGAAAGATAGTGAAACTTTATATCAAGCCTGGGAGAGGTTTAAAGAGTTACAAAACTTATGCCCGCACCATGGGTACGAGAGTTGGCGCATAGTTAGCTACTTTTATGATGGACTTACTAGTAGAGAGCGCAAATTTGTTGAGACAATGTGTAATGGGGATTTTCTCCTCAAAGAACCTGATGAAGCAATCGAGTTTCTAGATGAACTTGCTGAGAAATCTCACACCTGGACCGGACCTAGTGCTACTGATAATACTAATAGGTCAAAAACTAGTGGAATTTACCATTTGAGAGAAGAGGACAACCTTAAGGCTCAATTAGAAATTGTCACTAAAAAACTTGATGCTTTAACAGTTGCTAAGGTAGATTCTCAAAATGCTTGTTTTGTTTGTGGAGGAATGGACCATTTTGCACAGGATTGTCCTACCTATGGAGAAATGCGAGGGGTATATGAGGAACAGTGCAATGCTCTCGGGATGTTTCAAAAGCCGTACTCACCTTACTCCAATACATACAATCCTGGTTGGCGAAACCACCCAAATTTCAGTTGGAAATCTGAAAGCAACCAGCCCACATCATCTACTAACCAATGGAAACCGGAAGCCACACCCCAAAGGTCGTATCCACCTCAATACAATGCTATACCACAGAGATCCTCATTGGAAGGAACCTTGCAAGCATTTATGGAGGCACAAAATAAGACAAACCAAAAGTTTGAAGCTGTTCTTACACAAGTGGTAGAAGAGAACAAGGAAATTAAAAGTCAAATCACAAAACTCACCAGTTCTCTAACAAAACATGAGCAGGGAAAGCTTCCATCTCAACCTCAGTCCAATCCAAAGGGGCAACATATGGCACAAACTTCAAATGCACAAAACATCAAAGAAGTGAATGCTATTGTCACTCGCAGTGGTAAGATACTGGGTGAACCAACTGTGCTAAATCCATCGAGCGACAAAAGCCTTACCACCACTCCAAGTAGTTCTGAAGATGCCTCTCCACAAGAGCCTGAAAAGAAATTTCCAATGCAAGTGCCATTTCCCCAAGCTCTCCGAACGAGAAAAATACCAGAAAATCGAGGTGAGATTCTTGAACATCTTAAACAAGTTAAAGTTAACCTGCCTTTGTTACATGTGATCAAGCAGGTACCAGCTTATGCTAAGGTGATCAAAGATCTATGTACTGTGAAAAAGAAGCACCATGTTAAGAAGACTGCATTCTTGACGGAACAGGTAAGTGCGGTGATTGATCAGAAGACACCGCCCAAATATAAAGATCCTGGATGTCCCACAATCACTTGTCAAATTGGGACACATGAGTTCGGCCAGGCTTTACTTGACTTGGGAGCTAGTGTCAATCTAATGCCATATTCCATCTACTTGCGTTTAGGGCTGGGGGAGATGAAGCCCACATCTATTGTACTACAGCTAGCCGATAGATCTGTGCGAAAGCCAAGGGGAATGATAGAAGATGTTTTGCTTCAAATCGATAAATTCTACTACCCTGTAGACTTTCTGGTCTTGGACACTCAATCCGTGGTTGACATGAAATCTCAAATCCCATTGATTTTAGGAAGACCTTTCCTTGCAACAGCTAACGCCCTCATCAATTGTAGGAATGGTCTTATGAAACTCTCATTTGGGAACATGACTTTAGAGGTAAACATTTTTCATGTTGGAAAACAACCACGAGATGATGACGAATGCTATCATACCTATATGATAGACTCACTCATATCAGAGGAAGCACACATAAGGGAAGACTCTAATTCTTTAGAATATCTCTTCCATGACTCTGATTTTGAATCTTTGCAATATCCTGATAAGGTTTGTAACGTTTCTGCTATTTTTGATGACACACAGGATAAGCAAAAGAGATTTTGGCAACCACGCTTCGAGGAACTACCAAGTGAGAGAGAAAAATCGAAGCCATCTGCTTTGGAGACACCAAAAGTTGAGTTGTCCCCACTACCTGAAGGATTGAAACATGCATTCTTGGGTCCAGGTGATACCTTTCCTGTTATTCTTTCTTCCAAACTTAGTGTTGAACAAGAAGAAAAATTGATCAATTTATTGAGAAAACATAAATCTGCACTAGGTTGGACCATAGCTGACATAAAAGGTATTAGCCCACTTATTTGTTCTCATAGGATCTATCTAGAGGAAAATAGTAACCCACGTAGAGACCCTCAAAGAAGATTGAACCCCACAATGAAAGAAATTGTTAAAAAAGAGGTCTTAAAATTGTTAGATGCAGGAATCATATATCCTATATCTGACAGTCAATGGGTTAGTCCTACACAGGTAGTGCCAAAAAAATCTGGGATAACAGTAATGAAAAATGATGAGGGAGTTCTTGTCCCCACAAAGGTAGTAACTGGGTGGCGTATGTGCATAGACTATAGAAAACTAAATTCTGCCACCCGAAAAGATCATTTTCCACTTCCATTTATCGACCAAATTTTAGAACGTGTAGCTGGTCATCCTTTCTATTGCTTTCTTGATGGTTATTCTGGATATTATCAAATAGAGATAGCTATAGAAGATCAGGATAAAACAACATTTACATGTCCTTTTGGCACTTTTGCTTTTCGTAGAATGCCTTTCGGTTTATGTAATGCACCAGCTACTTTTCAGCGTTGCATGATGAGCATATTTTCTGATATGGTTGAAAGATGCATGGAAGTTTTTATGGATGATTTGACTGTTTTTGGTAATTCTTTTGATTCATGTCTACTTAACTTGGAAGCTGTTTTGAGTAGGTGTGAAGAAAAAGGCCTCGTGCTCAACTGGGAGAAATGTCATTTCATGGTGTCTTCTGGGATCGTTTTGGGGCACATCGTGTCTGAAAGAGGGATAGAGGTTGACAAGTCCAAAATAGAGGTGATCTCTAAATTACCCACCCCTAAAACGGTAAAAGAGGTTCGATCATTTCTTGGACATGCTGGATTTTACAGGAGGTTTATACAGAACTTTTCTGCCATATCTCGGCCATTGTGTAATCTCTTGGTCAAAGAAACTGAGTTCAACTGGACTCCTGAGTGTGATGAAGCATTCAAAACACTCGTTACCAAGCTCACTACTGCTCCTATCATACAACCACCTGATTGGAACCTACCGTTTGAAATTATGTGTGATGCTAGTGATTATGCTGTAGGAGCTGTCTTGGGTCAGCGAAGGGAGGGGAAGCCTTTTGTTGTTTATTATGCTAGTAGGACTTTAAACAGTGCTCAAAGGAATTATTCTACAACTGAAAAAGAACTACTAGCTGTTGTTTTTGCATTAGACAAATTTCGTGCTTATTTGATTGGTTCACCTATTACTGTTTTTACTGACCATGCAGCCTTTAAGTATCTTCTTTCTAAGAAAGATGCTAAAGCACGTTTGATTAGGTGGATTCTTCTTTTGCAGGAATTTGATCTGATAATCAAGGATAAAAAGGGTGTTGAAAATGTTGTGGCTGATCATTTGTCTCGTTTGGAGTTCAATGATGCTATCGATGCTCTACCCATTCGAGATGACTTCCCTGATGAACAACTATTCGCTGTACACCAGGTGCCTTGGTATGCACACATTGTCAATTACTTGGTTACTGGTGAGGTTCCGACATTTTGGAGTGCACAAGACAAACGCAAGTTTTTGGTTGAGGTGAGAAATTTCTATTGGGATGATCCTTATTTGTATAAGTATTGCCCTGACCAAATCATGAGAAGATGCATTCCAGAAACTGAGGTAAATAGTGTTTTGAACTTTTGTCATTCTGAGGCTTGTGGAGGTCATTTTTCCATAAAAAAGACTGCTGCAAAGATTTTACAGTGTGGTCTTTATTGGCCCACTTTGTTTAAAGACACTAACAATTTTTGTCGTTCTTGTGAAAGATGCCAAAAGCTAGGTGCATTAACCCGTCGGCATATGATGCCTCTTAACCCTATACTTGTTATTGAGATATTTGATTGCTGGGGTATTGATTTTATGGGTCCCTTTCCATCTTCATTTGGTTATCTTTATATTCTTCTTGCTGTTGATTATGTGTCCAAATGGGTCGAGGCCATACCTTGTCGTACTAACGATAACACTGTTGTGGTCAAATTTTTAAAAGAAAATGTGTTATCTAGGTATGGTACACCACGTGTCATCATTAGTGACCAAGGAACACATTTCTGTAATCGATCTTTTGAGGCTTTGATGCGCAGGTATGGTGTTCTTCACAAAGTTTCAACTGCTTACCATCCGCAAACTAATGGACAAGCCGAGTTAGCAAATCGAGAGGTCAAGCAAATTCTAGAAAAAACGGTCAACCCCAACCGCAAAGATTGGTCTCTACGTCTTTCTGATGCACTTTGGGCATACCGTACTGCTTACAAGACAACCCTTGGAATGTCTCCGTACCGACTAGTCTTTGGAAAACCGTGTCATCTACCTGTGGAGCTAGAGCATAAAGCTTACTGGGCTGTTAAAGCTCTTAACTTTGATTTGAATGCTGCAGGTCTTCAAAGAAAGTTACAACTGACAGAGATAGAAGAGTTGAGAAATGATGCATATGATAATTCCAGGATTTACAAAGCCAAACTGAAAGCAGCTCATGACAAGCAAATTCTGAGAAAGAATTTTGAACCAAACCAACGGGTGCATCTTTATGACTCTCGATTGCATCTTCACCCGGGAAAGCTAAGATCCAGATGGACTGGTCCATATATAGTGAAAAATGTTTTTCCCAATGGTGTTGTTGAGGTTCAAGACCCAACTGATGGGAGAATTCTTCGAGTAAATGGACAGCGGTTGAAACATTTTGTAGAGAGAATAGCCCAACCTAAGGAGCTCACATTGGTGGCCCCTGTTTACCACAACTGATCAGGTTGCATCTTTCTATACTATATTTTCTTGCTTTTTATTTATTTTTGGTTTGCTTTATTTTCCTTTGGTTTAGTTTGTTTTATTTATTATTGTTATTTTTATCACTATCTTCTCCTTAGCCTTTCATTAATTTAGTTGTCTCTCATTAAGGTGTCATTCAGTGTCCTTTGTTCTTTCATTGTCTTTATCTTTTTGTGACAGTGAGGACACTGTCAGATTTAGATTGGGGGTGATGGTTTGTGTGCATATTCATGTTGCCTGCGGTTTTTGAAAAAAAAAAAAAAAAATCACAAAACAAAACTAGTTGATTGCCTGTTTTACTGTAATTCTTGTTTAAACTGGTTTACATTTCATGTGCGAAGCCTTGTGGTAAGATGGATGTTCAATGCATATAGCCAAGAAAAATCACATGTTTAAGTGCATATTTTTCTAATCTCACACATCTTTTGTGAGTGAGTGGAGAGATTGAGAAAACAACTTATAAACTTTCATTGATCTTTTGAATTGATTAAGTTGCTGTTTAGATTGTCATTCTTGATTTATCAAATATGCTTTAAGAGATAGTGGTAAAAAAAAAATAATAATAAATAAATAAATTACTGTTGAGCCTTTAGAAGCCGTGTCTGTTGTGAGAAAACTTTGTATTACGTGAGAAGTTTTGTACTTTTGTGTTTATTCAACAACCAAAAAAAAAAAAAAAAAAAAAAAAGCAAAAGCAAAAAAAAAAAAAAAAAATGATGAAAAAATGGAAAAAAAAAAAAAAAGTTGTTAACTCGATTCAAATAAAGTTTTCCATCAGTTTAGAAGACAATTCTTCCTTTTAGGATTATTTTTAGGCTCTATTTAGGATGACCATTGAAATCTTGAAGCAAAACTTTTTGGAAAGAATGAGTAATTCTGAATAGTTAATTTTTCTATCAATTGATCAATGTTTGTTCATTTGTTTGTCCTAAAAAAAAAAAAAAAAAAAAATTGTCCATCCATTTGAGTGTTTCTCTGTTTTTTTTCCAACTCCATAAGTGAAATCCCATCCATTTAAATTGATATTTTTCACCTGTGAGGATATGGAGTTGAGGCTTTCACATGTCGTATTTTTCAAACGCTATATGTATTGGGGATTGTGGTAAGAAGGTTACGGCCTAGTTCATGTTTTGTTTCTTGTTTACGCTTGAATTGCTAAGAGACTAGCAATAAGCTGATTGGGGGTTGTGATTAGAGCATAAAAATACAATTTTAATTGATTGCATTTGTCAAAATATGTTATTTAATTGAACATTTTTATTTTATTATTTTTACGAATGCATTTGATTTGATCATTTGATTTAATGTATTTTTATGCTCATAAAATTAATAATTTTGACATAATTTTTGGGAACTTATTTTGGATTTGTGGTGTTTTTCAGAAATAAAATCAAGAAGCCCAATTCAAAGAACTTCAGCTCAAATGCACAAAGCCCAAATATTACCAAGATTCAGCAGTTAAACATAAGCATGATCAGACCCTAAATTTCTCTATTCCCAAGCTTCATGGCCCATACATTCTCACTAGATTTGATTTTCAAATTCAAAATTATCAAGCAATTTGTGGAGATGATGGAGGATGAAATTTGACTTTCAAAATTTGAAATAAAAGTTGGATGAAATATGATTGATGGAGTGATTTGTGGAGATAAATTGAAATTTGATTTGTCTCTCAAATTTTGGAAGTAGTAGTGATTTATGGTGATGGATTGAGACAAATTGGTGAACAAGATGAGAAGATTTTGAGCAAATTGTGTTTCTTTGAATTTGAATTTTGAAAGCCTTCCTTTTTGAGGGAAGTGAAGATTGTATGGAGAGACTTTTTGCTTCTATAAATAAGGTGCTTGGCAACACAACAAAGGCATCCAATTGAGAGAAAGAAATATCAAAGTCTTTGAGAGAAAAATATCTTGCTATTTTATTTTCACATTTTCTCTGTAGAATCTGTGAAATAATGAGCAAGTTAGGCTAAAATTAGAGTGAGGCTGAGGGGTGATCTTAATTGTAAGATTATTGTTATTCAAGTTTGTTTCTATTCAAGTTCTTCAATGTCTATGTTAAACTCATCTTTGAAGTTTTGATTCAGAAATTATATTTTGCAGTTTCATATAAATTTAGTCAAACTTTCTTTTTCCCATGTGGTTTATATTAAAAAAATATTTTCTGAATTGATAAATTTATAAGTTAATTTTCGACTACAGTATTGTCAATTTGATATATTGTCGTTCTTAGATAACTTATAAGTTATATCTGAGATTGTTATTAAATTGAAAGAGTTTTGCAAAATTTTATTGGTGTTTTTATTTGATCTTCAAATCCTTATTTTCCAATTGTCTGTTTGGGATGTGAAACATGCAATTGAGTAATAATTTGAAATCAAACTTGATAACAGAAAATTAAACAATTAAGTGATCCTCAAAGCCTTACCATTTTCTCTATTGGTTATTATCAATTAGTTTTCTTTTTAGTTTGTTTATTTCATTCTCGAATTGAACACTCTCAAATAATTCTCCTTTCAATTGTTCTCTATTATTTATTGTTCATTATTTTATTTTATTTCTTCTACTGTTTTGAATTCTTCTTGTTATTCACTTCTCTGTGGGATCGATACCTTAAAGCTATACTACAACAACTGTTTAGCCGAAGGTGATATTTTGGACATAATCAATATTTCACAATAATGATTGATTGATTTGATTGATTGATACAATAACACCCCCTTACAAACTCAAGATGGTGAGATAGATGCAAGCTTAAGTTAAGAAACCAATTCACGAAAACGTCGTGCATGATGAGCTTTGGTGAGGATATCAGCTAGTTGATTAGCAAAAGCAAGTGAGTGAAGTTTAATAGTACCCTAATGAACATATTGTCGAATGAAATGACAATTAATCTTAATGTGTTTGGTACGTTCATAAAAGATATCATTGTGGGCAATTTAGATAGCACTAAGAATATCATAACAAAGAGGACTAGTTGTGGTGTTATGAACTCCCATGTTTGTAAGTAACTAATGCAACTAGACAAGTTTTTGAGTAGTTTCAATGGGGATTCGATATTTAGCCTCTATACTGGACCGAGCTATAACAGTCTATTTCTTACTACATCATGAGATGAGAGAATCTTCAAAAAAGAAGCAATAACTAGTAGTAAATCATCGATCAATAGGATCATCAGCCCAATCAGTATCTGAATAAGTATGTAACTTTAAAATGAGTGAACAGAAAAATAAAATCCATAAAATAGTGTGCCCTTGAGATATCGTAGAAGATGAAGGACAATAGCAGTAGAATGAGGAGCAATGTAACAACCCAATTTGCCATAACAATCAATATAATATAATGTTCGATCAATTAGTTAAATCTCCAAAACTAAAACTCCATTAATGAAAATTTCCATAAAATATTTAATTTAATAACATAATTTATCTCAACACTTCAATAAAAATATTAAACAACTTAAATCTATGAACATTCAAAATTTATCCTTATATTTGAGTCGTAACTAATGAAACAAACTTGAATGGTTCTTTAATAATGGAAAGAAATATAACCACAATATTAAAACTGAAATCCTTTTTCAAGAGACACCAATTGCTTAAAGTCGCCCCTTAAGACAAATAATGCCTACTAATCTATAAAAATAGTAGAAGCCGTCAACTCAGTAGGTAAATATTATACATTACGATGCAGTATATAATTAGAAGGATATATTATAATTTTATAAAGTAACTTTACAGTAAGAATAAAACCGTAATTTCATAGTAATTGAAAACAAAGAATATAACAATACCAATAAAACATCTAATGATACAAGATATAAAAAATTCAATTTTCAAAATCGAAGTCAATAAAACAATAAAATATTTAGCAATACGATATATAAAACATTTATTATTTAAATCGAAGTCAAAATAATGGAAAACAATTCATAGACGAATTTAAACAAACATAGAAATGGCTTCTATCACATAACATTATTTACACCCGTAATCCCGATACGGGGCCAATACAATTAGCACCTATAATCTCAATGCAAGACCAATACAATTTACACCTACAATCCCAGTGTGGGGTCAATACAATTAATATTACACAACAATAAATATTCCAGTTGGACTATTACAATACAATTATAACACCTGTAATCTCAGTGCATAAGCCATTACAATTAAATGAACTACGGATAGATGAATCAAAAAATTTTCGTTACAATTATGATTATAATACATATCATTCTTTTCAAACATGGAGGAATACTTTTAATAAAACATATCACATTTTTCAATTAGGAAGGCAATGCTTTTAATACAATCAAACAATGTACATAAAACATAGATATGAGAATGCAAAGTTATTTAAATAAAATATAATAAAATAGCATTGAAAAATTTAAGGTTTCATTTGATTATTTAAATGAACCAATTAAAGTATTTTGAAATTAAACATATAATATATTAAAACAATGTATAAGGTTTACTTACCTCTTCCGCTTATCCCAATGAAGAAAATAACTTTATGAATTTAATCTCTCTTATCAACCTAAAATCACATCACGAAACTAATAAATTCATAGGAAATCATACCTTACTAAATTCATCTAAGTCCAAATACCATTAAAATTCTCTACTGTCAACACTGCCGCTACTGATGTAATCCATTTTCTCTATTTTTAATAAATTGTATATAAAACCAATCATCACAAAAATGAAAATATATGTTCTAAAGACTCAAAATAAATACCTAAAAATTTTCAACCTTAAATACCTTTATTGACCTATTGACTTAAACATCTGAATCCAAATCAAGACTGTATCGACATCAGTTTCAAAACTGAACAGCCTTTGATGTCTGAAATTTTAAAAATAAACCGCTTAATAAAAATCTTTCAAGCTTTAATGGCTTACATAGGACTCATATTGGTTCATATACAAATTTAATGACACCAAAATAACATCAATCATATGTCCAAAATATTCAAGATTTAATTTAATTCAGTGCTGTCTAAATTTGTTATTTCACTAAGTCAAAGATGAACAAAAATTTCTAATTAATTACAAGCTTATCATATGATCACAAAACTTTCTAGGATAAAAGCTATCATCCTAAGGATCATTCATACCAAATTTCATAATTTTATGGCAAAATAACTAACTTAACTAAATTCTCTAATTTATCTGATTGTTTCAAAATAAAACATTCCAACAATTGTTGATTATTAAAATAATTCACACAATTTTAATCTAACATCAAAATACTCCAAAACCTAAATAATATGATCCTACAAACATATGATATCATAAAGTTTAAGAAAATGAAAGAAAAATAAGAACACATACTTGATTCACAATTAACTTTCACAATAACCTTGATTTCCAATGCTTCGGTGGTTGAACATTTAATTCTGTTAATAAAAAAGAAGGTTTTGAATAATATGAGAGTTGGCTGCTATGAAAACAATATGAATTCAAACCTTAATGGTGAATAGAATATATATATATATGTATATACATACATATTTAATAATTTTTTTTTTGTCAAATCTATTTCCACTAATATTTCCCTTTAATCGTTGCCTATTAATTGAAGGAAACTTTCCAAAAAAATTTCCATTACAAGCAAACATAAACTTGTTGTGCATAACATATACGATATCTAGCCAAGTCATGATCAAATAAATAAGACTAACAATAAGCTGTCGATAAAAAGTAGGATCACTAAGTGGTGTGCTTTTGAAAGATGTTAGTATAACATTGGTTTCCAAGGGACTAGTAATTTAGCATTGGCTTCCTAAGGACTAATACTGATTTTAGTATTAGCTAGGTCAGCACGAGCAAGAAGATCTTAAATATATTTTGCTTGTGAAAGATAATAATCATCAGAGTCAGAAGAGACTTCAAGACTAAGAAAATAACTAAGAGAGTCAAGATCCTTTATCTCAAATTGCTGCTGGAGATAATTTTTAAGATCAAAAATTTCAGTAATATTGTCACTTGGAATAGTCATGTCATCCACATAAAGTAACAAGAAAATAGAACCATGATTTTTTTATGAAGAAAAAGTTCAGAATCATAAGAGTTGGTGGAAGAGAATTTAACAAACTAAAATCTAGGAGCTTGTTTTAGCCTATGCAATGCCTGATGGAGATGATAGAATTTGTGTGGTGAATGTGGATATCCTGGTAGTAGTGTCATATATATCTTTTTAATAAGATCCCCATTAAGGAATGCATTTTTCATATCCATTTAAAACAATTTTCACCGTTTGATTGTAGCAATTGCCAATAAGCTACGAATAGATATAAGTCTAGCAATTAATGTGAATGTCTCTTCATAATCAATTCCATACTCCTAGATAAAACCTTTGGCTATGAGACAGGTTTATGTCATTCAATAGATCCATCTGACTTAGTTTTGATCTTATATACTCATTTGTATTTTATGGTAGATTTATTAGAAGGAAGATCAACCATATCCTAAGTGTGTGTCTTCTCAAGAGCTTGCAATTCTTCAGCCATAGTTTGTTGCCAAACAAGGTTAGTGCTAGTCCCTTTATAAGATTTAGGCCCATACAAATAAAGGATGAGAGAGAAACAATGAAAATCTTAAGGGATTACAGGTAGTTTCCTTATCTGATTACAGCTACAGGGCGGAGGAGCAGATTGGGCAAGAGGACTCTAGTGTAAGATCAACTGACAAGTGAAACTGTTTAAGAATCGATCGTATAATAGCAAAAACATTTGTTTGAGTCTTAAGAATACTTGAATCACTGTTATTAGAAAACAAAGGAACAGTAGGATTTATAAAGAGTTTATGAGGAAAAGTATGTTATGTGTGAAATTTGGATATAGATGAAAACATCTTATCTTCCCAAAAGACAGCATCACGAGAGATACGAAGGCAATTTGAGATAAGATCCCAACAACGATAACCCTTATATTTAATGTGATAACCAAGAAAAAAAACACAAATGAGCTCTAAACTTTAATTTAGTTCGTTCGTGAGGATGAAAAGAGACAAAGCAAACACATCCAAAGACTTTGAGATTTTAATAGTTCAAAGTAGTGTCATACAATCATTCATAAGGGGTTTGATTATCAATGATAGATGATAGGACATGACTGATATTGTACGTTGGTATTAATGCAGCTTCTCCCCAAAATTTTTAAGATAAAAGATAGATATTAGAAGCACACGAACAGTTTCAATAATATATCTACATTTGCATTCAACACAACCATTCTGTTACGATGTATCAAGATATGAACGATGGCATATGGTACCTATTCAACTCAACAGATTAAGAAATGCATGATCCCAATATTCCATGACATTATTAGTATGTAAAACTTTGATAGTTCTAGAAAATTGAGTATGAATACTTCGAATAAAATCATAATACAGGTGGTATCAAAACTTGGTTACCTAGTTGGTAAACTGTCAGATGCTTTAGAAAATTCTTAGTATGCTCTATGATTGTAACATTGTCTTATCTTCCACATAAAAAAAAAAAAAAAAAAAAAATTATTCTTGATTGCTGGAAATAAGTGTAGTAATATGGAAGTGCATGCGTAAGAAAGGTTTTGGCTAAGAAAGACTTGATATTTTAGTGTGTTCATTGTGATAGACCTCTCTTTTTAGGAAACTTATCTGGTATACTATTTGTAAGGCCCTATTCTCAAATTCAGACTTTCTAGTATTAGTAGATAAGTTATGGGGCGAAAATGCTAAATTTCATAATTTCTATTCTAATAAGTGATCTTAAAATGTTAGTAGAGATTTTAGAAGTTAATTTAATCTAATAGTGAGATAAATTATAAAGAAGGGCCAAATGGTCATTTGATCATAAAAGAGCCCTATAAATATCAGTGTTAGTCATCTAACACTTAGAGAATTTGGAAGCAAAAATTAAAAGAGAGACTAAGTGGTGGATGACCAAAAGGAAGGAAGAAGGAGAAAAGCAAGTCAAGCAAATTCCAACCATTTTCAAAGCTCCAAATCAAGAATATAGGTTGATTCAAGCTAGAAAATCAAAATTAAAGAAAGACTGAGGTTAGTTTTTATGATTTTACTCAAATTTGATATTAGTTGGGTTAGTATGTATGTTGAATATTGGATTAGTTTTTTATGTGAATTTGATTGGGGTTTTAAGCTAAATTGATCTTAGAACCATAATAAACTAAAAAAAAGGCTTGATCTAAGAAGGATCATTCAAAGAATAACAATTAGGGTTTATATAGATGAAACCCTAGAATTTGATCTAAGATTGTTTTAATCAAATTAAGTTGCATTTAAGGTGTTTGATAAAATGTTTGAGAGAGTAATTAAGAGAATAGCTTGAAAAATGAAAGAAGTAGTGTGTTGTGTGTGTAGTTCCAGGCCATAAGGAGGGTTGTATGATTTCTTTGAGTTTTGATGCAAATGAGCTTGAATTCATGCATGTTAAAGGTTAGAAAATCATATGGAAATGTTAGAATTGAAAAATAAAAAGAGATAGTTCAATGTGTTGCTTAAGGCTAAACGAAAGACATTGATGATTACCATACAATGTCACTTCCTCTTTATATTTTTATGTAATGTATGATCATAATCAAGCATATATAAGTCTAAGAACTCCAGTGAAAGGAGAATTGAGTTTAGAATGTAAAATTGGTGAAGTTTAGCATGAAAAAGTGGTGAAAAATAGGGGTTTTTGGCTAGGAATCTCTATCGGACGGCTGTTTCTTTTCGAATTCGCTTTGTGGTTGACCTAAATGAGAGATAGGGAGATTATTGGAGAAAAGAGGAAGGAAGAAAAGCTAAGGATTGCTCCCTAGCATGCATTTGGCCAAGAGAATGTCTAAAATTTTGATTTTTTGTTTCGAGTTTCAAGAAATTATTTGAAAGAAATTGAAATTTTAAAATTTTGGTTAAGTTAGAACTTAGATGGGAAATTGGTAGTCTAAAGGGTTTTCAATAGAGTTAATTGTATTAGAAGCTCTAGTTGTAGTTTTGAGTAGTTTATTTTAGCATATCTTGAATGAGAATGTGATGTGTAGGTGAGAAGCAAGCAAGTAGAGTAAGGGAAGCCCATTGAAGCATTTTGAGTAAGCGGGAATCCAGGTGAGTATTACTAATTCACATTATAATTGTTATGTTGCAAAACGTAGTTTATTGATTATTAAAAAGCGTACGACTGATTTATTATTTTGTAAGTTTTTCCTTGGATTAAAAAGATCATTATATTAGTACCAATATAAATGGAAAACAAAGTGGTTTTTATGAAAATTAAGTTGAACAAGTTCAAACCTAGAGTTTTGAAAAGATAAGTTAATTTTGTATTCATTGCACTTAGTGAAAAAGATTTTCAAAAGTCATGCGTACACCCTCAGAATTAGATATTATCTTGCACTATGATTTGCGATGTAGAAAATTCCGCATGTAGTCGCTAAGATAATTAGATTATCTCACACTATAATTTGCAATGTAAAAAATTCTACACTTAGTTGCCGAGGAGTCTCAGCAACGTCACAGTTGGTGTCAGTTAAAAATCGTCACGTGACATACCACATGGAACGACAATAGTTTAGTTGTCATGTGGCAAGAATAGTTAGCGGTATGAATGATGCTTTTAGAAAAAAAAAAGAATTTTGCGAAGATTTATGTATATTTAAATAAATTTATGATTGTTTAGTTAATGATCATTAAATTGCTTTAAGTTGTACTGAGATTACATTTTTCTTTGTTATATTGTATAAACCCTCCATAGGTTCTAGCGTGGGCAATCGAAACAAAAAAATTCCTTCGTCAAAATAGGTGGGCGTATACTTGAAGAATATATTGTGTAGTTTGCATTGTTTTTTTGTTAAACGAAAAAAACCAAATGCATACATTGTCTTTATATCTTTTGTAACACACATTCAAAACTTGTATGGCTATATTTTGTGATGTAAATAGTTATGTAAGGTTTTCATATGTTATAAAAGATCTCGATCTATCTTTTGAGTGTATACTTGTTGATGTGAAAGGTTATCAAATTGTGATTTTCATGAGAATAATTAAATGATTATTGGTTTGCATGTTTGTGGTAAATAAGAAGTTGAGTTGTGGTTGAAATAAATTTGGGAGTGTATTTTCTTTATAGGAATTTGGAAACCTTATAAACACAGCCGTTATGCTGTCGGATTTTCGTTAAAATGATTTTGAATTTTGTCACTTTTAGGGTTTTAACCGAATTTATAAAACTTAGAAAATTTGAGTTCGAAACAAAATCAACCCAACAAATTTTAAAATAAGGAGATTAAAGTGACTTCAAAGCAAAATAAATGGACAAGTATTCATGATACGCTCCGCGGATTTCTTTTGGCCATCTATAGGGTTTAAGAGAGATTCGTTAGAGTGCCAAGCGAGGCCTACTAGATACTAGCCTAAAGGAATCTGGTTTGAGTGGCATCACTATTCATGACGCATGCACTAATTCAATATACAATTATGTTGAAGTTTTTAGACCCTGTGAGGTTTGATGTGGAGAAATTTGATAGAAAGATCAATTTTCGACTTGTGGCAAGTGCAAGTCAAAGATGTGCTAATACAATCCAGGTTATATAAGGCGTTGAATAAGAAATCAAGCCCTGTTCTTAACGAAGATTCCAGCAAAGACAAAGATTTTTTTAAGTCTAGTATGAGCAATGGATTTTGTTAAGTTATGAGTGATGAAGATTAGGAAGATTTGGATTTGAAAGCTGTAAGTGTGATTCGTTTGTGTTTGAGTAAGAATGTTTTTACAAATATGCATAAAATATCAATAGCCAATGAACTCTAGAAGAAGCTTGAAGGGTTGTATCAAGCAAAAGGCATCTCAAATCGGTTGTACCTGAAGGAACAGTTTTGTACTTTGTGTATGGATGAAAGTATGAAAATCTCGGATCATCTGAGTATTTTCAATGGTATCGTTTCTGAACTGGAGGTTATTGGAGTTGAAACTGAAAATGAAGATAAAACATTAAGGCTCATCTTATCTCTTCCATCTTCCTATGAACATATAAAATCTATATTTGATATATGAAAAAACGACTTTGAATTTTTAAGAAGCCACCAATAAACTCCTTTTTGAAGACAGAAGGTTGAAGAGTAGAAGTCACACTTTATCAGAAGAAACAACGTTGATAATTAGAAATAGAAACAACTGGAAGAAGCTAGGAAGAATACAATTGTTGGGGGTGTGGACAATCTGAGCATATTAAGAAAAATTGTCAAGGTGGAGTGGGTTCGGCAAGAGGTTGGAGTCAGAAGTTAGTAGTGTCTCTCTCCTCATGCGAGATAGTGATTTCCTTTGAGAAGTGAGAAATACATCCTTATGATATGTCCGCTTTGCCATGGAAGGGGATATGTTATTGTTAGCGGTTCCACAATTGCACACAAGTACTAGTTTAACATTTATGCAAAGTGTGTAGTGGAATATATGTCAATGGCTGATGAACTTCCGGTGAAGCCAAACATAAAAGTTGCACCTAAGGGTGGGCACAGGACGGATAGGGTCGGGTTGGGTCAATTTTTTCCAAATCTGACATTGATCGGTTGTCAAAATTGAAACCAACCCAACCCAAAATGGGTAAGGAAACCAACATGAGCCAACTTGACCGGATCGATTTGATTCAAGTCGATCAATGTCGGTTTCCCATTAAAAAAATTTTAAAAGATAAAAATTGATGATGGTAAGGAAAATGCATAATATTAGCAAACCGAACACAAATAAACTTTACTCACGTACAGATCTAAATCACTTTACTAGCACAAATCTCATACATCCAAACTTTACATTATACAAAATCTCCATAACTTGACAGAATCAATGATGCCATACTTGTTTAACCTTCTTCTTTAAAATTGTAGAGTTATAGTAGCTATGAGGATTACACCAAAAGTTTGTTCTGATTCCAGTAGGGGTTACTCAGTTCAGGAACCAGTGACTAAACCAGAACACAGAGAAATTATGCTTGAGATTTGGTGACTATATGGTCATTTTTCAACCTTCCTCACATCAGTTATTGTCTCCTTATAATTTCTTAATTTGTATGAGACGTGACAATAATTAGTCTCAAATAGAATACCTTTTTTTCTTTCTTTTTTTCCATTTTTAAATTTGATGTTTTACAATTTGTAGAATTTATTTAGGTTGAGAAAAATTTTCGTTTTTTCCTCCTCCTTTTTGTTGGGTTCTTCTGTTATCATGCTTTTGGAAGTCATTTGTACTGATGAGCTTCTTTGTTTTTTTCGTCTGTTGGTGAGTTGTCTACTTTGTGAGGTTATGAGGTTGAAATGGTGTGATTGTTAATTGTAGATTTTCTTCATTTGATTGATTTTTGGACAAAATGTGTGCTATTTTCATTGTTGGTGGACTGATGTGGCATGCTGTTTTCATTGAATTTGTTTTGTTTTTGAACTGTATGTACTTCTTTTCTACTTGATTTTGTATCAAAATTGTTTGCCTTCAGGGGTACTTTCGTATGTTCTTTTACTTTTGCATTTGGGTTTTTCATTTTCATTTTGATTGAATTGGCTGGTCAAATTATAGGTTGTTTTGATAATGTGTTGTATAAATTTGTCATCTTTGTTAATTGTCAGTAACAAGAGTTTTCTTCACTTTCTTTGATATTTGAAAGTGGATATTCTGCTCTCAGTTTAAAACTTGTTTTAGCATTCCTCACTAATTTAAGCATTGTGTTATCAAATTATGTTTAGTGTGTCTGGTGTTGACTTTTTACATGAAGAGACGTAATCCAATTCATGTACTTGTAGGTCATGTAGATTGAACTTTGATCAGTTCTTGCCTTTGACCTATTATATAATATGGAAAATTTAATATTTTAATTTGGTCTTAATATTTTTTTGAAATGCTATTTGTAGCCTATTCTATTGTGAAGAATGTTGTTATTGTTGTTATACTGCCAAGTATCCTAGTCTCTAATATGGTGTCATTAATGCTTTAGATGACATTTGGAGAACAAAATATAGAGAAAGAAGCTCACAAAATGCTTAGTTATGCGTTTGAACATGGCATCAATATTTTTTTTGAAATACCATTTGTAGCCTATTCTGTTGTGAAGAACATTGTTATTGTGCTTATACTGCCAATTGTATCCTGCTCTCTAGTATAGTGTTACTGAGTTTCAACATAGAATCCTATGTAATCTATTAGTGAAATAACAAGAAACTATGCAAGTTGTTTTGAGAGAATTCTGACTTCTCATTGATGATTTCTCAAGTGATGACTACAACACCATTAATCTCTTTTATATACAGAGTTTGTTACTTATATCTCAAGCAACTCAAACATTTCTCATTTCTTATCACCTAACCATAATTGTGATGAACTGGACATTCTCGCAACTAACTTTCCTACCAAGGATGAGGAGTTAATCAAGTGCTGCTGATCCAGGGAAGTATTTCAAGTGTACCCTTCTGTGATTGATGTAGCAACCTGCTCTGTGAACTCATTTGTTCAGCTTTCAAAGGTTGAGTAGTGTTGAACCATGTGACTCAAGATATTGCAGATATTTAGTTGAAGGAGTCAAGAGTCAGTTACATTATGTCCCGGTCTTTATGCTATTTTTTTGGTAGATATTTATGTTTTCTTGTAGCAGATTTTTCTACAATTTTAGTTATGCATCTGCTATATAAATAATTTATCTTTATGCTCAATAAAAAAGATGTTTTTTCACTCTCATATCTTGTCTATATTTGTCTCAACACTAATATATTGGTATTAGAGCTGATAATCTTACGAGATATATGAAGATTTAAAACCCCCAAAACACATACAATCATCATAATAACCTTCATCTGCTAAGCCAAGATGGAATCAAAAAAATTTTCTTTCACTTCCATTCCACCACCAGTATTTGATGGCACGAATTATCAAATGTGGGCTGTCAAAATGGAAGCCTATCTTGATGCTAATGATTTATGGGAAGCTGTTGAAGATGACTATGAAGTTCCCCCTTTGCCAAATAATCCAACCGTTGCACAGATGAAGAATCATAAAGAAAAGAAGTTGAGGAAGTCAAAAGCTAGATCAGTACTGTTTACAGCTGTTTCTACTGTCATTTTCAACAGAATAATGACAATGAAAACAGCTAAAGAGATCTGGGATTTCTTGAAGAAAGAGTACGAGGGAAGTGAGAGGATCAAAGGAATGCAAGTACTCAACCTGGTTCGAGAATTCGAAATACAAAGAATGAAGGAGACTGAAACTATTAAAGATTATGCAGATAGACTTCTCAGCATTGCCAATAAAGTAAGACTTCTTGGCACAGATTTCTCTGATTCAAGAATTGTTCAAAAAATTCTTGTTACTATTCCTGAGAAGTTTGAAGCAACAATTACTTCTCTCAAAAACTCAAGAGATCTGTCAAGTATTACCTTGGCAGAATTATTGAATGCACTGCAGGCTCAGGAACAATGAAGGCTTATGAGGCAAGAAGGTTCTGTGGAAGGAGCTTTGCTTGCCAAAACACAGAACAACTATGGTGACAAGAACAAGAAGAAGAAGAATAACAACAAGTCAGGAAATTCAAGCAACAACGGTAGTAGCACTACTGGCGACAGCAACAAAACCTCTCAAGATTTTCCACCGTGTCCTCATTGTAAAAAAACAAATCATCCACAAAAGAAGTGTTGGTGGAGGCCAGATGTAAAATGCAACAAGTGCGGTCAGTTAGGGCACATGGAGAAGATCTGTAAGTCGCAACAACAACAACAAAATGAAGCAAAAGCTGCGATAGAACAGCCTCAAGAAGAGCAACTTTTTGCGGTGTCTTGCTTTGCCATTACAAGTTCCACAGAAAGTTGGTTGATAGATAGTGGTTGCACAAACCACATGACATATGACCAAGAACTATTTAGAGATCTTGATACAACATTCATCTCCAAAGTCAGAATTAGGAATGGAACATGTATTGCTGTAAAAGGCAAATGCATAGTTGCAATTGAAGGTTGTACAGGTTTGAAACTCATCTCAGATGTTCTATATGTTCCTGAAATTAATCAAAACTTGTTGAGTGTTGGTCAGCTGCTTGAAAAAGGTTACAAAGTTCTATTTGAAGACAAAAATTGCATGATCAAAGATGTAGAAGGCAAGGAGCTATTCAAGATTAAAATGAAAGGCAAAAACTTTGCCTTGAATTTGATAGAAGAAGAGTAAGTTGCGGTGCACAAGGAAGAAAATTATACCTTGCTTTGGCACAAGAGGCTAGGGCATTTTCATCATGATGCTTTGCTTCATATGCAAAAGAATGATCTTGTGGAAGGTCTACCTGATTTGGAAGACGAGTTGCCCGTATGCGCAGCATGTCAATATGGAAAGCAAACGAGGCTCCTCTTTCCTAAAAACAATGTTTGGAGAGCATCACACAAGCTACAATTGGTGCATACATATGTGGGATGACCTCAGAAAACACTATCCTTGAATGGCAATAAGTACTACATTGCTTTCATCGATGATTATACTCAAATGTGTTGGATTTATTTCATGAAACAAAAAACTAAGGTAGCTGGCATATTTTACGTGTTTAAAACTTGGGTTGAAACTCAAAGTGGATGAAAAATGCAGATGATCAGGTCTGATAATGGGAACTGAATATACATCCCAAAAATTTAACAAGTTTTGTGAAGACGCAAGCATTGGGCACCAATTGACAACTCCTTACACCTGTAACAAAACGGGGTTGTGGAAAAAAAAAAAAACAGAACGATAATGGAGATGACAAGATGCTTACTTCATGAAAAGGACCTGCCAAAAAGGTTTTGGGCGGAGGCCGCAAATACAGCAGTATTCTTGTTGAATAGACTGCCATCAAAAGCTCTTCCGAACAAGACTCCATTTGAAGTATGGTACGGCCTCAAACCGAAGTTGCTAAATTTGAAAACATTTGGTTGCTTTTGTTTCTCTTATATTCCTCAGGTTAAGAGAGACAAGTTGGATAAGAAAGCAGAACCAAGAATTTTTGTAGGCTACAGCTCAACATCAAAAGCTTACAGGATTTATTTGCCGCAAAGCAACAAAGTTATTGTTAGTAGAGATGTGCAATTCTTTGAGTCAGAGAATTGGAGCTGGGAAAATGAAAAGCAACCTGAGATTCAAATGGAGATTGATGATGATGTGGATGATCAACCGGTTAGAGGAACCAGATTACTCTCTGAAATTTATCAGAGATGTAATGTTGCCGTGATGGAACCTGCAGATTACAAAGATGCCACAACTGATCAGAAATGGATAGTTGCAATGAAGGAGGAGATGATCATGATTGAAAAAAATCAAACATGGGAGTTGGTGGACATACCTAAAAACAAGAATGCTATAGGAGTCAAATGGGTTTTCAGAACCAAGCTCAATTCTGATGGTTCTGTGAATAAGCATAAGGCAAGGCTCGTTGTCAAGGGATATGCCCAGATGTTTGGGGTAGACTTCTTCGAAACATTTGCCCCAGTTGCTCGATTGGATACCATAAGATTGTTGTTGGCTCTTGCTGCACAAAAGGGCTGGATTATATACCAAATGGATGTCAAGTCGGCTTTTTTGAATGGATGCTTGAACGAAGAGATTTACATAGAGCAACCTGAAGGTTTTTCAGTTCAAGGATAGGAGGAGAAAGTATATCGACTAAAAAAGGCATTATACAGTTTAAGGCAATCTCCAAGGTCTTGGTATAGTAGAATTGATGCACATTTGTTAAGCTTAGGCTTCGAAAAGAGTCTAAGTGAATTCACTTTATATATCAAGAAAGTTGATGATGAAATACTTGTTGTATCCTTGTATGTTGATGACTTACTTGTCACAAGGAGTACTAAGAAGCTGATTGACGAGTTTAAAGAAAGGATGAAAGATGCATTTGAAATGACTGATCTTGGAAGAATGTCATTCTTCCTTGGTATGCAGGTGCAGCAAAATGAAAGTGAGATCTTTGTATGTCAAACAAAATATGCAAAGGAAATACTTAGAAAATTCAAGATGGAGGAATGCAAGCCAACTGCAACTCCGATGAATCAAAAGGAAAAGTTCAGCAAGAAAGATGGAGCTGAGAAAGTTGATGAAAGTTTGTACAGAAACTTAATAGGCTGTCTGATGTATTTAACTGCAACTAGGCCTGATATTACGCATGTAGTAAGTTTGCTGTCAAGATACATGCATTGTGCTAGTGAAATTCACTTTCAAACAGCAAAAAGAATTCTCGGATATGTTAAGGGCACAATCAACTTTGGGGTCAAATTCTAACAAGTCAAAAATTTCAGTCTTCATGGCTATTCTGATAGTGATTGGGCTGGAAGTATTGATGATATGCGAAGCACTTCAGGTTTTTGTTTCAGCTTTGGCTCTGGAATTTTTTCATGGTGTTCAAAGAAACAAGAAATCATAGCACAGTCGACAGCGGAAGCAAAATACATAGCTGCTGTATCAGCTGCAAATCAAGTTCTTTGGCTCAGAAAACTTATGGTTGATTTGTATATAGAGTAGAAGGAAAGTACACAGATTTTTGTTGATAATCAAGCTGCAATTTCAATTGCTAATAATCTTGTGTTTCATGGGAAAACAAAACATTTCAAAATAAAGTTTTATTTTCTAAGAGAGGTGCAAAAGCAAGGGGAGGTGCAGCTGATTCATTGCAAGGCAGAGTATCAACTTGCTGATTTTTTAACAAAACCACTTCCTAAAGCAAGATTTGGATTTCTTAGACAAAAGCTTGGCATATGCAACCTCAAAGTCAAGAAGGAGTGTTGAACCATGTGACTCAAGATGCTGCAGATATTCAGTTGAAGGTGTCAATAGTCAGTTACATTATGTCTTGGTCTTTAAGCTATTTTTTTGGTAGATATTTATGCTTTCTTGTAATAGATTTTTCTGCAATTTTAGTTATGCATCTGCTGTATAAATAATTGATCTATATGCTCAATAAAAAAGATGTTTTTTTACTCTCATATCTGGTCTATATTTGTCTCAACACTAACAAGTAGTTGAGTATTTCTACTAACACTCCTTCTCAAACTCAATGAGGGATCTTGAACATTGAGTTTGCTTTTTAATGCCTGAAATCTTGGTGTGGCCAGTGACTTGGTAAAAATGTTAGCAAATTGATCTATTGATGGTACATAGTTAATCATCAGCTGCTTTTGCACAACTCTTTCTCTAACAAAATAAAGATCAAGCTCTATGTGCTTGGTTCTAGCATGTAGAATAGGATTCTTAGACATCGCAATTGTACTTCGATTATCTAGCCATATGACTGGTACTCTATCCTGTGGAACTTTCAGTTCATGTAGGAGTGACTGAATCCAACTGAGTTCTGCCACTGCAGAAGCCAAACTCCTATACTCAGCTTCTGTTGATGAACGTGACACTGTGTGCTGCTTCTTTGCACTCCATGGAATGAGATTTGGACCAAAAAACACAAAATACCCTGAAGTTGATTTTCTATCATCTGGATTTGATGCCCAATCAGCATGTGAGTACCCAACAAGATCATATGATGTGTTCAAGTTCTTCAGTCTGTTTATTACTAAACCAGGTGTAGAATAACCCTTTAGATACCTTATTATTCTCGTCACTACTTTCCAATGTTCATCAAGAGGTATTTGCATAAATTGGCACACTTTGTCGCTGCAAAGGAAATCTCTGGTCTGGTGGCAGACACAAATTGGCTGAACCTGGTGTCTCAAACAACTAAAGCTGGTGTCTCCTTATTCCCTCCTGTGACATCTTCATCAATTTCCTCAATTAATAATCCATCACTGTTGCCAAATAGAGCTCAAACTACAGAAGCTGAACCTGCAGGATTTTCAACAGATCAAAATTATAGAACACCGTCTGTGAGATCTTCACTTTCTTTATCTGCAGACTCTACAGGATGGCTGCATCCCAAAGCTGCTTTTCCAACTAATTTTGCAATATCTAATGCTGCACCACCTCACACCAATATTCCTACTACAAACTATCATCCTATGATTACTAGAGCAAAGGCAGGCATTACCAAACTTAAAGTGTGGGTTGCTAAATTTGAAGATACAGAACCAAATTCCCTTCAGCAAGCCTTGTCTCAACCTTACTGATGTGCACCTATGAAAAGTGAACTTCAGGCCCTACAAGAAAATCAGACCTGGTCTCTTATGAATCCTCCACGTGGAAGAAGGATCATTGGCTGTCAGTGGGTGTTCAAGGTTAAACGAAATCCTGATGGTTCTCTTCTTAGACATAAGGACAGACTTGTGGCTAAGGGATTTCATCAAATTGAAGGGTTTGATTTTCAGGAGGCTTTCAACCCGGTTGTCAAACCTTCTCATTCTCATTAGCTGTAACGAAAAGCTGGTATCTAAAACAATTAGATGTCAATAATGCCATTCTAAATTGCATTCTTAATGAGGAAGTGAACATGTAGCAACCACCTGGCTTTGAGGAGAGGAATGGTGCACAAGTGTGCAAGTTACACAAAGCCATTTATGGGTTGAAGCAGGCACCAAGAGCCTGGTTTGGCAAGTTTTAAGGACACACTTTCTCAGCTGAAATAAAGCTGATTAGTCCTTGTTTTGCCGATTCACAACAAGTTAATGCATCTACATTCTTGTATATGTAGATGACATAATTATCACAGGGTCAAGTGAGCATGAGGTTGAAGCTTTAGTTAAACATCTACACAGCTCGTTTTCACTAAAAGACTTGGGCGCATTACACTACTTTTTGGGAATAGAAGTTCAAAGAACTGATTCAGGTCTTCAACATAGATACATACAAGAGTTGCTAAAAAAGGCTAAGATGGAGAATACAAGGCCATTTTCCTCTCCTATGGTGGCCAGCACAGGTGGTCATTTATTTGCCTATAAAAGGACTCCAAATGAGAATGGAAGTGAGTTTAGAGCGGTTGTAGTCCCTTTTTAAAGACCCCTTGAAGAAGCACTCTCTTTGTAGCTTAGTCCTTCACAAGAGAAGAGAGGATGAAATGACAAAATAAAGAAGAATTTCTGAAATATTTTTCTTTCGTTATTTCACTAAGAGAATTACAATATATAGACATAAAAAATAATCAGATCCCTTAATCCTAGGCCTGTTATAGGAAGAAATACAGCAGTAATTACAGCAAGAATATATACAGCAATAATGAAAATCTTAGAGAGATAATCAAGGGATATACAGCTATAAAAAAAACTAAATAAGGAAAGAAGAATATATTGACATGAAATTCAATGAAAACCTTGTTATCTTGGACAAACTTCGAGACACTAAGAAGATTTTTAGTTATACTAGGAATATACAATATGTTTCTAAGAAAAAAGGCATGTTTCTGAAGTGTAAAAGCATTAGAACCATAGGCTGAGATATTCAAACCTACACCATTGCCTACAAAAATCCTCTCACTGACTTGGTACTCGGTTTTGTTCAGAAGATTGCTGGCATCGGGGGTACAATGGTCGATAGCACCATTGTAAAGGTACCATTGAGAACTTCCAAGGTTTGTTTCAGGCTCAGCAAACATTGCTTCCACGTGTCCAGATATTGTACTGTTGTTACCATTCCGATTTCCAGGAATCATGTTAGGCTGTTGTGGCTGGTATGACTGATCGTACCTATAGTAGCACCTCAAAGCATCATCCCTGCCCAGGCCTGTGGCAAATCTGACTTGGTGGTCTATTATTATAGGATCTTCCACTGAAACAACCAGCATTCACATTTGCATTCTCCCTATGAAAACCTCTGAATTACCACTTGATCCTCCCTTCTTCACTGCCTTGTTGACACCTAAATTTTCAGCTTGAGTGTGTCTCTCTAATCTTGGTTCATGTGTAAGAAGTTATTTCTACACTGAGTAGTTAACCGGAACAGATGTGATAGATATGACAAATGAGTCATAGTCTGAACATAGACCACCCAAGATAGCAATTATCTTATCATCTTCACTCAACACATAACCTGAGAATGACAGTGCATCAATAATTCCTTTCTTTTTCGTCAAATACTCAGCCATTTTACTGCTTTTTTTCTTCAAAATTTGCAATTGTAACTTCAATTGCATAACATTTGCTCTGGATTGAGATTTGAACAAGCATTCTATGCTCAACCAGACTTCACAAGCAGTCGAACAACCAACCAAGTGTGGTAACACATCTTGACTGATCGAGGACAGCATCCAACATAGCAACATCTGATCTTGCTGCTCCCAACCTAGAAAATTTTCATTCACAGAACCATCATCATTCAATCTACTAGGTGGCTCAGCAATTAAATCAGTAAAATTTCTGAGGCGGTTACCTTTAATGGCTACAAGAATCTGTTGTCGCCAAAGAAGATGACTGTTGTGATCAAGCTTGACAGCTAACTCAAGCTTCATCGATGAAAGAAATCATGATCCTCAATTTGAAGCATTGATGGCAGTGGAAATCGAAGCAGGAGCCAGGGCACAATTCAGCTCTGATACCATATTGAGTTTCAATATAGAATTCTGAAACAATGCAAGGTATTTTGAGAGAATTCTGACATCTCATTGATGATTTCTCAAGTGATGAATACAACACTATTAATATCTTTCATGTACAGAGTCTGTTACTTTTATCTCAAGCAACTCACACATTTCTCATTTCTTATCACCTAACCATAATTGTGATGAGCTGGACATTCTCACAGCTAACTTTCCTGCCAAGGATGAGGAGTTAATCAAGCGCTGCTTATCCAGGGAAGTGTTTCAAGTGTACCCTTCTGCGATTGATGCAGCAACCTGCTCTGTGAACTCATTTGTTCATCTTTCAAAGGTTGAGTTCTTCTGCTAACAGGTGTCATTGATGTTTTAGATGACATTTGGAGAACAAAATACAAAGAAAGAAGCTCATAAAATGCTTACTTGTGCATTTGAACATGGCATCAATGATCTTGACACGGTAGAGGCTGTAAGTTCACATATCACATTTCAATCAGCGGCATACACATACGTGCACATGATAATGTACTGGCAATACTGTTTGTTCACCTGATAATTTTGCAATCTGATGGGAGGAAGAGCATTGTCAAACTAGGATGTGTTTCTAAGATGCATTATATTATCAACTAATAGTCAGCAGAATTTCCAACTTGTTTATTTTCGAGCTGAATATCACTTTAGCAAGGCTGCTTCAATTTTATAGATCTTGAAAATGCACTCCATTTACTTGGTAGATTGTTGGTTCTTCCTTCTATTGTGAGTAAAATTTCTTGTTTCCTATTAGAAGAGAAAGAAAATTTGATTAAAGTAGCTTGTGGAATTAAGGGCAATAAAGGAAGAACAGAAAATAAGTTATTAAGATTTTGCCGTTGTAGATAACAACTTGGGATGACAAAATGCATAAATGCTAATGTATATTAGTTACCGCATCAAAAGGGCATGTAATGGATCTTAGAGGCCAATTAATGAAATTTCGCCTGGTTTGAGCTGGATGTAAATTGTGTATTTTAGATTAAATTTATTTGTACTACTACAAGCATAAAGTTTCATGCTTTTTTTTTTCCAATTATTGCAAATTATAATTTAAATATTGATTTTCTCGATGTGAAAGGTGAAAAAAAAAAAAAAAAAACACTTTTGGTATTGGCATTGGCCGTGTTAGATGCACTGCTCGTGTTGGAAGCCCCAAGAAAGGCTATTTGACATGGGTAATGCCCGTTGGATAAAGTGTATTTATCTTGAACACTACAATAGGCATGATCCGTTATAAAAAGACACTCTTTTTTATTCTATTACATTGACAAAAACAGTACTGGACATTTCGTCCATTGTAGACATCCTTTTTTCTCATAGTTGCAAAAAAATAAAAAATAAAAGATAAATAAAAGTGTGGCGATAGTTCCACTCTTCAAAAATTGTTTGTACACCTTTTTTTCCATCTAAAAGTTGTTGCCTTTTCTCTCTTTTTCAGTCATTCAAGATATCATATAAAACAGCTCCAAATACAAGCATAAGGACATTGAGCCTTGGATGGTTGGCTTTGCCTTTCTTTCTGGCGTGAGCCATGGTTAATTCCCTTTTGTCTCATTATTTATTTATTTATGGTATGGATCATGTTTTTCTTTCTCTTATCCACCATGGGAAATATGTTTTTTTTTTTTTATTCACTCATAATCATTGCTCTATCTCATAATCTTTTTCTTTTTTTTTTATGGCATGGATCTTATTTTTCTTTCTTCTATCCATCATAGTTCAATCTCTTTTCCTATCAAAACATATTATTTTTTCTCAAATTTATTTACAGCCTTGGTTATATATTTTAATGATTTATATTTTATATAACATCCTTCTAATAATTGAAGGAAACATTATAAAGAAAATTTCATATAGCTTAGTTTTGATATTATAATTATTATATAAAAGTATCTCCTCTCACATAGATTTTTGTATCCGTCACAAATGAATAATGGTGATGACAAGGAAGAAGAAACAGGGAGAGAAATGTAAAATTAAATTAATAATAAAATAAATATACATGGGGTGTAAAACTGAGAAAGAAAAGGGTATTTTTGGTATCAAGTGAAATTTAAAACAAACCAGAAAAATTTTACATTTTTCTATGACAAAAGGGTGTGCAAACAAGTTTTGAGGGGTGGTAACATGGCACTCTAAATAGAAAGATCCTAAAACCCATCATCACAACTCACAAGTTTCTAGTAGTGTCCTTCTAGTTTAGTCCTGTTATCTCTCCCGGATCACTCCAGTAACTAACTAAAAATAAAATCACAGGTTTCCACAAAGCCCAAAGCTAGTTGGGTTTTGATGAGTCCAATGTTGGAGTATTGAGTGCACTGTGATCTTATATGCAGTGCAGTCACCACACCAAATTTGTCTGTCTTCAATTTTTGTCCTCATTTCAATTCAATCGGACCTTAAATGTGGTCCACCAAACGCACCAATATTAACGTGCCATGGTACTTGGATTGGGCTGGATCTCTTTACTCAAGCCCATAATAATCACATTTAGTGGATTACTGGTTTTTGCTTTCTGTAGAAAAAGACTTGATTTAATTTGTCCTTTTTTTAACCAAAAAAAAAAAAAGCGAATTTATTGAAGTATTAAATTATGTGAATGCGTTCGTTTTTCCATTTTGTATTTATTATTATTATTTTTTTATCTTGCTTGAAAGAGTAGGGTTTTGGCTATGTCATCATGCACCTAAAATTACCACGGTGCTCAAAGAGTTATTACTGAAAATCTAAGAAATTAAATTATAAGAGGTTCTTTTTTACTTTTTATTTATTAAAAAAAAAAAGAAAACACGTATTAAAAAATTATCAAGTATATATACTTTTTAAAAAGGTAAATTACTAAAATCCAACCACAGTTTACAAAAATCTCTATTTTACTAACTCTAGTTTGAAATTTACCAAAAATCTCTTTTGACATTAATATAAACACTGAAAATATCCCCAGTAGACATATGAAATGACAATAATGCCCATGATTATCATTGATTCTGTTAGGTAGAACATGTTGACCGTTTGATTCTAAGGATAAAAAGAAAACTACGATGGAAAATTAATTAAAATATAAAAATAAATAATAAATAATAGTAAAATATATTAAAAACTATTTTAATATATTTATTAATCAATTAAAATAAAATTTTATTTATTTATTCAAAAAGTAAAATAAAATAAAAATTTCTTTTCTCTCTCCTCTCATCGTTCTTCTCCCCCTTTTCTCTCGTTTTCTTTCTCTCATTTTCTTTCTATCTCCCTTTTGCCTTTTCTTGACCTATTCAATAACCTCCCTCAACAATGATGGTCTTGCTACTAGTTGCCTCTAATGACCAGTTCATCGGCAATGTCAAGTCCCCTTACCATGTCATTTACCAAGTCGTCAACATTGATTGAAAACCTAGATGATGGTTTTGTATGGGAGATTAATGATCATTAATGGTAGATGATTGATGATGACTAGTGATGATTTTTTAGGTTTCCAATCATTAAAAGCCTACAATATAGGTTTCCAATTAGAAACCCAATTGGAAACGCAGTCTAGGTTTCCTTTTATTTATTTATTTATTTTTTTATGGGTAAGAATTGGTACTGATGATTTTGTGTTTATTGAAATGCAGTAGAGGTTATGATGATGATAGTCCAGAGGGGTTAAAGGTCAATGATGATGGTTCAGAGGGGTTGAAAGTTAATGATGATGATGGAGATAGAATAATGGCTAGTGGAGATCTAGATCCACATTTTTTCTTTCAATATTTTTCGATTTTTTTAATATATTTTTTTGTACATTGATCTTTACTGTCCATCTCATGAATAGGTGATAGAGACTAGCTTTTGTTAATTTATAATTTATAATTTTTTATTTTTAATCATTACATAATAATTTTTAATTTTTTATGTAAAAAAATATTTTAATCAAGGAAAAATATTTTAATCAGGGTAAAAACATATAAAAGTATAAAAGTACAATTCAATTTTGGAATTGTATTCCATTCTAATTTTTAAAACTATTAACATCAGAGGAATTTTAGATAAAAATGACAATAGAGTAGGAAAAAGAAATTTTTCCAAACTATGGGTGGTTTTATGACTTTTCCTTTAAAAAAAATGTAAACATGAAATTCAATTTTGAAAGTGTATTCCATCCTAATTTTTTAAAAGTATTAACATCAGGAAAATTTTAGATAAAAATGAAAATAGAGTGGGGAAAAAAGATTTTTCTAAACTACAAACGGTTTTTATGAATTTTTCCTTTAAAAAAGACTATAAAAATACAATTCAATTTTGAAATTGCATTCCATCCTAATTTTTAAAACTAATAACATGGGGGAAACTTTAGATAAAAATGAAAATAGAGTAGGAAAAAGAAGATTTTTCCAAGCCACGGGTGGTTTTTATGAATTTTTCCTTTTGAAAAACTATAAACATGCAATTCAATTTTGAAAGTTTACGCCATCCTAATTTTTTAAAAGTATTAACATCAGAAGAATTTTAGATAAAAATGAAAATATAGTGGGAAAAAGTATTTTTTTCAAACTACAAGCGGGTTTTATGAATTTTTTCTTTTAAAAAACCATAAACATACAATTCAATTTTGCATTCCATCCTAATTTTTTAAAACTATTAACATCAGGTATATTTTAGATAAAAATGAAAATAGAGTGGGATAGCAGATTTTTCCAAACTATGGGCGATTTTTATTAATTTTCCTTTTAAAACACTCTAAACATGCGATTCAATTTTGAAATTGCATTCCATCCTAATTTTTAAAAACTACTTGTAAATGATTAGTCAAACATCAAAGAAAACTAATAGCTAGAAAAATATATATATATTTTTGTAGTAGAAAATTTAATTTTCCTTTCGAAGAAAGTATTTAAACATTTTTGTTATTTTTTTCCCTTTTTTTCCCATTTTCTTGAAATAAACTAAAATAAATAAAAATAATGAGAAAGATAAAATTAATTTCAATTTCAATTAATTAAAAATTGAAAAAGTAATAGTGTGTAAACGATGTCTATTGCCAAAGCCTCTTCTAACGATGAAGGTTGAAGGAGTCAATCGACTCCTCTAATGTCGAAGGAGATCTATTCCTCATCTAATGAAGCAAGCCTCTACCGTTGACATAATTGTAGAGTGGCCACCACAATTACTTTTTAAAATTTTTATTTTTATTTTTACTAATTAAAATAAAAAATTAATAATTGAATTTAAATTTGAAATTTTTAGTTCTTAAAATTATGATTAAAATAAGGACATTATTGACTTTTCATTAAAATAGAGAGGATAGTATTGAAATTTCAAAGTTTAAGGATTAGCTTTTTCAATAATTAGCTTCCAAAAGCAATCTCAACCAACTTATTAAAGACTGATTATAAGATAAGCAAATTATGTAATAAGCATATTATGAAAAATTTTACTGAACACCTTATCACTTAAAACTTATGAAATAAGTGATTATTTTATAAATAGAAGCAATTTCAAATGCACTCTTCATTACATGGGTATCTAAGCGTAAAATTCATTTGTAATACAACTTTTAAATGGCTCTTTGGCCGAGAAATATTAATAAAAGTTTCTCACATTCTTTTTCAATTATGTCTTCTCTCATTTATGTTATTGCTTTATATTTAGGGGAAAAATTATTTTAGTTTTTAAATTTTGGAAATTGATCAAATTTTTAATTATGTTTCACAAAAATAATCAAATCATCTCTAACGTTTTGAAAAAAAATCAAATTAATCCTTCCAATTAGTCAACTTTTGGTCAAACTAAACAGATAGCATGATGAGAAGGGGTAAGATTGTCATTTCAAATTACACTTCAGGATGGTGATATATGTACGAACTAGATAAAATGAAAAAAATGTAAATTAAATTAAAAATAATAAAATAAAAAGAAATTGGATTAAAAAACTTGAAAAAAAAAATCCAGAGTCCAAATTAATTAAGAAACTTAAAAAACAAAAACCAAAAAATGGAATTTAGATCATTTAGAACAAGGCATACAATAATAAAAATAAAACAATACACACCATAAAAAAGTCAAACCAATTCACCACAAATAAATAAATAAATCTTCACCATAAACTCTAAGTCTTCACCAATAAAATCAAACTCATTCACCACAAAAAATCAAACCCATCATTAGTCATCCCTCATCAACCTCACCCTTCGTCGCCACCACCACTGCCTCATTATCCTTCGTAGTCGCCGATGCAATAACAACAACCATCTATCTCTAGATCAACGAACCTAGGTGGATCATCAACCTTAACATAACTCGTTTGTCTATGCCATCGCAGCAAAGTAGGTACATTGTCACACCTAAATCATCGAATCCACTTGGGTTCGTTTGATGATGAACCCAAAAGGGTTCATTTGACGAACCTTTCTGGATTCGTTTGATGTACCATATCAGACAAACCCTATTAGGTTCGTTCGGTGATGATTTTCTTTTTGTTGGATTTCTGAGTTTACTTTAAAATTAATGCTGTTGGGTTTTCGGGTTTGATGATTTTGTGGGAGGTTAATGATGTTGGGTTTGATTTATAATGATTAGCTTTTGATTGATGAAGTTGGGTGTATTTTTGGGGTTTCTCGATTGGGTTTTTAATCAATTAGAAACCTAAATTTTGGTTAATAAACTAATGAACAGATGAATTGATGAACTGCTTTTTAGAACTAAGATGAATTGATGAACTATTTTTTTGTTTTTATAAAAGTTCTTAATTTTTTTAATTTATTTCAAATTAATCTCCACTGTCCATTTTAAGAAGGATGATGGAGATTCGATTAACTAAATTTTTTATTTAAATTTTTAATCTTTATTGATTTTTTTAATTTATTTTAAATTTAATTATTTAATTATTGAAATATTTAATTATGGACATAGGTATAACAGTCTGTTTATCTGTTTTGATAGAGTCCAAGAGTAAATTAGTCTTTTTATATTTTTGTTAAGTTTGATCACATTAGTTGACTGAGGGCAGGAACTAATTTAACTATTTTCGAAATGGTAGAGATGATTTGATTCTTTTTCAAAACATAGTTAAAAATTTGATTATTTCTTAAAACTTAGAGATTAAAATAATTTTTATTCTTACTTTTATTCATATGGAATCTATTTCTCCATCTAATTTCTATTAAAATTTAGATTTACAATATGCTATCAACATGATATCATCAATGTAAATATGCATTACCATCAAGTAAAATTATTTTAAATTTTAAGGATTTGTAACTTCCAAACTAATAAATTACTTTTTCAAAAATAAATATATTGTATGACTTCTTTTAACTCTAAATGGCATTTCTTTGTTTGGTAATCAATTTTATGCTTTGGATAAATAGAAATAGTTTCGATTATATAATCGAATAGAAGATTAAAAGATGAATGTAACCCCTTTGAACACAGAGAAAGTTATTGTCAATTAAACTAATAGATGTTATTATGATCAAATTTTAAAAATAAGGTATGTTTAACTAGGTTTTAATTCTAACACTTTTCTATAATCCATTACATATTTTTTTTCTTCATTCTTTATTTTTCTTCTTCCATCTCCAAGAAGGACTTCCCATCGAAAATGCAAAATCCGTAGAGATTCTATCGTAAATCAGCCTGCACGACACTCAACAAAAGTTCTTGTCGTTATACTCACGACAAGAAAGTTGCTGTGAATCACGTTGTGTGATTCATATTTGTTATTCCTACTACGAATCATAGTAAGAACTTCTGTCTTGAGTCACGTCGTGTAACTCACGACAACTTTCTTGTTGTAATAGTAGAAAATACTTCAGATCTACAATTCTATAGATTTACAATTTTATATATCTATGTTTTGGCAAGAAAAAGAAAAACAAAAAAACAAAAAACAAAAAAAAAATGGAGAAGAAAGAGAAGAGAAGAAGAAGAAGAGACATGCTCGATAAAGAAAGGAGAAAACTTGTTAGAGTAGACACCAAAGTGAGATTAAAGGGATTCCAACTGTGAGAGTGGAAAAGATTAAGTTAGTATTTTTCCAAAGAGTATTTTTGTCCTTTGGCCTATATATACATATATATCGAAAACATAAATAATTTATTTTAACACTATATAATAATTATAATGTTTAAAATTTTACCGCAACATTAAAATATACAAATAACATAAATAACATATTTTAATACTATATAAAAATTATAACGTTTAAAATTTCACCGTAACATTAAAATCTACAAATCTAGTGTTATTTATTGCATATTTGGATCAATACTATTCTATCATGACTCATTCAATAGTCTAGTGTTATTTATTGCATATTTGTATAAATACTACACTATCTTAACTTATTCACAAATCTAGTGTTATTTATTATTGCATATTTGAATTAATACTAGTGTATCATGACGTATTCGCTTAATCAACAAACCAAAAGTTGTCTTTTTTCAAGTTCCACCTACCAATATGGTAAACAATATTAACAGATATATATTATTATTATTATTATTATTTAATTTTTTAAAGTTGACATTCAACATATGTAAAAAAATAAAGCTTGTAAAGTGCATTTAATGGATACCAAATCATATTCATTAAGTAGATGAAAAAATACACAGCTATGATAAGAGATTGTATACAAAAAAATAGTTTATTATGCTGAAGGAGAATGTTACCTGCAAATCAGACTAAAAATAAACATACCATCTAATTTACTTTCAAAAAGATGGAAACCTACAAATGTTAAAATAAATGAACACATAATAGTTAAAACATAACTCATATATACCTTTCCTTACTGACAGTAAATTCCTATTTATACATAAAAATTCCAAAAGGTACCAACATTAAAGAGCTCTTTTTATCAAATGTATCAACTTATTTAAATCTAAAATTAATTTTAACTTTTGCACTTCCACTCAAGAGTACTCTCCCTTTACACACGATGTAGATTCAATATCACCCTGGATATTAATTTATATGAGAATAAATTTCCAGACCATACATTAACATCCAAACTTGAACATATGAAAAAGAAAAAAATAAAATAAAAAATCTATCCTCTATATTTTACAATTAAAAAGTAAATAAACACTTTCATAATGTGAAACCAATAGATAAAGTCAATTGACCACTGACCAACCTATTCTGACCTCTGTTATCTAATCATTTATAATAGTAGTACATTCCTGAGTCCAGGGCGGTCCAGAATTTGCCTATAAACCATCCCAAATTACTATATTAATAAATGAAAGCAGAAAGCATGTTCAAAAAGTTAACACTTCCATTTCACAGTCTGCAAGTGTGAAATTAATGACACAAACTTTTTTTTTTTTGAGAAAAATGACACAAACTTTTTTAATACATAGAAAGTTATAATTAATTAAACTAATAGGTGTTATTATAAGTAAATTTTAAAAGTAAAAATATATTTAATTGAGTAGGTGCATGTTAATTCTAATACCAGTTTATATTTTTCCCTTCGTTCTTTACTCGTCTTCTTCTCATATCCAAGAAAGACTTTCTGACGAAATCTCAGATCTATAGAGTTTTTATCGTAAATCATGTTGCATGACACAACAAAAAGTTCTTGTCATTATACTCACGATAAGAAAGTTACTGTCAGTCACAATGCATGATTCATATTATAATTCCTACTATTAATCATAGTAAGTTATTTATTGCATATTATGTGGTTATACCCTTTGTATAAACTACTCTATCACAAATCTAGTGTTATTTATTATTGCATATTTGCATTCATACTGGTCTATCACGATGTATTCGCTTAACCAACAACCCAAAAGTTGTCTTTTTCAAGTTTCACCAACAAATATGGTAAACGATATTAACAGATGATATATTATTGTTATTTTTTTTAATCTTTTAAAGTTGACATTCAACACATGGAAAAGAACAAAGCTTGTAAATTGTATTTAGTAGAAACCAAATCATGTTCATTTAGTGGATGGAACATGTGATAAGAGATAGTATATAGAAAAATGGTTTATTGTGTTGAAAGAGAGTGATACCTACATATCTGACTGCCAATAAAAATATAATCTAATTTACTTTGAAAAAGATCAAAACCTACAAATGTTTAAAAAAAGGAACAGATAATAGTTAAAACTTAACTCATATATACCTTTTCTTACCAAGAGTAAATTTCTATTTATATATAAAAGTTCCGAAAGATATCAACATTAAAGACGTCTTTATATCAAATGCATCAACTTATTTAAACCTAAAATTAATTTTAACTTTTGCACGTCCACTCAAGTGTATTCTCCTTTCACACTCATGATATAGATTCAATATCACCATGAATATCAATTAATATGAGAATAAATTTCCAAATCATATTACCTAAAAAAAAAAAAATTCCAAACCATACATTAACATCTATTTTTTTTTTTCTAACTTTAGTGACACAGAGTCAAAGAATTAATTTAGATGAGACTCAAGTAATACGACTTAAATAACTGTTTTCAAGCATTGAGAGATAACTATTCAAATAAATATGTGATTTATTCTGCTTGAACCTATAACTTCTATTCAGAGAAACAAGAAAATGTGAAGATGGTTATCACTGCATCACTCCACTTGTAACATCTAAACTTGGATCGAAAATTCTCATATGAAAAAATAAAACAAATAAAACTATCTTTCATATTTTACAATTAAAAACTAAATACACATTTTTTATTATTTATTGGTATCAAGTTAGAATATTATTAGGATCAATTAAAATATGATTTTTAAATATGATCTAAATGTCTATTTAGATAAAAAAAAAAAAAAAAGAGAGAACTATCAATATAACAAGAAAAAATTACACACACGTCAAGTGAAATGTACTCTTAAACCGAACATACGAGCCTTGACCAGGGGCGGACTTACACCACCAAGTCACCCTCGCTTTCCGTGTAAATGCACACTTTTGTAATGTGAAACCAATAGCCTGATAAAGTCAATTGACCACAGGCCAGCCTGTTCAGACCTCTTTTGTCTAATCATATTATAATAGTACTACATTCCTGAGTCCAAATAAGTCCACAAGGAGTCTGTAAACTGGTCCACAGTAGTTGTCCGTAAACTGTCCCAATAAATGAAAGCAGAAACCCTGTTCAAAACGTCAGTTTCATTTCACACTTGCAGGTTGCACCAGCTACTCTATAAAATTCAACTCTTCATTATTCCATTCACATCAAATTCTGTTTCTCTAAGTAAACCAACAAAACTTGTAAGCTCAGGAGACACCCTGTTGTTGTTTTCTTGTCAACTTCAGACAGGTGAGTGGTTTCAATTCGTAACTTGTTTTGAAGCATGCAACTAACTTTGAAAAGACTACTCTACAACCCAGTTCAGGTTTTTGGTTTCTTGTCAACTTGCATGCAAAACATGAAGCTTGTTTATTTTTCTATGTTGCTAGTTTTAAGTTTCTGTTTGTCTATGAACGCTGTTGTTTTTGGTTTGAACAATGATGGGACAACTTTGTTGTCACTTATGAGGCACTGGAACTCTGTGCCGTCTTCTATAAGTTCAAGCTGGAATGGTTCTGATTCATTTCCATGTGATTGGATAGGCATAGGATGTGACACCACCAACCACAATGTGGTGTTACTTAACCTCTCAAGCTCTGGAATTTCTGGTCAGCTTGGACCTGAAATTGGTCATTTGAGGCAATTGTATACCCTTGATTTGAGCTTGAATAGTTTCTCTGGTGCTATGCCTCAACAGTTGGGTAATTGTACTTCGCTTGAGTACCTTGATTTGTCATATAATGAGTTTACTGGAAAAATTCCTGATAATTTCAAGTACTTGAAGCGTTTGAAGTACTTGAGTTCGAATGATAATTTGTTAAGCGGTGAGATACCTGGATCATTGTTCCAGGTTCCGGGTTTGGAAACTGTGTACTTAAATAATAACAACCTTAGCGGAACAATTCCTAGTAATGTTTGTGACTTGAATCAGGTTGTGTGTCTGTGGTTGTATGGTAATAACTTATCGGGTACCATTCCGGAATCAATTGGGCATTGTAGTCAATTGCAAGAGCTTTATTTGAGTCATAACAACCTGGTGGGTGTTTTGCCTGAGAGTCTAAACAACCTAGAAAACCTTGTTTATTTGGTTGTCAACAACAACAATCTTGAGGGTCACATTGCTTTAGGTTCCAGTAAATGCAATAATTTGAGCGAATTAGACTTGTCCTTTAATAGATTTAGTGGAGAAATTCCACCAAGTCTAGGCAATTATCGTAGCTTAACGAGTCTAACCATTGTTCATAGCAACTTGACGGGCACTATCCCGTCCTCCTTTGGCCTACTAGATGTGCTTTTGGTCCTAGACCTCTCTGAAAATCGTTTGTCTGGAAAAATCCCACTGGAACTAGGCAAGTGCAAGTCCTTGACAACCTTAAATTTGAATAGAAACCAACTTGAAGGTCGAATCCCACATGAATTGGGAATGCTTAGTCATTTAGAGGACCTTCAGCTGTTTGAGAACCGTCTATCTGGGGAGATTCCGATTAGCATTTGGAGGATTCCAAGCCTTGAGTATCTTCTGGTGTATAATAACAACCTTACCGGGGAGCTTCCATTGGAGATGACTGAGCTCAAGCAACTGAAGAACATTTCATTGTTTGGCAACCAGTTTTTCGGGGTCATACCTCCAACATTGGGGATCAACAGCAGCTTATTGGAGCTGGATTTTACAAGTAATAAGTTCACTGGCGAGATTCCGCCAAATCTTTGCTACGGAAAGCAGCTGCGGGTTCTGAACATGGGGTTCAATGAAATCCATGGGAGCATTCCTTCTGATGTGGGGAGTTGTTCAACTCTCTGGAGACTTATCCTCCAATATAATCACCTCACTGGGGTTCTTCCTGAATTTGCAAATAATCCAAACCTTTGGCACATGGACATTAAAGGAAATAATGTCACCGGACCAATTCCATTGAGCTTGGGGAACTGTAGTAGTCTCGCTTCACTTGATATGTCCAAGAACAATCTTACAGGGCTTCTACCCTCAGGGCTGGGAAATCTTGTAAATCTAAGGACTTTGAATCTTTCACAAAACCATTTGGAAGGTTCTTTGCCATCTGAGCTAGCAGGTTGTGACAAGTTAGAAGTGTTTGATGTGTCATTCAATTTATTGAGTGGTTCGATTAAATCAAGTTTGAGGAGCTGGAAAAGTCTATCTACTTTGATTCTAAGGGAGAATCGATTTACAGGAGGCATTCCAAATTTTTTGTCAGAATTCGAAAACCTTTTAGAGCTTCAAATTGGTGGCAATCGGTTAGGGGGTGAGATTCCCCCGTCGATTGGAGAATTGCAGAATCTGAATTATGTTTTGGATCTTAGTAACAACGGATTGACCGGGAAAATCCCCTTGGAGCTAGAGAAGTTAAACAAGCTAGAACGACTGGATATGTCTAGCAACAACCTGACAGGAACTTTGTCTCCGCTTGGTGAAATACATTCATTAATGGAGATCAATGTCTCATATAATCTTTTCACTGGTCCAATTCCTGAAACACTGATGAACTTGCTGCAGTCGTTTCCTTCATCATTCATGAGCAATCCTGGTCTGTGCGTCAACTGTCTTTCATCAACTGACTCATCTTGCATCGCAAGCAGTATTTTGAAGCCTTGTGATCGCCACTCAAGCAGTCGAAGAGGCTTTAGTAGAGTTGCAATAATTATAACAGTCGTTGGATCTGTGCTTTTCGTTGTTTCCATGCTTCTTGGAATGGTTTGTTTGTTTCTGTTCTGCAGGAGAAGACCGAAGCAGGATGTTGAGACCGCTGCTCAAGAGGCTCCATCTTCCCTACTTAGAAAAGTGATCGAGGCTACTGAAAATCTAAACGACAGGTATATTATCGGGAGAGGAGCTCACGGAATAGTTTACAAGGCCTCAGTAGAACCAGACAAACTTTTTGCTCTTAAGAAGCTTGTATTCGGAGGGCAGAAAGGAGGGAATTTGAGCATGGTTAGAGAAATTCAAACTATCGGGAAGATTAGGCACCGAAATTTGGTAAAACTAGAAGACTTTTGGTTACGGAATGACTGTGGTTATATCTTGTACAACTACATGGAAAATGGGAGTCTTCATGATGTTTTACATGCAATGAATCCACCACCAACTTTAGAATGGAATGTGCGCTATAGGATAGCACTTGGAACTGCCTATGGTTTGGAATATCTTCACTATGATTGTGATCCTGCTGTTGTGCATCGAGACATAAAACCGCACAATATACTTTTAGACTCGGAGATGGAACCTCATATCTCCGATTTTGGTATTGCTAAGCTCTTGGATATTTCTCCCTCCGCAACTCCAACCATTGCAGTTGCGGGTACAATTGGTTACATTGCACCAGGTAATTCTGCTACATATCTCTAATTTTGAGTTTATGTTATTGCAAAATATTGTATATTAACTTTTATTACGATCTTAACAGAAAATGCATTCTCCACGACGAATAGCAAGGAGTCTGATGTTTATAGTTATGGGGTTGTTTTGCTCGAACTAATTACCAGAAAAAGGGTATTGGATACATCATTCGTGGAAGCAACAGATATTGTGGGGTGGATTAGGTCTGTGTGGAGCAGAACACATGATATTGAATGTATTGTTGATTCGAGGCTTATGGATGAATTCTTGGATTCGACTATCAGAGAGCAAGTTGTTAGTGTGCTTTTGGTGGCTTTGAGATGTACTGAGAAGGAACCAAGCAAGAGACCAACTATGAGAGATGTTGTCAAGGTATTAGTAAATGCAGGTGCTGCTCCTGCCAGGGGCAAATATAGCTAGATTTTGAGTTTCTAACTTGGGTAAAACATGTACATATTATAGTGATAAGTGAAAGTATTGTATTTTTGTGTGGCATATAAGGAAATATCCACACTGAGAATTTCTATTAGTCCAGCAAAGAAGGTTATAACATTCTGAAAAATTGTTGCAAGTTCATTATTTATATAATTATATATATATGGGATCATCTATAATGTATTTGGGTATCGATTCATCTGAACTAATTACGTTTAAAAATTACTGATGTATTTTATTATATCCGATTACAGCTAAACATAGTTGATTACAATGAAATAAGGTAAATATGATATAAATCATTTAGCTGTAATCATATATAACAATAAATAATCAGTTATAATACAATACAATAAATAATTTTATGATACAATTGCTCATCAGATATATCAATACCTAAATACACTATATAATGTATCTATATTCGTATCAATGCGTCTTTCTAATGTTGCCTGTCAACCATAACATTTAATGGTTCCAAATTGTAGAATCTCATCAACTTTATCCCATGTTGTACCCAAGAAGCAACCAGGATATCCTGGAGGCTCACTGAGAATGGCTGGTTTCACTAGATAATGCTAAAAACAAGAACGCCAAGCTTTTTGCTGTTAAATTCAAACATGGGGACAATAAATACAACTCACTTCCAATTAGACACGATAAAACATGATGATATGATACACCATTCCATAAAACATCATGATATGATACACCATTCCATCAAGAACTCTCAGCGACTCAGCAATGCAGATAGGAGCTCGAGGTGGGGCACCGAGTCATAGCCACCCTTACCTTCAATGCCAAGGTCACAGGTTCAAACGTTAAAACTCCTATTATATGGGTAACCTTCCTGCTATTGTACAGGGAAACCTCTCCCACTTTCTAGAAACAGATTTCCGAACCGCACTTCAAATCCAATATCTCAATCATGTCTCAACAGACGTAACGTTTCCAAAATAATATCTCAATCATGTCTCAATAGTCGTAACGCTCCCAAAATATATATATATATATATATATATATATATGCGGATAAGAGCATTGCACGTTCAAAATGATACCATATTTCAAAAACAATATCTCTTCCATGGTTTTGGGTTTAGTGTTCATATGAATTACAGTCTCCATTTATAAGTGTCAAAGAATTATACAAATTGGATACAATATTGGAAAAAAGCAATCAACATATACAAACCAAAAATACTCAGCTCAGCCAAAAATTAAAAAAATAATACCTAATTTCATGATCATACAAACATAAACCTACAGAATGTTGGATAACGCACTATAATTTGAAAATTTATGGGAAGAGAAGAAAAAATTTGAACCATGGAAAAAGAAGGAAAAAGGAAGTCTTATTATGAATACAGTGACTGGCAAATCCGTGACTGATTCAGTCGGGCATTCTAATATACAAAGGAGAAATATACATGCATCAGGAACTCCCATGGGATCTAACTGATGAAATTGATTGTGCCGAGACTGAGGCAGTTGGGCTGTTGAGGTCCCGGTCCCCATTGATTGCTTTCGGCTTTCCACTTAATCTTTCTGTTGCTTCCAGGCAAATGTCATTAAACCAGCCATCTTCCGGTAGTACACTGACAGCAATAGCAAAATTTCAGCTTCAAATGCTACATGGCAAAGTAGATCAAGATGACTCACACACTAGTTTCACTCATTTCAAATTATTTGATTAACACCAAAAACAGTGAAAAGTTAAACAGAAAAGCAAACAGTGAGAAGCACAATTATCATGCACACATATACTGTCTCTTTTTTTTTTTTTTTTAATTCGTTTATTCATTCAATTTAGGGAAGAAATAAAAGTTTGCATGTGAAAATTCCCGATAAGTCTTAGAATAATTAATCAGCTTTTTAAACTGAATTAAAGCCAATCTCCAGTCAGGTTTGCATTGAGAGACTATAGCATAAGGTGAACCAAATACAGAGATCCAAGTAGAAATTTAAAGCTCAAAATAAAATTTCATACATTATTTCAAGTTCAATAAACTCCTAACAACAAAGTTCAATGGTCAATTTCAGAACTTTAGAGTGATTTAGGAGAAATGACATGGTAAAGAATCATTTAGCAAAACAATAAAGCCTGAAGTTTCCCACAAGATTGATTCCCATTGCTTTCTCCATTCATAGTGGAGCACTCATTCAGATTATAACCTCAATATTGTGCACACTCAGAACAGAAAGTTGCCGCTGATATAAAGCTCAAAAGAAAACATGGATCAATGCTTTTTAAAAAAGGCAAGGGTTGAGAATAGAGTATCCTATGTTCGTTTCATAATTCAGTGAGATTAGTACATTTTAAATGGCGAACATCAATGTCACAACAATGACATGTTTATAGAAGTAACATCTGAAAACTGATGAACAAGGCTACAGGACAGACAATTTATGCAAATCTGTGACAACAGAAAAAAAATGAACTAAATGAAGGCCAAGGAGCTAGGTTCATTGAACCTTTCTTCATATTCTGTTTATAAATTCTCTCTACGCTTATATCTCTAATGCTAATATCAGTGTGAAAGCTGTGAACTGTGTATAGTCCATCTGAAAAATCATTTCTGTATAAGTGTGTTCTAGCTATGCAGAATTCAAATTTAATAGCCAAATAAAACCTTAGGAACAATAAGATAGCCAATATGGAAACTATATAAGAGCTCGATTTCGACTACATGTTAGATTGATTGTTGAGCACTAGAGTGCAACTGTAATTAGAGGGTACTACACTTTGCTTAGTTCTAAGTAAAAAAGAGTGATTTGAAAAAATGATAGAAAAAATTCAAGTAATTAAAAATAATTTATTTCCTTGTTTAAATACACATGGAAGCAAGATAGAACAAAATGGTTTATTCTTTCGCTGCCAGGAAATGAGGAACCCCAAAAAAAAAAAAAAAAAAAAAAAAAAAAAACCCAAATTGACTAAGAAGAAATGACTATCATATAAAACTCAGCAATGAAAAAAATATAAAATTAAACAAAACTATTAATCCCATATTGAAAAAAAAATTAACCGCATAATTGAACAAACCATTATTTAAATTTATATGTTAAATACGCACTTCAACAAATTCTCACTTAATAAATACACCCAATTTTCCTCTTTGCTTCCCTTGCTCACAATTGACACTTCATCAGAAAATTAATAACAAGAAGAAAAGTAGGTATAAAGGGAACAAAAGGAAACATGTCATGTCGGTTATAGGCTCTACCAACTAGTATGCACAAGATATATATATATATTTTAGGAAATTACATGTAAAAAGCTTAATTACAAAATCAAATAAAGCCAATTTAATTCAACAAAGCACCCCATTATATTTAATGCTACTGGTAAAAGATTTAATCAAACTTTTCATATGTATATAAATGTAAATGCCTGAAGTATGATGAATATGAAGACAGTGATGACGATCAAGAAGATACAAGAAAACGATGCTGATGTATCCAAAAGAGACTACACTGCATACCTATCAGGATCTATGCCTGTGGCAGAAAAAGCTGCCATGGCTTTTGATATGATATCATTGACAACTCGCTGTAAAATCCGTGATAAGTACCGACCTTGGGAAGCAAAGCATATCACAAACTTCATATCCAGATAGAACTGCACATGTGACAATAAATGGTTAATGCTAACAACTCAATATTAACACAAAATTTGAGAATGCCTTGATGTCACATTTACATACTTGCTGTAGACCAAGAGTACCTAAAGGCCTTGGCCCTTCTTCGATATCATCCCAAAAGCTTTGGTCGTCTGAAAGCCATAAGATGACAGTTTCCGTAAGTCTAATCAATAGCAGTGTAGCAAATCTCTCCCTTCCAACAAACATATCTGCTGCTATACTAGCCATGCGGTTTAGTTTAGCATAAAGTTCCTGCATTGTAGAAAATAACTCAGAAAAGCAAACAAGATAACAACGTGCAGAAGAGTTGCGTACACAAGTGTAAAGAAGTACAGAAACTCTTGCAGTAAGCAGTTATTATGACCAAAATCGTATCCAATACTCAAAATAGTGATAACAATGCAGAAGCTTTTCCTTCTTCTATGGCTGGCAGCAGAAATTCAATTCTAAGTTCTAACAATTTAGGACCACCAAATTAATCTCAAGAGATGAAATTAAGCAATAGACAAAATCTAAACAGCTAGAGTCGTCTGGTTATAGAGCAAATAACTCCATACTCAAATGCAGCCACCACATGGCAAGTTCCCTTGCTTTTGGACATTTTAAGAGATAGAGATGCTGAGACAGCCAAGAGGTGGCAAAGAGTGATATTCATGTATACCTAAAAGAATCTTTTCAACACCAGGTGGATCTAAATACATCCAGAAAACTATTTTCTACAGAATTTTTTCGTAGGAACAAAGTATTGAAATATAAAAATTCAAACTATTTATTTTCAAAAAAAAAATAAATAAATAAAACTATTTTCTATGAAAGATTTTTGCAGGAACAAAGTACTCAAATAAAAATTCTCACTTTTAACTCACCTACCATGCACCCACTCTTTAGGAATTCCAACTCTTTTATTAGCATCTCATCATATACATGGCCAGAAATTATTATGTCTAAAGTCATCTAGTTTTTGAACTTTCATTTATTTGTAAGCTATATTTTTGAGAACTTTTATCTTGAAACTTCTCTTTGTAACTGTTACTACTCCAATCCTTTCTAAACAATAGCAGATTCTAGCTCTCATCTATATCATGATCCACGATCCATGACACTGGCTTATGCTGTGGTGTCTATACAAAGAATTTAACTTCAAATTACTCCTGTCACACTACAAAACTTATATTACCACTTGCAAAATTTCAGAGATTGCCAATTGAAGTCAATAATGATTAAAGCTTAGGAACTCTTACTTTTAGCCAAGTTCTTAAATGTTAAAGGAATGTAAAAGAACCAGTGTAATATTAATGGAGAGTGGCAGCAATAGTAGAACCTACAAGTTCAATTTAAGCTCCCACTTGAGGTGATAGACAATCCTGGACGGTCAAACTTCTAGTCAAATTTTAGAAAGCCTTTTATTAAGGTTGGATCTTTTATTTGTGTTGAAAGCATCATATAAAATGCATCAAGAACCTTAAATCAACATTCGAATCAGACTACACCAGCAATGGGATAATAAATTTATCCTTTGAAACTCTTTTGAGTGTGAAAACAAGTTTAACATTGTTTATAAATATCCATGAAAACACAATTTCAGAGAGATGAGGCTATTACTATTCCCTCATTTTTTATTTATAATTATGATTATGTGACTCTAATTCTAAAAGTGTTAGAATGTATAAGAGAATTTTGACGGGTGTTGAGTAATTAATTCTAAATTCTAATAATAATAACAAGATGTTATTTGATTGTGTTATTTTTGGGATTCTAAAAGAAATCTAAAGTAAATTCAGATTTTTGAAGTTTAAAATTGGTATTTTAATAAAATAGATATAGAGAGAAATTATGTAAGTGTATTTAGACTAACCCTTGAGATAACTATTTGTTAGATAATCTTAAAGAAAAGCACAATTAACCATATGAGTTCCTCCTCAAATAGAAAAACGGACAAGTGACCCAACTAATAGATTCCTAGAGCAGTACATAGGAACATAGTTAAACATGCACAAGTTTACAGACATCAATTTGCTTAGCAGTCAGAACTTCATTAACATTTTGATTAATTGTGAACTAGGGATTTCCTCAAAAAAGTCAATTTTGCATCCACTACTTAAATGCATAGCCATTTGTCATGATTTAAGGAAAAGAGATACTTTTTACGGATCACAAATTTCTCTGCATACCGTATAATATATAAATGATCAGAATCCACTACCATCAATTTGCATTTTCCGGTACTTACAAGGACCACCACGGTTTAGAATAAAATATTCATGATACATGTATAACACAAGCAATCGCTGTTGTTAAAATTAAACAGCAGCAACTCATGTAGCAGACAATAGACAGTTGACATAAGAGTATTTGAGATCAGTATAAGTAAAATTTTGGCGCTTTGAGGATATTTTGATGGGCTGTATATTCAATCTTAAAACAGCACACGTGTCAAGGGGTAGCTGACATATAAAGCACAAAACCAAATGCTACATTAGTACATTTAAAATGACTATGTGATAAATTCCTCAAATCTGCCAACCAAACCTAAATCAATTCATTAACAAGCCTGACAAACAAATAATGTAAAAGTAGTATAATTATGGACAACAAAACCTAATTAACTAAATGGAGGAAAAGAAATAAAGTGGTATAATTTTCTCGTTTAGACTTTCTATTAGGGTGGCAAAAAGAGTTGAGAAGATTATAAGGAATTTTTTGTAGGATGGAATTGGGGAAGGAAGGAAGGTTCATTTATTAAGTTAGGATGTTGTTTCTTGTCCTCAAGATAAAGATGGTTTAGGAAATAGGAATATTGTGATGAAAAATTTGGCTTTGCTAAGCAAATGATTGTGGAGGTTTCTTTTGGAACCTAAATCTTTGTGGCATAAAGTGATTAAAAGTATGGAATTCAAGAAAATGGATGAGATTCTTGTGTGGTTCTTAAAAGTTTTAACCAACGTCCATAGAAAGTCATCATGCAAGGTTTACATGCTAAATCGGGTAATTTGAGATTTGCAGTTAGAGACGGTGCTCGAATTCGGTTTCCGGAGGATTGTTAGTTGGATTCTCTGCCTCTTTGCTTAAAATTTCCAAGATTGTATAAGCTTGTATCTTCTTGAAGTGCTTCAGTTTTAAGTAGATTGGATTGTTCTTCTCTCTATAGAGATTGGTATTTTAATTTCAAGATAAACTTGAATTATAGGAAGATTGAGGAATTTTCTTCCTTTATTTCCTTACTTGAAAGTGTTCTTTTCAATTCCGGAATGGACAATCTAAGGGTGTGGAGGTTAAATTCTAATGGCATTTTTTGGTGCAAGTCATTTTTTAAAAAATTGGTTCAAGATAATTTTCTCTCAAGGTTTGATTTTGCTAATCCTATTTGGAAGTCAAAGGTTTCGAACAAGATCAAATTTTTAATTTGGCTTATTGCACATAGAAAATTAAGTATACTTGTGATGTTCTCCAAAAACGATATCCTAGTACTTGACTCTCCTCCTATCTGTATGTCATGTGTAAGTGTTGTGAGAAAACTTGGATCACCTCTTTCTTCATTGTTCGATGGTTGGTTTTTTATGGAATAAGTTATTTTCTTAAGTCGATTTGAAGTTGATTGCTCCTAAATTTTTATGTTCTTTCTTTTTGGAAGAATTTAAAGTTTTTGGAGAAGGAAAGAAAACTAGTATTCTTTGGTAGTGGAGTTTTTCACCACTCTTATGGGTTATTTGAAAAAAAAGAAACAACATAAAGTTGATGAGGAGAAAAATTTGATAGAGGATAGAGCGTATTATTTGGCTTCTCTTTGGACTTTTTCTTGTAAAGAATTTAAATATGTTTCTTTATTTTTCATTATGTATGATTAGAAGATTGTTGTTTATTGATTGTTTTAATCTTGCATTTAGATTTTATTTTTGTTTGTTTTGTTGGTAGATTTCTAGTTCACTTTTGCAACTTCTTTATTTTTTATTAATAAAATCTCTGTTTCCTATCAAAATTAAAATAAAATCCAACTGAATAAGTAAACTAGCATAAATAAGCAAAATTAAAATAAAAGAAAACTGCTAAATAAACCCTAAACCTGATAAAGCAATAAATCTCTAAAATATGTGTTAATTGATTCTCAAATCACTTAATCTCAAATAAATGGGGGTCACACAAGTACTCATACTTTGGAAATACAAAGAAGTATTCGGTGTCTTCCTAAAAGAACTTCTATAGATGCCAAACAAAATTGTTATCACCAGAAGGAATAAGGAATCAATATACAAATTTTATGGGTTTATCTGATCTAATTGTATACACCGCTATCTACATGTAACAGCCAAATTAATAAATCCTGCATCTAAAGTGTGAAATGCAAAAGAATAAAATAATTCAAAGTGTAGATAATAAAAGGTATTTCAGATGCAAATAATATAGGTGACTAAAAACAATACAATGCAGGCAAAACATCAAGAGACAACATCATTATGAACAAAATAACTACCTGAAATATTGGAGATGGGAACCACTCTATGTCATCCACATTTCCATCCATATTTATATACATGTCAGCACTCAGATGACTATCACCATCTTCTGTAAAAATGAGATCTAGAGCATGCTGTCGACAGAAAGTATCTTTTAATCTATCAACTGAGGCCACAAGTCGCCTCTTCCATTCTCTCTGCTCAGGGTTACGGTTTTGCTTGTCTAAAGGTCTTCTACGAGTATCATCTTTGTAGCTGGCCTGATACATAGGAGAGAGTTTCATGGCGGCACATGGCAGCAGTTCATAAGCTAATAATGAAGCATTTGCAAGCAATGCAATCTGCTGAGACTCAGTCTCAGCCATTCTCACAATTTTATTTCCAGAACCTTCAAAATTTGCTTCTTCTTCCATTGATCCTGGCAATGCCTTAATGAGCATGCTCACATATGAGTTAAACACTTGGAATAAACCTTCTAACATCTGACCTCCTAATTGCATACTTAAAAGTGGTCCTACATCCTCAAAGAAGTCCTGTAAATGCATAGGAAACAAGCATCAAACAAAATAATTAATAAAAACGACACGACTTGTTCTGTCTCTTGCTCCAAAATAACATTTTTTTAGAAGTTATTTCAAAAAGAAAAATGAAAAACGTTTACTTTAAATGTCATATCAGAAAATGCCCTCAAGTACTTTGGATGGCAATATCAACAACTGAACACAAAGACGGATAAAATGGTCATAACCAATTATCTATGGAAAATCGCTAATTTCACATGAAAATAGCTTGCATTATACCAAGGCAAAAGTACAGTAAATTGCAATGTTTAGCCTCCAAGCATTCACAATGTAAACACCTTTTTTAGCCCTTCCAAGTTCAAAATATTGTTCGAAATTCAAACCAGCAGTACACCAAAGTTTAAAGAGGCGATATGGGAGGGGACCATAGACCTTTAAAGAGCAAACTAAATCATGCCCCATCTTACTAGTATTTGGCAAAGTCACTGAATCAAAGAAATTTCAGCTGCCAGGCCAAAGAGGAATACAAGAGACAATTCTAACAACGAAGGGTGTCAGGCATCAAATTTAAACCAAAAAAGTTATGTACAAAACTAATGATAATTGAGTCTAACAGGTAGGATAGGAACTCAAGCTTGGCTAACAATCCAGTAATATGACATTCATTTCAAACTTGACCTGCATATCTCTGAGCTATGGTACACCAAACAACTAAAATATTATTGATGAAAGATGAAGATCATACTGCACTACACACACAAACAGACAATTTTTTTTAATGAAAACAGAGAGATTCTATGTTTAAGTTTATAAGGGTTTATGCAAGAAACATATAGTTTACCTGGACCATGAAATTAAACCGATGAGCACTACTTGTAAGTTTATGTTGGAATGCTGCTGAGCTACCAAGGGATGTAGTAGAAGACCTGCCAGATTGACGAGTACCAGCTGAAGGGTAGGAAAGTACCCAGTCATCAGCAGCAGCCAAAGCAGCAGTGCTCTCCTCAATTCGTCTCAGATTAGCATCTAATGCTTGTTCAACACTAGGCCTAAAAAGTTTTAAGAGCACAGGACAAAGTGCCAAGCCACGGGCTTCTAGCAAAGAACAATGACCCAAAGCTATTTGAACACACTCTGCAGCAGCTCTTAAACCACCAGCAGCTGCTGAAGAAGCTAGCGCATGCCTTTTTACAAGAAGAGCAAACGCTTCTGTCTGCTTCGTAGCCCACATCACAAGCTCAGATGTATAAGAAGGTTCCTTGCCAAAAATAGACAACGAATCACTAGCAGCTTGAGCTATAGTAGAGAAGACCAACTGTGAGAGGGCCGCAGTATAAGCTCCACCATACGAGGTGCTTGATGGACGAAGGCTTTGCATGTTATACTGATACCTTTGATAATGAGCATTTAGTAGCAGACTATGAGCACGTGGGCCATCTCCAAGCTTTTTAAGAGCTGATATAGCTGCACGAAGCTCACCACCACGAGTTGATGGTTGGCAAGCAGCTTCAGAAAGTTGATCAGCTAACTTTTGCCTTCGTTCAGTAATACTATTCTGCAACAACATAAGCACATCAGAGTCCAAAGTCTGCTTCTGCTTTGCATCCGAAGCAATTCGTTCTCCTTCATCAAGAGCTTCAAGAGCTTCTTCAACTCTCCTCTCAGCTAACAAAACATCAAGAACATCAGGGAACTCCACTGCCCATTTCTCCAAATCCGAAGGTTCTCTATTTTCAGAATTTAACAGCCCATCTTTTGAACCAGAACCTTCAAAATCCTTCACAGAAGTGGAATCAATTTGAACTCCCTCCGCCAAACCATGAATTAAAGTCGCTTGAGTAGATAACAGATTTCTAATAGACGAAAGCTCTCCCTCTAAATCCGATATCTCTTTTGACGTACTGTAACACAAACAAACCTCTTAAACCCCCCCCCCCAAAAAAAAACTCACACACAAATAATCAAACAATAACATATCCTTTTAAATCGAACCAACTTGACACCTATACATGAATTCATATGTCAACAGCCCTAACAACTAATTCAGTTTCCCAGATACTCATTTTTGCAAGCTTACCCTCCTAACACATATGATTGTACACCTCTTCATCCACTTTAGTACTAAAAATTCAAGTCCATCAGACTCATTATATAAGCTTCACTTGTATAATTTTCTCTCCTTATTACCAATTTAACCATTTCTAATTATGAGATTACATATCTAAACTGCATTCTAGCAAAATCCACACGGTGGCAACTTTTAAAACAAACATACTCATTTGCGCTAAAGAGTTATTTTCATTTTTTCTCTTGACGATTAGTGAATAAAAAAGTTCAAAAGAATCCCTGAATTAATGTTAACTCAAATGAAAAGAAGCAATAAAGGGAGGTCTCTTAAATCAAATAATAGGGGAAAAACAACGATCCGTCAATCTTCAGGGGGGAAATGAAAATAACTCATCCGCAAAATCTTCGAAATTGACAAAGTAATTCACGATTTGTAGTTACAATTCATAGAAGAACAATCAAATAGTGAATCAAATCAAAAAATTAGAGCAAAAAAAAAAAAAAAAAAATCAACACGGACCGAATAAAAGCCGCGTAATTAGCGAAAACGCTTTTGCGCATCTCGTCAGCAGAAGCTCTTTTCAAATCCAGCAGATAACTGCACAGTTGCTTTATTTCCTGTGTCCGTACAATCAACCACAGAAATTCATTTAAAAAAAAAAAACTAAAAAAAATGTTAAAAAAAAAAAAAAAGAGACGAGACCTTCTCGTTGAGAGTGCACTTGGACTTGACGTAGAGGTCGGCGTCGAACTTGTCGGACTTGAACAAGTTGAGACCTTCCTCGATTCTGGCGGCGGCGGCGGGGCCGTTCTCCTTCATGGCTGGCGGCGCCCGGGAGCGAGCCGTCTTGGCGGAGGACATCGTCGGTGTGTAGTAGATCGGAGTCGAGGATCGATCGGGGGCAAAATTGAAAGAGAAAAAGAGGAGAGAGAGAGAAAGAGGTGGTGGTTGTTATTATTGTTGTTGTTCGTCGTGGTGGTGGTGGTGGGGGTGATGGTGATGGTGGTGGAAGTGGAGTTGGCAAATGCCAGCACGACACGACTCTTGTCTGCTTCAAAATGCTTTTCTTTATTTTCTCTTTCTCTGTCTAGATTTACTCGGGGCGTGTTTATTTGGTAAGAGTTTCAGTTTGACTGTCAATTTGCCAGCATCTGACGCTAGTTTTGGTAAACTCTCTTTTTCTTTTTGTCATTTTTCACTCTTATTTACATTTTTTTTTTCTTTTTTGGCAAATAATATAAACGATCATCGGTCAGACATAACCACGGTTCGAACCGAATCAAATCAAATGAACATGAACCAGAACATAAAGTTTTGGTTCCGATTAAGAACCGGATCGGAACCACTATTGTAGCGATTCCGATTCCGATTATTCTATTATTAGAATCGAAACCACCAATTCAAAGAACCGGTAAAACCGAAACCATTTTGAACCAACGATTCCAGTTTGGTTTTTGTTCTTTAAAAAAAAAAAAAAAAAAAATTAAAAGTGACAATCGGTCACCTTTTTTTTTTTTTTTCACATTTCACCCCTCCCCTTAATTTCTCTTTTAACCACTTCCTTTCCTCTATCTATAAATACTCCTCCCATTCTTAATTTTTTCTCACGCCTATATCTCTCAATCTCAACTCTCTTTCTCTCCATTAATCTCAATTTCAACTCTTAATTTCAATATTTTCTTAATTTTTAATCTTAATTTCCTTTAATTTTTTTAACTATATTTATAAATTATAATTTTCAATTTATTGTTTGAAGTTTCAAATTCTTAATTTATTATTTTTAAATTTCAAAATTTTATTTTATTATTTTTAAATTTCAAATTGTCAATTTATAATATTTATAAATTTCAAAATTTTAATTTATAATAATTTTTTACTTATAAATTTTGATTTCAATTTATATTTTCAAATCTAAATTTTTAATTTATTAGCTATTACTTTTAAATATCAACTTTTCAATTTATTAAACTTCATGTAATAAAATGTAAGAGAACTACATGAGCTTTAATTCCTCTAAAATTCTAGAGGATACGTAAGCAACTTAATTATGGTAATAAATTATGTGCAAGCCCAATATATATATATATATTTTTTATTAAATCAAAGTTCAAATAGTTAAATTTTTTATTTCTTTTGTGTATAAATTTATTTTTTTAATATCAAAATATAGTTTAATATTAATTTTTAAATTTTTTTTTTTTTTTCAAAAAAGATCCTGGAACCGGAAACAAAACCGTTATAGAATCGGAACCGAAATCGAAATCAAAATTGTACTGTCTATTCCAGAATCGAACCGAAACCGTTTTATCTCGGTTAAGGTTTCGGTTCTAACTTTTTCAGTACCAGAACCGTCAGTTTAAAACTGGAATCGAACCGAACCGAACCGAATCGTGTCCACGACTGACCTTCGGTTTTAGGTGTGACACTCATCTTATAAATGATACACACAAAGGGTTGGATCATTTATTTTTTTTATTCGAAAATTAAATAACATTAAAACTCATTAAAAATTGAATCGTGACTGAATCTTAAAATTTGAATAATTTATTTGCATTTTTTTTATTTCCTTATTTTTGAATATACTATAAATTTATTTGTTTTAAAAAGTTAAAATTATCTGAAAACATCTCTAAAAACATTATCTGAAACTAGTAATCTAATATTTATACATTTTTTACTATTTATTGTTATGTAATTTTAATTAATTTAATACAAACAACTAAAATAAATAATTTAATAAACTTTAAAATATTTTTATGTATATATTAATATCATTTTATTCATAATCCAAATATGATTAAAAAATATAATAACATTAATCATATTTATATATTTAAATATATTAATATATTTAAGAAAACAACTAGAAAAATAAATGTTTAAATTGAAAATTAAAACATGATAGTTTAATTCCAAGATAATTTGGGATGATATATATTTAGTTTTCTTTTCAAATATGTTTTTTATAAACTGAAAAAAATATGAATAATACAAAAATAGGATAAATTTGAAAATATGTTATTTTAAAAAAATATATATTATGAATATAATTTTTTAAATATCTTTCAATGATTTACAATTAAGTAAAAAATTAAAAATTTTAACCTTTTTTTAAATTATTTTTTGATAATTTTAAATAGTTTGACCACTTAAAAAATAAATGAAAACAATTTAATAGGTTCAATTCAATACTAATAAATCATAAGTGGTAAAACAAACAACCATATATTGTATTGGATAAGATTGTACCGTATAAACTAAATATAATGATATCCCATATTTAGTGCTTGATGTGTTTGGTGTATGATAAAATTAGAAACTAAATAAAATATAATTATATTTATTAAAACAAAAATTACATTAATTTAAAATATTAAATGTAGAAGCAAACTTTTAATTAGGAATTTAAAATAAATTGAATTATAAAATATTAATTTAAATTAACATCACTAAAATAAATTTAATGCAGTTCTTTGAAAGCAATAATATTGTCATTTTCTTCTCAGTTTATTACTATTATTAGTATTATTATTTTAAAAAAATATTACTGGTTACATTTTGCTTGTACAACAGCACCAAAGTCAGTAAAAGATGCATTTTACTTTTTAAACCATGGCAATAGACCCCCAAAAAAATCTCAACATCACTAATTATTGAGACTTTAGAATGCATCAAACAGTCCAAAAGCTCAAAACTAAACCACTAAAAGTGAGCTATAAAAATCTCAACATCCAAAACTTAGTTGTATGATACGTTTCTAAGTTGTAGGTAGTTCTTTAAAATAATTTACATTACAAACAAAAATATACCTATGCTAATTGATTTTTAAGATGTTTTTTTTTTTTTTTAAGTTTTCTTGTTATTGTGGCAAAATATAAACAAATTCAATTTAAATATTCTTGATGAAGAAAGATGTTTGAAATTTCATTTCATAAAAGCATTTGTAGTTTTACCTAGATTTTCATAACAAACATGAAGTTAGTATAAAATTGTTGTTGCAGTGCCAAGTTTGACACTCATCAAGGCCACTCAAGGCCGTGACAGTTTTCCCCCCCACTATTCGTGAGATGCCTCTTACTTTTTGCAAGTTAGTCTTTCCCGTTTGTTGAAGTTGATCTCCAAGCTGCGTCACAATCTTTATCCCTGTTGATCCTGATTGTACCTTGGATTAGTCTCCGTCATAAATATATGTATATGTTGTTGCAAAAGAGAAACCTTAATTCTTTAATAATTACAACTGAAACATTGTATAAAGTTTATATAGGACACAATGCACTTATTATTTAGCCTAGTTGATCATTGTAATCATAAATGCCATTATTATATAGCTATTATATATGATCAGTGGAGTCAAGAGAAATATATCACAACAAATTGGCATATCAAATAAGTTCGAAGGATAACTGTCTCAAGTCAAATATAATGACTAAATAAAAAGAGAATGCTGAGCATAAGTAAATTGTTTGGACCATATGGTGTCTTATGATTTATGTTATGACTTAGATTTTCCTTAATCATTAAAATTTTAATGTTCTTGTTGTAATTACATACATATTCAAAAGTTATAAAGATATATATTATTTATGAAACGTACATAAAAACACATATTATAGCATGAAAACTATCAATGAAATTTAATTTTACATAAAAACATATTTTTTGCATGTTAATCATGCAATTGTTTTTCACTCTTTCACTACTTAAAAGTTTTTGAAATACTCTTTCATTTGGAATTAGATCACACACTTAAAGCGAACAACCTATGCTGAATCATTTCTAGCTACATACTTTATGTAGCATGAAGATCTAAAAAGATATCTTCTCTTTAAAACATATTGATGAGATTAATCTATCAAGGACAGTACAAAATCTCTAGAAGATATCTTCTCTTTAAAATATAATAATGAGATTTGGTTGTTAGGATAGTATAAATTCAACTGCTCTCAACCATTTCCCATCAATTCTGTCTTTTTGCTTCCAACCTACATCTTTCCTCCTGTACTTGTCTTCTTGTTAGTGTGAAAGTATAGCATAACCTGTTTCAAAATTAATACTACTAATAAATGAAAAGAATTCAAGTCATTTTTTAACCAACTTAAGTTTTTGTTACGAAAAGAAGAGGAAAAAATATGTTTGCTCTCTAGATATTCATTGAGAGAAGAAACAAAGTATAACATTTTACATGATCAGATCAACATGTTACCTGAATTTTCAACCTCTTGCCAATTGCAATGTCTCTGGTAAGAGCTATTGTATCATAACAATTATGCTTTATTTTTTTTTTCTTTTTTTAAACTTTGAAAGTAAGTTATTATTATATTTTTGCCCTGAAATGATGAGAAAAAAAAAGGAAGTGGATGCTGTGTGTTGAGGTCCAAAACAAAGAAGATAGTAAATTGCTTATTGATATTAGGTTACTAAATAATTATTAATTAATGGATGTTTGATTTATAGTTTAAGGATACTTATATATATTTGTTTAATTAGTACTGCAATATTGTTCTTATATTTTCATGAAAGATAAATTCCAATTTTGTTACTCTAAAATTTATTAAGTTTTTTTTTTTTTTTTTAATTCTCTTTCAATTTTGTGTTGGGTGCCCATTTACTCTGAATTATCTTTCTATTCAATATTTGTAGATATTTAAAAGGAAATGATATTGTTGTCTTCCCCTAAAGTGGATTCTCACGTTCTAATGTCTTGCTATTGATGATGATCGATCTTACAACTCGAATCTCGAGTAATAGCTCGAAATATGGCAGGCTTGCAATTTTCCTTAATGCAGCAAAATTCCAAAAACAAGAATAATTCCATAGTCAGAGAATCATTTTAAATAGGAAACAACACGAATTGGGAAGCTTTCAGTATAGCAATTTGATTCAATATCTATATCTTTAATGCGATTTTATGTAGAATAAGAAAAAAATCTTACACTGTCCTATTTACAAGAAGAAAGAAATGGTCAATGATTCAATCCCAGCAGAAACTCAGCTGAAAATATAGGTTTCTTCCTAAAAGATAATAAAATAATTGTGGACGTAAACTTCATTAAGAATGGCCGAACATGTTAAAAATCTTTCTATCTCTCTATTTTCTATTCTTGAAACATTATTGATTTGATTTTCTTTCATTATAGCACTCATTCAATCATCATTCACATTAATTTAGGTGTTAATCAATTTTTTACGTCAATAAATATGTATTCTAAAAAATTAATGTAAATGTATTTATAATTTTTATTGAAATATTGTTATCTTTTTAGATATTTTAAATACTGATATCTATAACTTGACTTGAAAATCAAGTCAATAAATCCTAAAATTTTAAATTTTAATTTGTTAAATATAATTTCTCAAAGTATAATCAAGATTTAATTTCTATTTCTTTCTTTTTTATTATTATTTCTTCTTGTAATTTACATCTATTTGTGATCAATAAAGTGATATAAAAAATTTTCTCTTGACCAAAGAGATATGTTATGTTATACTTGCTTCTAATTGATTTCTAGCAAAAACTTACTTTCTAATTTGAATGTGAAATTTATTTAATTTGATTGCCAATGGTTGTGCTATAATAACAAATCAACAATTAAGTCATCTTCCCTCTATATGGATTATCAATTGGTGATACAGATTATCAAGCGATAGAAATGTTATTTTGATTTTTTTTTATATGCTTTATAATTTGAGATTTTTAAATTGTAAGATTTTATATCTATTTAATTAAATGTATTGTTTATTTTCATTTTTAGTTATTTTAGGGTTATTGGAGATAAGTAGAAATTAACTAAAATGAAATTTTCATATTTTGCTATTATAATTTTAGTTATTTTTAACATTATTGTTAATTTATTAAAGTGTCCAATCTAATATGAATTTTTGGGTTTGCCGTTGAGGGCAGTTTTTGCTCTGATATGTATTATGTGTTATTTAAGTCCTATCAAGCAATAAGGAGTAAAAGAACTTGAATAATAATTTGATATTGGTTAAGTTTATTAGTTTGCTTTTTTGGAACATGAATTCCAAACTCATGGTTTCCATATTTGTGAAAGGTACATATCTTTTATACATATTTATATGGAGATATTATAATAATTAGTATGTTTATTGAGTTTTCAAACTCATTTAGTGTATCGTGATTCTAGATGATTGAAGTTTGAGAGCTTTTAACTTTTCACCATTTTTGAAAGTAAAATTATGTTTTAGACCATCTTTTTATAAAAATTTTATTTTAGTATCTCAAACAAACTAATTACTATCCATACCTAAGTTACCTAAATTACCCCTTACAAGTTTTCAGTTTAATTTCCTTTGATAACCTTATCTGAAATTACGTAATTACCCTTCTTCTTCTTCCTCTTCCTCTTCCTCTTCCTCTTCCTCACAATAGAGACTCCTATATTCTTCTTCCATTTTCAGACCATTTTATGACCTCTCCATCTTCTACAAATTTTGTTGTTATCCATTGACGTCCATTTGTGCACCCATTAAACATTGTTTGACTCGTAAGAACACACATTCTGCACATTGAAGTTTTTGTTCAAATTTTGAGGTACGTGATTGTTGCTGGTTATTTTCAATTTATTTTATTCACATTGCTTAGTTTTGAGCCATAAGAGTGACTTTTGCTTGTGATCTAACCTTATATGAGTGAGATCTACAATTTCTGGGAAGTTTGTGATTTTCTGCATTTTCTGCAAGTCGTCGGGTTACGTAGTATAACGTAACCCGAATCAGGTTATGTGTATATATAATTCGATTCGAGTTATGTAGTAAATCGAATCGGGTAATGTGTATGCGTATGTCGAATCGAGTTATGTGAGTACACATAAATCGAATCGGTTTACGTATATACATGAAAACCTACTCGGGTTATGTTTAATGTGATTGATTTTCTGAGTTTTCTACAATGCGTCGGGTATGTAGTATCGTACCCCGAATCGGGTTATGTAATCCGAGTCGGGTTATGTAGATAAGCCAATCGGGTTATGTATCTAAACCCGATCGGGTTATATGAGTATACGCCGAATCGGTTTACGTTACACTCACAAAACCCGACTTAGGTTATGTGTATATACAAAACTCGATTCGGGTTACGTATTCCAGCCGAGAAATTTTTTATTTTATTTTATTTTATTTTATTTTTATTTTATTTATAAGTCCAGTATGTGTTAGACTAATTTGTTTATACTTTAAATTTGATAGGAATGGGTGAAGTACCGATAATAGTTAAATGTAATGGAGAATGGAATGGGAATAACTATGTTGGAGGTGAGACATTCATGATGGGGGCTCCTAGGGATGTCAATTTTTCTCGATTAGTTGAATTTGTTTACACAGTTACTAGCATTCATAGAAGAATATGGGATATTCGTTTGTATTATTTACTCCGAGATATGGGGATGCCCTCAGTCAAGATACCTATCACTACAAATCTTAGTGTGCGGGGTGTGATTTCAGATGAAAAAGTAAATTATAGAGAGATTTATGTTGATAAGATTATGAGAGATTCTGGAGGTATTAACTCTACTGTCCCTCAATTTACCATCAACACAATGTTATCATATCCAAGGGATGTAGAAGCACCTGCGAATAGAATTGTAAATCCATTTCTAGGTGAAGGTCAAAATTGTTTTATTCCATCTAATGGCAGCAATCAAGTTTCAACTTCTATTGCCGCATTCACATCCGTAAAAAGTCCAATACGTGCCTTTGATTTTGGTGGAAATGATTATGATGATGAAGATCGGGATGTAGATAGTGATGGTGATGAGATATCGAATAGTGGAGATGATAATGAGGAAACTATAGGTGATGACATTGAAGCTGGAGTTGCTGCAGAGACTGTAGAGTATCCAGAAATTAGATTTTCGGGTTCACAATTTGAAACGAATCCTTCACAACCATATTGGATTGTTCCCGGTGTAGATCAGTGTGAAATTGAGGCTACGTCAACTGTTATATCGACCTTCATCCGAAGTGATACATTGTATCAAGGTGCATTTTTTTATAGTAAATATGAACTGAATGTTGCTGTTGGAAAGTGTGTTATTAATTCCGGGCATCAACATAAAGTTAGACATTCATGCACGATCAGATATGAGGCTGGTTGTAAGGATGTAAGCTGCAACTTTGAGGTTCGCGCAAGATGTAGAAAGGGTGGTTCGATGTGGTTTGTGTATAAATATGTACCAGAGCACACATGTTGTCTGGACGCTTACGAGTCACATAGACGGAGTGTGAAGACTGTTGTGATAGCAACGTTGTATCAAAAAAAAGTGAGTCTTGATAGTGTAACACCTCAACTTTTGATTACAGAAATGTTGCAGCAATATGGTGTGCAAATAATGTACACTCAAGCTTGGAGATCTTTACAATATGTAAAGAAGCTAGCATATGAAAAAGCGAATGAGTCATTTCAGTAGCTTCCTTCGTACTTTCACATGTTAAAGGAAACAAACCCCGGTACAGTGATTGCCATTGAGACAGATGAAAACAATCGGTTCTTATATTCGTTCCTTGCACTTGGAGCCTCAATCGAGGGTTTTCGATCTTATATAAGACCGGTTATTGCGGTTGATGCCACTCATTTGAAAGGTGAATATAAAGGGGTGATTTTTGTTGCTGCATGCAAATATGGGGAGGAGATGATTTATCCTCTTGCCTTTGGTTTTGCTAATGGAGAGTCAGACAATTCATGGACCTGGTTCCTAAGTAGATTGAGAGAGATTATCGGTGGGAGACAACATTTGCAATCGAATTTGATTATTGTATCCGATCGTCATAAAAGCATTGCGAATACGATGAGTAATGTTTTTCCCGAAGTCCCACACGTATTCTGTTTCTTCCACTTGAAGCAAAACTTGAAGAAACACTATAGAAAGGTAAAAGATGTAGAGAATATGTTTTACCTTACAGCATATTGTTATACAAGGCTAGATTGTGATAGATATTTAGAACAAATTCAAGGAGTATGTCCTCAATTGCATGAAAAATTGGTTAACATTAGAGTGATGAAATAGTCATGTGCATATGCTCCAAAAAGAAGATATGCCATGATGACCACTAACATTGTAGAGTCACTGAACAAATGCATGATGAAAGCGCGACGGCTTCCAATAACAACCGCCCATGAATATCTATGACATATCCTGCAGAAATGGCATAATGATAGACGTGTTCATGCCGAGAAACTCAGAACTTCGGTTACCAAAACTGCAGAGAATCATGTGAACTCGATGGCTAATGAATCGACGAGTGCTATGGTATCTCCTATTCAACAACCGATCAAGTTTGGAGTTACACATGAACTAGGTTATGGCTTCGTGCAGCCTTTTGAGCGGACATGCTCTTGTCGACATTGGGATCTAGATCAGTTACCATGTCATCATGCCATTGCTGTTGCTAGGTATAATAATTATACTTATACTTTATTATTATTTTTCCTTATTTTATGTCATTTGGTAATTTTCTACCTTTGTCATATATATCAAGGTCAACGGTGTTCATTATTATACACTCTGTCACGATTATTATAGTAAAGAATGGCTGAAAGCTGCATATGCACGTCCAATCAATCCTGTTCCTAGCTCGAAAGATTGGAATGTTCCTTCAGAAGTCAAAAGTATGATTGTACTACCACCCAAAGGAAGACGACAAGCAAGTAGACCGAAAGAGGCATGAATTCCGTCAGCCGAGGAAAGTCATCGAAAGAAAAAATGTGAAAAATGTGGTGAAATGAGACACAACCGTCTTCGTTGTCCAAACCCTCCTATTTGTACATTCGAAATGACAAATGTAGATCATGCTGGAACAAGTGCAGAACCTGTTGATGTTACTGGGACTAGCACAGAAACTGGTGGAGAGGTTGGAAATAGCTCCACCGCCACACACAGTACTGGACGACTCAGAACCTCCCGAAAATGCAGCTTTTGTGATGTGACAGGGCACATGCGACGTCGATACGATTAATAATTTTCAATTTCACCCACAGAAGATGATGAAAATTGTGGTAATCATGAAAATTTGTAATGAATAAACTTAACGTTTATGGTTTATCCTTTTTATAAATGACGAGCACTTATTATTGAAATCAGTTTCATTAATTTATTTAATAATTATCATGTTTAAGGAGCACAACAGAATATTTACAAAGTCAATTTCTGATTTTGTAGTACTAATGGTACATTAACATTTATTATATGATATGTGATATCGTCGTATATTGTGGGTAACATAAATAAAAAATAAGGGAGGTTATGTTAAATTATGAAAATGTTTGCATAAAAAATTAGTTTTGGTTATGGTCAAAATAGTAAAATCCGATATCCATTTCTGATAGGAAACTAAAAAGCGGGAAAAAAAAGAAAAATGAAAAAAAAAATTCAAAAAAACCCAAAAAAAAGAAACCCCGACGTCGGGATTTATGAATGCTATAAACTCGACATCGGTTTTTAAGGAATAACGAAAACTGACGCCGGTTTAAGTGTAGTTGAAATAAATATGGTAGACAACCAAACCCGACGTCGGTTTACGTTGGGCAACAAAAACCGACGTCGGGTTTCATAGATCATTAAAACCCGATCCGGGTTTAACGTCTTCATTAAAACCGAATTGAATTTTTTTCTTTTGTTTTTTTACACATTTCCGGGGCTCTATTGGACTAAAAATTATCAAATTGGCATTAAATTATGTAAATTTACTTGAATGAAAGAAACATATTGCATATATAGGTATATTCATTACATTGAACTATACTATGTCATAAGGTTATATATGCACATTGTAACTGGAGATGTCATGCCTCATGATTGTATCTTCTGGATGTGTATAATAATATGAAATTTTTAGTTTTTGGGCCTTCTGAGCAATGTAAACAAAGATAATGGAAAAAAATTATGAATTTTTGTTATTAGAAAGTGAAATTCGGTATACAAAGGACTACAAAAACCGAAATCGGTGTGTGTATGCCTTCTGAAACCGATTTCGATTTTTAAGGTATGGCGAAAACCGACGCCGGTTTAAGTGTATTCATATAATATCAGTTTATGTATAAACCGACGCCGGTTTACATTGGACCAGTAAACCCGACGCCGGTTTTAGTGATACATTCAAACCCGATTTCAAGTTTAACTGTATCACTAAAATCGATTTACCTTGTTATTTTTTTACACATCAATCATATAATTTTTGTGATTTTTGTGAAATATTTTGCCTTGTTTATAATTTTTGTGAAATATTTTGCTAAGTAATGAATGAATGAATCAATCTAATTTACTGGAATATTTACATCAGTCATATACAACTTTACCATCCTCATCTAATGTCCATCGCCCCTATTCGTCTGCACTGTACATTGGGGTGGAATACCTATATAAATCGAATGCTATCTGCGCCTTTATTTGACGAGCATTATCATTCGTTTGGACAGACTTCCAATCACCCTCTAGAGAGCATAGTAGGTCATGAATAAACATTGCACAATATGCCCCGCAACTGCTCCTGTATTACACAAAAAGTTGGGTCAGCTATTTCATTAAATAATACATTTATATATGATTAAAAAAAATGACATTTACCCGTCAGGTTGTTGAGGCACATTTCGTATATCAACGCGTTCCACATCCCATGTCTTTTTTATAGGTGGCATCTCTGTATTGGTCTTCCCGTAGTAATCAATCGCTCGTAAGATTAACGGTATATAACGAACCAAAGGCTCAATGACATTTCTCCTGTGTTCAAAATCTACCTCGGCACGTGAATCATATATGAAAATCTTCTGCCCTCTGAGGCACACCTTACAGACTATCCAATGGGTCTGATATAGACTACACGGGATCAATAGCTGCATGTTGAGAATGTCAGTAATATAATTATTATTTAAAAAATCAAATAATAATTTTTCACATAAACAATACTTATATTGTGAACAGACCACCAAGGGGTTTTAGCGTCTTTCAATCCGCTAGCAAAATTACTCCAATGGGGGGGGGGGATCACAGCAGTAGTGGGATCAAATGTTTTTCCTTGTCTGATGTATTCATTATTCATGGTCATGGTCATATCCGCCTACAAGTGATAAAATAAAATTATTAAATGTAAATATTGATTTTGCAAAGATGAAAAAATGTTGATTTCGCAATTATTAAATGTTGACACTCACAAAAATGGTCGATCCATGCATTGCGTATCTATCATCATGAGTCTCATCCCACCACCCGCTTTCTTTGATTCGCAGGCATTGTAAATAACCATCAATATGCACTGACGTCAACCAACTATCCTCACCCTCAATAATACGAAACTCTTCAGGGGTGAATGCCATCGGATAACCGTTAACGCAGCGCCTAAAATAAAAACAAAAGTGTCAAAGTTAGTCGTATTAGATTAGTAATCGGATTAAACAAAGGTAAATAATTTATCAATACCTGAGGTCTAAAGAAGATGAAGCTTTAAACTGCTTGTACACATTTTCAACCATATCATCCAGCACCGGTAGAGTTTCCGCCACCTGCTCCTTTGACACTTTTGTTTTCTTTTTTGCACGATCAGGATCTGTGTATGGTGACAATAGAGATACCGACGGTTTAATATTTCGTTTAGGCCTTGACGGTTTTTCCTATAAAGTAAATGAAAATCAAATTTGTAAGTACGCAATTGTAATGATATGAAAAACTAACATAAACCACAAAATAAATAAAAATTTACCTGATCAATATCATACTAGAATGGTGGATACTGGTGGGGTGGTAGGTCCTCATGGGAAAGTGGGACATCGATCCCCCCATACAACTGCGAGCTGATGTCCAGAACCTTCACAATCTACGAACAAACAAATGTTGTAATTGTTTGAACAACTAATCTAAAACACAAAATAAATTACAAATTTACCTGGTCACTCTCATCCTGATGTCCGGGATCCTGATGGGCTGGTAGGTCATCATGGGGATGTGGGCCCTCGACCTCCCTAAGCAGCTACAATACTATGTCTTGGACCTTCACAAGTTACAGAACATCACAAGTTGTAATTTACAAATTTATAATAATTTGAAAAAATATTCTAAAACACAAAATAAATTACAAATTTACCTGGTCACTCTCATCCTGATGTCCGGGATCCTAATGGGCTGGTAGGTCATCATGGGGATGTGAGCCCTCGACCTCCCCAAGCAGCTGCGATACTATATCTTGGACCTTCACAAGTTACAGAACATCACAAGTTGTAATTTACAAATTTATAATAATTTGACAAAATATTCTAAAACACAAAATAAATTACAAATTTACCTGATCACTCTCATCCTGATGTCCGGGATCCTGATGGGCTGGTAGGTCCTCATGGGGATATGGGCCCTCGACCTTCCCAAGCAGCTGCGATACTATGTCCTGAACCTTCACAAGTTACAAAACATCAAAAGTTATAATGATTTTAAAAACTAAACTAAAATACAAAATAAATACTAAATTTACCGGCTCACTCCCATCGTGCTGCTGTGGATCAAGATGCGGTGGTGAAGTACCATCATCATCATCATCACCGTCATTCGGGTCATTCCCGCCATCTAGAGGCATACGGATTTCCAGTATCCTCTCGATCCTACTTAACCTCTGATTTTGCTCTTGTTGTGTCTTCAAAATAGACTCCAATATGGGCATAATCTTCCCTACCTTCGTCTGAGGCTCCTGTAAAATTATTTAAATAACATTATAAATTAAATCAATTGTCATACAAGAATAAAATGTATACAGAAGTATAATCATACAAAGCTTGCATTTGACTTTAAGAGGGTCTAACGACCATGCAGGGACCACGTGGGACTACAGTGTCATCGTGCTGATCCTCGCCTCATCTAAACTCATGTACTCTTTTGGTCCTTCCCTCCGAATATGTACTCTTTGAGTCGGCTCGTGGGCTTGGGATGTGATAATCATGCTGCTGCGGGTCCTCCTCCTCCTCCTCTTCTTCCTCCTCCTCCTTTTCACCAGCTGACTCTATTTCACCCTCTACCTCCCTATTCGACTCCGTCTCGCCCTCCCGACTATCAGAATCATCATCTGTATCTTCATCAACACCCTCTCCACCTCTTACTTTATAGGCATTCTCCCTAATTAGGTGTTTAGGGTTGAAGGACTTCTAGTAATCCATTTCTTTTTCCGCATAAATGGGCTCAAGGGTACTATTCCCTCCTATTAACTACAAAAATATATAATATACTTAATATTATCATTACAAAAAATAATAGTCAATAAATAGAAATAAATGTAAAACATTTAGATACTTACACGAATCAGCTCATTCAACCAACGTATTTGCTTTCTGTTATTACACAACCATTTCACACATCGTAGCAATACCATGTCGCCGCCTAAGACTCTGGATCCTGCCCTGTTTTTCAACCACGGAAACATTTCCACCAGCCACCACTGTAATTCTCATTCAATTAAAACAAATTTGATAGTCCATTTAATTAATATATATAAACATTAAACAATTTTCATTAATTATAAAGAGATTATACTAAATATCATACCTGAAAAGCCCAAATAAAGCCATACAAATTAATGTTGCGGCCAATCATAAGTCGATCCTCATCAAGCGCATGACGAAGGCCCTCTATAAGCCTGCTATAGCCGACTGTACCAAAGGGGAACTTATTCCACAAATTAATATCCTCTATCAGGACCCACAGATAATCGTCCACCCTAGACCGATCATCATAACCGTAAAATAAATTGTAAGCGATGACTATATTACTTAACTTCAAGACATCCTCATCGCTTATGGTATCCCCCCGGACCCTTAATATTTGTATAATTTGACTTAACATTGGCGATACTCCTTTAAAAAGTCGCCACAACAAACTATTCTCGTTTTCTTGCTTTCTCTTCAGCACTTGTAGGTCGACATAACCAAAATGCAATCCTGTCACTAATAAAAACTCCTGCTTTCCAAACCTATGTGGCCTTCCTCCAATTTCAAACCACATCTCGTCAGGTTGTGAATTAGGATAATTTACTAACTCTCTAGCAAGGATGTTTAGCATAAGGGGAGTGACTAACAGCTGTTTACCGCTCAGTTTTAAAAAATACGAGATCGAACTCTCTGCATTAAACCTGTTTAGCATCTGCCTCTGCTGCAGAAATACATTTAACTCACCAATAGTCTTCATACTATTATGTGTACTCCTAAATGATTTTTCTAGAATATGTTGCATAGGATGCCTATAATTAAATTCCATCTGTAGGCAAGAAAAGCAACGAATAATTATATGATCAAATCAAACAAATTAATTAACAAGAAAAGCAACGAATAATTTGTTTGTTAAATAATTTAATAAATTAATAAAAAAATTAAAATTAAACAAATTAACAAATTAAACAAATTAATTAATTAACAAATTAAAATTAAACAAATTAATTTAACAAATTAAAATGAAACATTAATTTAACAAATTAATTAATTAACAACTTAAAATTAAACAAATTAACAAATTAAACAAATTAATTTAACAAACTAATTAATTAACAAATTAAAATTAAACAAATTAATTTAACAAATTAATTAATTAACAAATTAAAATTAAACAAATTAATTAATTAACAAATTAAAATTAAACAAATTAAAATTAAACAAATTAATTAATTAAAAAATTAAAATTAAACAAATTAATTAATTAAAAAATTAAAATTAAACAAATTAATTAATTAACAAATTAAAATTAAACATTAATTTAACAAATTAATTAAAAAAAATAATTTAACAAATTAATTAATTAACTAATTAAAATTAAACAAATTAACAAATTAAACAAATTAATTTAACAAATTAATTAATTAACTAATTAAAATTGAACAAATTAATTAATTAACAAACTAAAATTAAAAAAATTAACAAATTAAACAATTTAATTTAACAAATTAATTAATTAACTAATTAAAATTAAACAAATTAATTTAACAAATTAATTAATTAAAAATTTAAAATTAAACAAATTAATTAATTAACAATTTAAAATTAAAAAAATTAATTTAACAAATTAATTAATTAACTAATTAAAATTAAACAAATTAATTTAACAAATTAAATAATTAAAAATTTCAAATTAAACAAATTAATTAATTAACAAATTAATTAATTAAAAATTTAAAATTAAACAAATTAAAATTAAACAAATTAATTTAACCGACGTCGGTATATAATACTAATATCATAAACCGACGTCGGGTTAAGTTGTAACGTTATCGGTATATGTGTGAAATTGTAACCCGACGTCTATTCGTATCTAGCGTAAGCCGATTCGGCTTTTATTGGCTCACGTACCTGACGTCGAGTTATATGTTCACACATAAATCGATCGGTTTCTCAGATAAGATATCTACCAAATCTTTATATGCAGTTCAAATCCAAGCAGATTCTAACCAAATACAATATAATATGACCTTTATCATGAATGTCCAGCATGTAAAACGTTACAACTTAACCCGACGTCGATGTAGTGTCCAGCGTAAGCCGATTCGGCTTTCGTTGGCTCACGTAAACCGACGTCGGGTTATATGGTCACATATAAACCGATCGGTTCCTCAGATCATATATCTACCAAATCTTGATAATGCAGTTCGAATCCAAACAGATTCTAACCAAATACAATATAATATGACCTTTATCATGAATGCCCAACATGTAAAAATACTAATAAAATCTACAAATGGCAAAAAATTGGAAAAGTCATACAAAATTTGAAAATGGAGAGTGAAAACATCTTACCGGTCGTAATGGGTGAGGAGACGTTCTCGTCGACGGCGTACGGTGCTTACAGAACAACGGCGACGGCGTCCGGTGGTCGGAGATCGTTGAACTAGGTGATCGGGGTGCGTCGGGCGATAGAGACCGATAATCTTCCATTTTTCCACCGAGTTTTCGATTTATGTAGTGTGGGCAGTTGCGTAATTTTCGCTTTCCGTTTTTTTTTTTTTAAATTTGAAATTAGTGGTAATTTCGTAATTTTATGTTAGGGGTAATTTTGGTATCTTAGGTATAGGATGTAATTTATTTGTTTGAGATGTTGAAATGAAAATATTTTTAAGTTTGGGGTTAAAAATATATTTTCTCTTATTGAAGTTGTTATTTTTGGTATTTTTCACTTGAAGTTTCTTATCATGTATATGATTGATTGACATTTTAATGATGTTCTTGATTCCTTAGACAATAAGACCATATATCATTTGAACTTTCTTCAACACTTGCTTCCTTTTGAATAAGAATTTTGATGGTTGTATTTGTTTTTAAATACTTTTAGGATTCTTTGTAAGTTATGTGATGGTATATTAGTTCACATCCCAACCTTCGGTTTGAGGTGTGACAATTATATATTAATTGATATACATGAAGGCTTGGTATGTTGTATTGGATAAGATTGTATTGTATTGTATTGAATCGAATATAATGTATCCTATATTTGGTGCATGACTAGTTTAAAGCATATCCAATGCTCACATGAATTATATATATATATATATTTTTTAAAAAATTATATCATTAATATCAAGAGATTTATTTCTTACATGATATAAATATAATTTGATAGACAGTCAAATTAAAAAATATACTTCAATGCTTCTGTGTATTTTCATTTAATGCATGCATGTTTTTCCATGTAATGCTTTCATGTTTTTTAATTTTTAATTAGATTTGAAAAATTAGAATTAAATAATTATTTATTTGCTAAGATAACTATTTAATTGATCTTCTGAAAATAAATAATCATGTTAACAATATTTTTTTTTCCTTGCCACCTCAGCATGACATTGATGTGTGATAATTATAGTTCATAAATTTATTTTAACTTAATATATATTTATCGTGACAAGTATTTTTTTTTTTTTTTCATAATCCATGAGAGTATTGGAAATACACTTAGATAGGTTTTATTGTAACTACGTGTTTGATGTATGATAAGATTGCAAACTAAATAAAATATAATTATGTTTATTAAAACAAAAATTACATTAATTTAAAATATTAAATGTAGAAAAAAAAATTTAATTAGGGTTTTAAAAGAAATTTAATTATAAAATATTAATTGAAATTTACATCACTAAAATAATTTTAAGGGATATTTCTAATTAGCCCTCCAATGTTGTCACTAATAAGAAAATACTCCCCACGGTTTCGTAATTAGCCATTTTGCACGCCATTCCATTCAAAAATTAACTCTGACATGTACAAAGTATGAAAAGACATCTTTACCCCTATTTTTGAATGGGATGGATGTTTGATTTAAGGTTTAAGGAGATATATATATATATTGGTTTAGTTAGTACTGCAGTGTTGTCCTTATATTTTAATGAAATACCATTTTTGTTACTCTAATTTATAAAGATTCTTTATTCTCTTTCAATTTTGAGTTGGGTGCCCATTTGCTCTTAATTATATTTCTATTGATTATTAGTAGTTTTTTTTTTTTTTAAACAATATTAGTAGATATTTTAAAAGGAAATGATATTATTGTCTTCGCCATGGATTCTCATGTTCTAAAGTTGCGCTATTGATGTTGATTGATCTTGCAGCTCGAATGATCTTGAGTGACAGCTTGATATGTGGCAAGCTTGCAATTTTCCATAATGCAGTAGTGAAAGAAATTCATTATAGTATAAAATTCGATATAAAACAATAAAACGGAACCAAAAACGTATCCGTTTCTATGCAGCGAAAATTCTTTTGGATCATTTGGATTGTTCAATTTATTAGATTCCAATCACATAGGCGGGAAAGGAATCTCAAATCACAGTATAAAATCCTTGCCATGTATTCTCTCTGTTTTTGCTTTTTTCTCCGTGTTTGCATCTATGTAGTAAAACCGATTTCTCATCTTCCTATCCAAAATGAAATACATCAAGTATTTATTGGGATGACAGTTATTTTCTAATAACCGCTAATAATCGCCAGCTATTACTTATTCTTATCCAAATCCATTTTATATAGATCAAGTTATGAGTTTGGGTCATCTTGGATGGACCCAACCCAACAACCTAATAACCCAACATCTCTCACTCACACAAGATAAGCTAAATATAACTTACAGAGAAAACACCGGTGACCCCTTTATAATAAGAAATACAGACATTCATACATTCATACAGACAAATACATCGTGTGACCTGTGAACAATAATATATACAATGCGGCTTGTCTTTCAAATCTCAATTGTATTGTTATACACGAGATTGTAAATATGTTAATTATTATGTCCTAGATTTAATATAATTTTATTTGCTTGAGCACATTTAATCCATTAACGTAATATGTTTGATCCTTCCATATTCCATATAATCACAATTGTAATTCCAAATTGCAATTAATCGCGACTAATAACTATAGGAACAAAATAAAATTCATTAAATCTTCCTATCTCACTTTCGTCTCTCGGTCAATAAAAATAACTGACACCATAGTAATGTCTCATAGGCCGTATTATCATAATCATAAAAGATACACTAATGATACAAACATCATCTTGTTACTTTGAGATAAAGTGAACAGTCACTGAGGACAAAGGTAGAAGTTTTTACAAATTTCAATGGAACTTACACAATGAGGAATCAGGGATAAATTCACTCATTTTTCATGAAGGTCACAATAAGCACACGTGGTATGAAACGCATGTTACAGTGAATCTTATCCTTCAATAAGGACGCGTATGTCTTTTATAACTAGATTATTTACCGTATAGATCTTAGTTCAGATGCTTTCCTAGCACCTAACATGAGTTTCTGAAAACTTGTCATTAAAGTGTTTTTATCAAGAAACTCACATCTGACTTAATCAGGTTCTCATGATAATGGGGATGTATCACGAGCGGTTCAATAATTGATTTAGGTAGAACCTTATCTTAATTACAATCAAGGTGACATTTCAAGACCTTAAGAGAATAATCTCATTTTTATCCTCTAAAAAATATATATGTCTCTTCTTGGCTTGCTCTCCTAACAACCAAAACGACTGTACGTGTAAGAATACCAATCTCAAAACCTGACGATATAATTTCATATATAATCTATGTGAAATGAATATGTGGTAGTTTATAATAACCATAATGACGTATCTAATTATAAAGCAGATATAGTTTAACGTAACAATTATAACATTACAATATATGCAAACCCAAAAATTCAGCATGTGATATAAATACATCTCCTGTCACAACTTTTGTGAGTGGATCCACAACCATCTCACATGTAGATATTTACTTAATTGTTATATCATTTTTCATCTCTATATCCTTGATGAAATTCTACTTAATCTCTATGTGCTTCGATTTATTGTGATATTTCTTATCTTTGATATAGGTAATTACTGCCTAACTATCATAGTATACAGTAACTGGCTTCTATACATTAGTTTCGAATTTAGATTCTCTAAAAATCTTTTGAGCTAGACTGCTTCTTAGACTGTAGTTGAACATGCTATAAATACAACTTCCATGATGGATAGCGTAATGCATGACAGTTTCTTGTTACTCTAAGAGATAGCACATTGCCTAAACAAAAATGCATAACAAGATATAGATTTTTTGTTCATCCAAATCATTTCCTCTATCAGCGTCTATATACCCAACAAGATGCATATTGCCAAATATAGGAAATACTCAGCAGTCCTTTTTCAGATATGCCATTATACTTTTCATAACAATTCAATGTTTATGTCTAGGATTAGATTGATAGCTACTTTTCAGTCCACCTGTATAATAGATATCAAGTCTCGTATACATCATAACATATATGAGACTACAAATGGTATTGAAGTAAGAAACTTTTTACTTTATTTCATACTCTTATGAAATCTTAAGGCACTTTGCAAGACTAAGAGTTTAGTCCTTCGAGATAAGAGTATCTATAGGCTTACAATTAACCATGTAGAATTGTTTGAGAATTTTTAATACATGGCTCATGCGATAAAGCCAGAATTCTTCTTAAAAGATCTCTACTAATTTTAACTCCTAAAATATATAGGTAGTTTCTCCCTTGTCTTTCATCTAGGAAATTAAGGATAATCATTCCTTTATGATTATCCTAAACTCTTTGTCATTTTTAGCCAACAGAATATCACCCACGCATTAAGATAGTATTATGAACTTATCTTTTACCCATTTAACATACACACAATGTTCCTTTTTTGTTAACTTAAATTTATAGGACATGACAATCCTCATGGAAATGGAGATATCACTATCCGAAGGATTATTTCAAGCCATAATTGATCTCGTGAGCTTACATACTTTCAGCTCTTGGCCTTTTGAAATAAAATTTACTGGTTGCTCCACGTAAATTTATTTCTCCAGTTCTCCATCGAGTAATGTTGTCTTTACATCTATCTGATGTAATTTTAGGTTCATGTGTGTGATGATAGCTAATATAAAATGAATAGAAGCAAACCTTACCATAGCGAAGAAGGTTTCTTTACAATCTATACCCTCATATTGAGTATATTCTTTTACTACTAATCTTACCTTATATCTCTCTATTAAGTTATCTGTCTTACACTTGATATGAAGAACCCATTTGTTTTTAATGGTTTTCCCATCAAGCGGTAAGTCAACCAATTCTTAGACATGGTTACTTTTCATTGATTTCATCTCTTCTTGTGTGACTTTAATCCAAAATATCTCTAGCAGGTGAGTTAAGAGCCTTATTCAAATCATTTGGCTCATCACTATCATGCGAAGCAAGAATAAAGGCTTCCCCTTCAATCTCAAATCGACGATGAGGAATAGTTTTACGGTTGCTTCTACAAGTTGACAGTTTTGAGAATACTAACTCGTCAATCCATTCGCTCCCATTGGGAACAAATATACGAGTTATTCTAATAGCTCTGTCACTTCCACTAGGGATAGAGTATTCAAACAACTCTCTATCTTCCTCTAGTCGAGTGTTCGGATATTGAATAACATCCAAATTATTCAACTCGTAAAATTGAAATTTCTTTTCAACCTCACCTCTGTTAATAAATTTATTCTTTAAAAAATTCATATTTTATGACTCTAATTCAGTAATACTTCCATTTCAGTTTTCTCCTATGAGTACATATCATTTTGAGTGCTCGAAGTATCTAATAAAGATGCACTTCTTTATTCTAGCACCCAGTTCTCCAAATTATACTGGAAAGATCATATACATATCTTGCACACCCTTAAGGTCGCATATAAGTAAGGTTAGGTTTCCTACTTATCCATAATTCATAGGATATGAAATATACTAATTTTGTAGGGACCCTATTCAGAATATAAATAGCTATTAAGAGCGCATTTACCTAGTAAGATACTGAGAAGTTCACTTTGTGCCATCATAGATCTTACCATCTTCAATAATATTCAATGCCTTATTTCCGCTATACTATTTGTTGCGAAGTCTTAGAAATATTCAACTGTCTACCAATACCTTTTTCATGACATAAGATCTTATATTGGTCAAAAAAGTATTTTCGTCCTTAGTCAGTTTTGACAATTCTATCTAACTGATTCTTCACCAAATTTAAATATAATCTAAAACAATCTAATGCCTCATATTTATGAGATATCAGATAGACATGACCAAAATAAGTGTAATGATCTATGAATGTTATACAATATGAGGCACTATTTCTAGCTCTCACAACTATTGATCCATAAATATTAGAATGAATTTAATTGTAATGGATTCTCAGCCTTAATTCCTTTTTCAAATGGTTTTCTAGTTGCTTTTCGTGCTAGATATCTTTCACATACAGGTGAATTTATCTTATTGAGAGAACCTAAAAATAATCTCTCTTTGGTCAATTTATTTATTAGATTTTTCCCGATATGTTCTAGTCTAGCATGCCAAATATAAACATCAATATTGGCAACATCAATGAAAGTAATTAATGAAAAACAACCATCGCATTAATAATACCATCAAATTCGATATTTAATACGATGAAATCACTCATCAGGTATCCAGTACTTAATCACCAGTAATCTAAATAAATCCTTAAACAGTAGTTATGAAAAGTTATACATTATCCTAAACCCAGAAGAACAATTACAGAGACAATATTTAGTCTAATCTTCGAAGCATAGAAGATGTTAAGGAGACATAACACTTGGTCACCTTACAGAATCACTTTACAGTGCCAATTCCTCTCAAGTTATTCCCCATATGGATCCATTTTATTCCTTGGTTAATCCGACGATACTCTACAAATTCTCCTCTAGCATATACTAAAACTTACGATGTCAAATATGATAGATATCAACATTCAATTTGTCACCCATGTTCAATTTAGCAACTATGTTTTCGAAGCACATGTCATTTTCCTAAATAACATTTATTCTATTAAAGGCTTGTAATCTATATCTTTCTACGTCTATACTAGCAATTCATTATCATTTCACTAAAATATTGTAACAACTATATACTCATAAATATGATAAAAGAATCTTTGGACAGGAATAAAAAAAGTAGTCAAGCTACCCATCATCATCCAATTTCTAAATATTCACTAAATCATATATGTAAGTGTATTGTGCAAAACAATCATAATATCCTTTTCCACAAGATTTTAGGACACCCACGATTTAAATAGTATCATTTGAGATCTTTATAACCTTGGATATCTCATCATCGAAATCTCTATGACCTCCAATATTTTATCATTCGAGATTTCTTTGATCTCATGATCTTGCTAATTGTATAAGATTTATTTAATCTCAAGATCCTGGTCGATAATTTTAAGATTTTAATAATCTCCTCGTCATTTGATAAGATAACGATCATGATCATATCATCAGATAGCTCATTATTAAAATCAGTCGATCCAGTCTCACAAAAGTATATTTTATAACCCAAAAACATAAAAATACATATGCATGCTTAATCTAAGATTAAATAAAATTTAATACAAAAACGAAAGCATTTTAATTTAGCTAACAATTGGAGCAAAAGAAAAACAATTGGGATGAAAAGAGGAGAAAAAATAAAATGGTTAAAGAAAAAATGTTGGACAAGTTGCCGGAATCCACTGTTGGTGGCGACATGTGGCTGTCACGCACCGACGACGCCCTTCACACACTGGCAGCGAAGTTCATGTGTCGTTGCATGTATCCACGCGCCTCCTATGCATGCGTTGACGTCAACATGACACATACCACGATTGAAGTGAGACACATGTCAAAGAACACGCATTATATGTTGACGAAGCCACGTGGCGACTCCATATTAGGCCACACGTCTGCTGACAATTTACCAAGCGACACATGTCGTGTATGTAAGTGACCACGTGGCCGATTTAGAGAACAGCACGTGTCGCTATATAAGCAAGCCACGCGACGAGCTCAGCCACTCATGTTAAGCCACGTGCCGATTGTGTGTCATCTCGTGTGTCAGCCTCGTGGCACCACGTGTCGCTTACGCCGCACACATCATCAGCACTTGGCTGCCTTAAGTTTCACGTGCCAAGGCGACACATGTACTACATGCGCTAGTTGCCGACCTTTTTGCTAGACTGGAACAGTGCCAAATGATTTAGAATTTCGTCCTCTTTTGATTTATGCCCTTAGGTTTTCATTTTGGCTCTAAGGTGATTCCCACTCTCATTAAATGAGAGTGTGCTAATGTTTTTCATAATCTTCAATCACCTTTTATTATCATTGTATTTTTCCATATTTTAATTTTCTAAATTTTCATTCAAATCTGTTTTACTCTTTCGATTCTAATTCAAATCGAGCTTCTAATATATCGTTGAAAAGATCTTTTCGAGCCCTATCTAATGGTGTAATAATCACACGAACAAGAAAAAATGAAAATGCCATAAATGCCTAAGAATAGATTTGGGTTTCATACTTCTATTTCTTAGGTTTTTAATCCGAAAAAAAATAAGTTTTTCATGGAATGTTTGTTCACTAAAGATGATTGTAAACCAGCAAACAATCCAACCTAGCTTTGATACCAATGAAAGAAATTCATTGCAGTATAAAATTCGATATAAAACAATAAAACGGAACCAAAAACGTGCCCATTTCTATACAGCGAAAATTCTTTTGAATTATTTGAATTGTTCAATTGGTCGGATTCCAATCACATAGCACAAAGGAATCTCAAATCACAGCGTAAAAACCTTGCAATGTATTCTCTCTGTTTTTACTCTTTTCTCGGTGTTTGCATGTATATAGTAAAAACAATTTCCCATCTTCCTATCTAAAATGAAATATATCAAGTATTTATAGGGGTGGCAGTTATTTTTTGATAACTGTCAGTAATCACCGGTGATTACTCGTTCTTATCTAAATTTATTTTATATGGATCAGATTATGAGTTTGGGTCATCTTGGGTGGACCCAACCCAGCAACCCAACAAGTAGAATTCTAAAAACAAGAATAATTCCATATTTAGTAGGAGAATCATTTCAAATAGAATAAAATGACAAGAATTGGGAAGTCTAGTTTTGATTCAATGTCTATATCTTTAGTATCTTAGACTTTTCTATATTTTAGAGATTTAGTTGTATATAAATAAGGAAACGTAACACTATAAATAAGGTACTTTACAAGAAGAAAGAAACAGTCAATGATTCAATCCCAGTAGAAACTCTATTGAAAATATTGTTTTCTTCTTAAAAGCAATAACATAACTATGGACGTAAGGATCATTTACAAGGGTCAAACCATGTTAAAAATATTTCTTTCTCTTTATTTTCAATTCTAGAAACATTATTGTTTTGATTTTCCTTCATTATTGCACTCATTCAATCACTATTCACATTAATATAGGCGTTGACCCATTTTTTATGTCAATAAATATGTATCCTAAAAAATAAATGTAAATGTACTTATAATTTAATTTAAATATTGTTATCTTCATAGACATTCTAAATATTGATATCTCCAACTTTACTTGAAAATCAAATCATAAAATTTTAAATTTTAATTTGTACATATAATTTCTCATTGTACAATCATGATTTAATTTTTATTTATTTATTTTTAATTTATTTGTGTAATTTACATATATTTGTAATAAATAAAGTGATATAAAAAACTCTTTTAGCTAAAGAGACAAGTCATGTTATATTTGTTTATATTTAATTTCTAACAAAAACTTAATTTCTAATTTGAATGTAAAATTTATATAATTAGATTGCCAATGGTTATACTGTAATCACAAATCAATAAGCCCTCTTTCCTCTATATAGATTATTAATTGGTGATACAGATCATCAAATGGTAAAAATGTATTTCAATTTTTTATATGATTTATAATTTGAGATCTTTAAATTGTAAGATTATATATGTTCTTAATTAAATATATTGTTTATTTTTATTTTTAGTTATTTTAGGGTTATTGGAGATAACTAGAAATGAAATTTTCATATTTTGCTACAATAATTTTAGTTATTTTTAATATTATTATTAATTTATTACAATGCCCCATCTAATATGATTTTTTGGGTTCACCACTGTAGCTGATTTTGACCTTGATATGTATTATGTGCTACTTAAGTCCTATTATGCAATATCGAGTAAAAGAAACCTAGAATAATAATTTGATATTTATTAAGTTTATGATTTGGCATATTTTGAACATGCATTTGAAACTCATAGTTTCCATATTTGTGATAGGTAAATATGGTTTATATATGTTGAGATATTACATTATTTATTATGCTTATTGAATTTCAAACCCTTTTAGTATATTATGATTTCAAATAATTGAGGTTTTGCATCATATATAGGATGGATTGACATTTTAGTGATGTTCTTGATTCCTTTGGCAATAAGACCATATGTCATTGGAACTTTCTTTAGTTATTTGAATAAGAACTTTGATGATTGTACTTGTTTCTAAATACTTTTAGGATTATTTCTAAGTTATTTGATGGTATATTAGTTCACTTCCTAATCTTCGGTTTGAGGTGTGACACTTATATTTTAAATGATATACAAGAGGGCTTGGTATGTTGTATTGGATGAGATTGTATTGTATTGGATCAAATATAATGATATCCCATATTTGGTGCATGACTGAATTAGATAGGTTTTATTGTAATTATATCTTTGGTGTATGATAAGATTGGAAACTAAATAAAATATAATTATATTTATTAAAACAAAAAAATTACATTATTTTAAAATATTAATTGTAGAAACAAACTTTTAATTAGGAATTTAAAATATTAATTTAAATTTATATCACTAAAATAAATTTAACGTATTTCTTCGAAAGCAATAATATTGTCATTTTCTTTTAAGTTTATTACTATCATTAGTATTAGAGTAATGCTAGACTTTCAAAATTTTTTGTTTAAATTCATGCTCAAATGAAATGGTATGTGAATTGTCAATATTATATTAATTATCTTATTATCTCATGATTTATAAGAAATTGACAACTCACATGCTGCATCATTTAAGAGAGAAAATCTTCCATAGGATGTCAAGTTGACGTGGTATGCTAATTGGTATGACCTTCTAATAGCACGTGACATAGTTTTTTAAGTGATGATTTTTTCATAAAGGAGGAAGGGTACAAACATTAATTTTTACTTTAAAAACTATGCTATGTGTCATTTTGTTATTGGAAATTCACACCATCATCAACATATCATGCCAACTCAGTGTCTCATAAAAGATTTTTTCCATCAAAATTTGGATGAAAAATTTGAAAAGCCCAACATTACTATTAATATTATTATTATAAAATATTACTGGTGCATTTTGCTTCTACAATAGAACAAAAATCAGTAAAAGATGCATTTACTTTTTAAACCATTGAAAACCCCTAAAAAGTTTCTTTTGTTTTCTAGACTAATTTAAAAAAGTTCAAAGTACATAAATATAAAATATGAATTTAATTTAATTAAAAAAAAGAAGGAAAAAAAATTGCTCTTCATTGCACTATTTTCTTTTCACCCATTGTTGATTAAGTTGAATAATATTTTGGGTACTCTTTTACCCAATTTTCAAAAAGTGAAAGAAAAAAAAAAAAAAAAAAGGAACTTCCATTGTTGCACACACACAATTGACCGTAGCATTAGATAAACAATATAACCAGATCCACCATCATGACCAAACTGCAAATCCCTTCTCATGGACTCCACTGACACTACAATAAGCATTTCTTCAATATAGATGACAATATGCATTTCTTCTGGATTTAGGAGAAAAGAGAAAGGAGATATTCATGAGTTTTATCTGCGATTTCTCATATGACAATGGAGAGTAAATGTTAGGTTGAGAGAGATAGAGAAGCGATAAGAGATTATGAGAACAAGAAACAGAGAAATATGGGTCTCTTTTACTTTTTCAATGCAGGTTTGTCAGATATAAGTATAGCAAGGGACATAATAAAAATACCTCTGAAAATAAAACTGATGTGAAACCACTATTTTTTTTTTTTGTTAAAAAATGAGATTCAGTGATTTTTTCCCTCTTTTTAGGAGATTTTTCATATTTTTTCCATACAATATTAAATCCCATCATACAAATAGGTTACCTAAATACAGTCATTACTGGTTACAAATCACTGTGCGTATTTAAGACATCCAATCCAGTAAACATGGTGTCCAACATTTATAACCTATGTTAAATCCAATACAGCGATATGTCCAGCCATCTAAACACAGCCAAAGTTCTTCCAATCCTAAAATCTGTTATCCTTAAACTTGAGTAAGTCATAGATCATTAATTATTGAGACATTAGAATGCATCAAACAGTCCAAAATATAAACTACTAAAAGTGAGTATATAAAAATCTCAATATCCAAACTTAGTTGTATGATGCGTTTCTAAGTTGTAATTAGTTCTTTAAAATAATTTCACATTGCAATACACACACACACAAACATATGTATGCCAATTAATTTTTAAGATGTTCTTAATTTTTAAAAATTTTCTTCTTGTTGTGGCAAAATAAACAAATTTAATTTAAATACTCTTTTTTTTCTTAGAGGAACTTAAACATTCTTGATGAAGAAAGATGTCAGAAATTTCATTTTATGAAGCATTTCTAGGTTTACCGATATTTCATGACAAACATAAAGTTACTATAAAATTGTTGTTGCAAAAGAGAAACCTTAATTTTTATTTAAAAAAAAAAAGAAACCTGAATTCTTTAATAATTACAATCGAAACCTTGTATAAAGTTTATATAGGAAACAATGCATTTATTTAGCTTAATTGATCATTGTAATCATATATGTCATTACTAAATAGCTATTATATATGACCAATGTCGTCTAGAGATTCAAAAAAAAAAAAAAAAGGCACCTAGAGAAATATATCAAAACAAATGGATAAATCAAATCATGGTTCCAAAAATCGTTATTGCTAATCGATTGGCAAGGTAGCAGTTAGCAATTTATTGGTTACTTAATGAGTAATCGACGAGTACTATTTTGGGGAATATTATTATTTTCTGAAATCTAAAGGGCATAAATTGAAATTTTTTTAAACATCATGGACCAAAATTCAGATATTAACTTAATTTCATCAAACTTCAAGGGCGCTTGTGTAATTTCTCCTAATATATAAACAATCATTAAAACAAACATAAACACAAAACCCTTAGTGCCGCTCTAGCCCTCCAGCTCTCTCTCTCTCTAAAATCACCGGACTAGGTATGTCGCCGCATCGCTTATTCTTCTTCTACCCTTCTTCTTCTCATTTTTTTTTTGTTCAGGTACTTAGTGAGGGTGACGATGATGAACAGTGGAGACGATGACCCCCCCTAACCTCATGCATCTACACTGCAATGCTACATCAGCCCTCTCTCACTTTCCTCTACCATTGTCTCTCTGGTTTGTTTCTTCTCTTTTTTTTTTTTTTTGGATGTTTAGTTGATTTTTTTTTTTTTGTGGTGTTTGTAGTGATATTTGGACGGTCACTCGCCTTTTGTGAGCAGAACGTCCGATCTAGGGGTTATTGGACCCCACACAGTGTTTGTCACCGATTAACCACTAAAAAAATCAACCGATTTGGTTGATTTTTGGAAATTGAATCAAATATGTTCGAAGGATAACTATTTCTATTTATATATCATTAACTAAATAAAAGAGAATGCTAAACCTAAAACGTTCAATTATTTGGACCATACGATGTCTAATGATTTATGTTATGAAACAGATTTTCTTTGATCATTAGAATTTCAATGTTTTCGTTATAATTACATACATATTTTAAATTTTATAAAGATATATATTACTTATGAAACGTAGATGAAAACACAATAGTATAATAATAATCAATGAAATTTAATGATCTTGTCAATTTTTAGGTTATAATTTGTTAAGCAAACTAAAATTTCCACTCTATAAAATTAAAAAAGAATTCTGAAATTTCATTAAAATTCTACAATATTTAATTCTAGCATCAACTTAGCTAGTTAAAGTGTCATGATAATGATTAATAAAACTATTTACATAGAAAGTGTTCTAACTTCAAAATAAGAAGAAAATAGTTCAAAATTTTGTAATAATTAAAATTTAAATGTAACAAGACAAAATTGTCTAACCATATACTTGTTCCAAATTGTTTTCTTTTTCATACAGAAACATATTTTTTACTTGTTAATCATACAATAATTGTTTTTCACTGAGAAAAAAAGTTTTTCACTCTTTAATTAGCCACTAAATGAAGGTAATGAAATTAATATCCACCAAATTGAATAAGATTAAAAGTTTTGAAATACTCTTTCATTTGGTATTAGTCACACACTTTAAGGCAAACAACCTATGCTGAATCGTTTCTAGTTACAACTTTATGTAGCATGAAGATCTAATAAGACATCTTCTATTTAAAACATACTGATTGAGATTAATCTATCAAGTACAGCATAAAATCTCAGAAGATATCTTCTCTTTAAAATACAATAATGAGATTTGTTTGTTAGGATAGGATAAATTCAACTGCCCTCAACCATTTCTCATCAATTCAGTCCTTTTTCCTTTCAACCTACGTCTTTCCTCCTATACTTGTCTTCTTGTTAGAGTGAAAGTATAGCATAACCTGTTTCAAAGTTAATACTACTAATAAATGAAAAGAATTAAAGTCATGTTCTAACCAACTTCGGATTTTGTTATGAAAAAGAAGAGGAAAAAATATGTTGTTCTCTCGATATTCATTGAGAGAAGAAACAAAATATAAAATTTTACAAGAATTTTCAACCTCTTGCCAATTGCATTATCTTCTGTAATTGCTATTGTATCATAACAATTATGATTTATTTATTTATTTTAACTTTGACTGTAAATTACTTTTATCTTTTTCCTTGAAATGATAAGAAAAAAAGGACGTGGATGCTGTGTGTTGAGGTCCAAAACAAAAGCAGATGGTAAATTACTTATCGAAATTAGGTTACTAAATAACTAACAATTAATGGATGTTTAATTTATGGTTTAAGGATATTTTTGTTTAGTTAGTACAACAATATTGTATATTTTCATAAAAATACCGAATAAAATATTTTAATTATGCATACATATAAGGTTTAAAAACTGTTATTATAAAGTAAATAGTTGCATTATGTCTAACCAAAAGAATATTAAGGGTAATAGTATTTCAAAATAATAATAATGATAATAATAAGGGTAAACTTTAAATTGGTAAAGTATACCTCAACAAATGATAACCTTTGTCAACAATATTCTAATGTACTAGGATATAGCCAAAACATTTGGCGATTCTTCAGTCCAAAAAAATAACAAAAAAATGTAGCATTTGTCAATTTTGATTGATGACTACAATAACTGCTTTCTCATCAAAATATTCAATTTGATAACATCTAGTTTTTCTTGTGAGAATTGATATCATTTTATGTTGGAGTAGTTGAATACAAGAACATGGTATTTTTCGGGCTAGAGGCTTTGCTATTCAATTGAATTTAAATTAGCGGGTGCTTGATCAATGCCGCTTTCCTCGTAACCGGTTTCAAATGGTTGTATGATATCTCTCTATATTCTTTTCCACTGAGTAACTTAACAGTCTGAGGCCAAACCTTTACTCTCATTTCCCAACTCTACATTCATGGGATGACTTATCAGAGGAGGGCTGATAAGAAATGAAATATTTCTTTGACCTGAAATATTTCATGAATTGAAAATCTATTTTAGGGGAAATCAATCACATCAATTTCTTCTATTATATCTACGGATATTTACTAGAAAGATAGTACGTCAAGGGCGCACAACACAAGAATGAAATAAAATTAAAATAAAAATTAAAATTTAACAGAATAAAAAAATGGTTGTTAATGAAAATATAAGGACATTATTGCCATACCAACTAAGCAAAAAATATATAGTTAAAGCATTAATCACTCGTCTATTAATTATTAATTATTTAGTAATTTACCATCTTCTTTAGGTTTGGATCTCAACACATATCATCTGCTTGCTTTTTTTTTTTTCCTTACCATTCATAGAAGAAAAGTAGTTTTGATTTATTTTTGAAGTTCAACGAAAGGAAAAAAAAAAACCATCAAGCATACTTGTCATGATACAATAGCACTTACGTGAGAGCTAGCAGGAGGTGCAAAATTCTAATAAATTACTGATATGATAGCACCTACCTGAGATTCTGTAGTTAGCAGGAAGTGTGGAATTCTGGTAAATTATTGATCTAATTGTGGTAAAATCTTAAAAACTTTGTCTTTTCTCTCGTGAAATATATATATATATATATATATATATGTTTCTTCTTCTTTTTCATAACAAAAATCAAAACTTAGGTAAAAATGACTTAGCTATGCAATACTGTCACACTTAGAGAAAAGCATGTGCAAGAGGAAAGACAATGGTTGAAAGGAAAGAAGATTGAATTGATGAGAAATGGTTGAGAGTAGTTTGAATTTATACTACCCTAATAGACTAATATCATTAATGTATTTTAAAGAGAAGATATCTTCTTAGATTTTATACTACCTTAATAGACTAATATCATTGATGAATTTTAAAGAAAAGATATCTTCTTGGATTTTATCATTTTGATTTAAAAGTTACATTAGAAATGATCCGGTGTAAGTTGTTCGTCATAAAATGTAATATAATACCAAAAGCAATAGTTTTTCAAAAAACTTGTAGTACTGGTCTTAATAAATATGGTGGTTATTAATTTCATTAAGTTCATTTAGTGCCTAAAGAGTGTAAAATAATTATTGTGTGATTAACATGCATAAAATGTTTTTCATACAAAAAAGAAAACATTTTGGGACGAGTATATGACAGGACAATTTTCTCACATTACACTAAATTACTTAATTTTGAACTATTGTTTTCTTATTTAGAAGTTTAAACAATTTTGTTAAAAAATAGTTTTTTTTTTTTTTTTTGACATTGTTAAAAATAGTTTTATTGATCATAATTATCATAAATATTGTATAAGTTTAATGAAATTTTACAATTCTTTTTTAATTTTATAATTTGGAGCTTTGAGTTGACTTCATAGAATATAAAATTAAAAATTGACAGGATTATTAAATTTTATCCATTGTTTTCATATTATAATATTTGTTATGGGTATTTTTCAACGACCTAAGAAAATGGGCTAGGAAGGCCTAATGATTCAGGCCATGGGTGAAAGCCCACCAAGCCCAGGTAATTAAGAGGTCCTTGTAGTAGCTCGGTCCTTGCAGGAGCTCAGGTCTTTGTAGGAGCTCAGGTTCTTGTGCTCAAGCTCGTAGCTCATGGACCACGGAGCTCACAATGTAGTTCCCAGCTTGTATTTCATCTTCAACTCATGACCTGGAGCAGGCTCAGCTCGGACGAGCTCGTCTAGGGTGCTTTCTAAAAGCCTGAAGCAACCTAATCCGAAAAGAAGTCAACTTACCTGTTTTGAAATAAATCAAACCTTGAGAATCTCAAATCCGTTTTTTATTTGGTGGAGACTGTTCAGGAAATGCAGTTAATGTAATCTTCCATTTCCTATTTTAAATGTAATTCAAAATGTAAACCCCTCACTATAAATAGGGGGCTAAATCGTTTGTATAACACACGATAGAAATCACATACTGTTAATTTACCAAATTCAAGAGTGATAGTCATAGACGTAGACATTGTTTTAGCTGAACCACGAAAAAATACATGTGTTTTTATGTTCTTCTTCCTCTGCCTTTGTTATTTGTTTGCTTTGCGCTTTTATTTAGTGTTATTTACAGGTATTAGGTTTCAAGAACCTGATCGATTGATTTTCTATGTCAATATTTTGGCATTAGAAGAAGGGCCCAAACTACAAAATTTTTCCATATTTTCACTACCATGACAAGATTGAGAACAATAAGAAGCTTTGATACGGCTGCAGACCAACCAGAGCAGCATGATGCTCAACCAAGAGGGAACATGACTCTACCTGTTGCAGGAGCATCTTACGTCCCCACTGACAATGCCACCGAGGGTATTCCTACATTGGCCTTTCGTCAACCACCGCCAACGGCCCATACGGTTGAGGGGTTACAAGCATGGTATCAGTGGCAAGAGGCGTTGGAAAACATGATGCTGTAGCTTACGGATGCAGTTAGAGCGTTGGCACAAGCTCAAGCACAAAATGAGCTTATACTTGAGGCCGTTGCACCTAGACAAGCTCATCAGCATCAGCACGAAGGAATGACTATCCCTGAGAGGCTCGTTAGAGAAGAGCTATGAACCACCAACTCAGCTTGGTCCTCCAATCCACGTGCAAGAGCTAAGGGTCATGGAGCTCGTAGAAAGGAAGAAATTTTGTGTCCTAGAAGCTTAAGGGTGAGGGTGAGCCAGGACAGGAGCCGCCATGTAGAGGATGCCCGTGATCGAGCTCAGACTGTTTCTCAATATGAAGACGAAGTTGATCATCGACGACGTGCAGAGTCGTACCGGCCTGACGGTTCTCAAAGGTTTAGTTAAGGGCGTATATCAGATCGTCGTTCCCCAAGTCATGAACATAAGGGAGAACGTGGACCTTAAGACCCATGGATGGAGGAGCTTATCTAAAGGGTTCAATATCTCGAAGCACGCTTTGACACCTCAAGCCAGTGAGATCAGTATGGCGAGAGGACTCCACTCTCTAGGGAAATCGAGACACAGTCTTTCTCTCGTAGGTTTAAGGTCCCTAATATTCCCTAGTATAATGGAGATACCGACCCCTATGACCACTTGGACGCATTCAATGTCCAGATGGATCTCCAAACAGACAACTCGTTGGTCAAATGCCGAGTCTTCCCAGCTACCTTGAGGGATATTCCACGAGCTAAGTTCAGGAGTCTCCCAGCTCGCAACATAGATAGTTGGGAAGAATTTCATAAGAGGTTTACGAGCCAGTACAAGGCTTTGAGGAGGTAGCTTGCACCATTTTACCACATTGCCATGATTTTCCAGCGGTAGAATGAGTCTCTCAAGGATTACATCACCAGATTCGGAGGTAAGGTCAGTAAGGTTGAGAATCCTTCAGACGAAAGCGTCCTAACGGCAATTTCAGAGGGACTCCGTAAGGATGAGAAGCTTTACGAGAGCATTTATAAGTCCCTAGTGAAAGACCTGGGTGAGTTTTATGAGCGAGCAACCAAAGAGATCAGGTGGGAGGAGACCTTTGGCCCCAAACAACCTCCTCAGAAAGGTGAAGCAAGTAGTTCCAACCACTCGAAGAAAAGGAATAATGGTGGGAATGGAAGAGAAGGCCGAGGCAACGACTCTATTAATCAGGTCGCTAAGAAGGCCATGAATGAGCCCAAGAATGAGCAGCCTTGGCGTTAAGGTCGCCATGATAGTTACAGTGTCCTGTCAGATACTCCAAGCAGGATTTTTACAACAGAGAGAAATAGGGAAGACTTCGGGAAGCCCACACCAATGAGGACCCCTGTTAATCAGAAAAACAAGAACAGGTTTTGTGCTTATCATAATGAGGTCGAACATAACATTTTAGACTGTTAGGTGTGAAAAGATGCCATTGAAGATTTGATTCAAAGAGGTTGTTTAAGGGACTATGTGGTGAGACTAGTAAATTAGTGACCTCAGCAATGGCTAGCATAATAATAGCACCAGCGAGCTCTTGAACAAGAGCACTAGCCCACGGTAAGAACTATCTTCATTATACATGGTGGTCCTCACATTAAAGGTACATCGAATAGATCACATGAATGTTATGTGTAAGAGGCAAATCATGTCTTGCTTACAGGCTATGGTGAAATGGAAGGACTTGCTAAGAAAGTAAGAATGACCTCGGATGACATTATTTTTACTGAGGAAGATGCTAAGGGCGTATATTGGCCCCACAACGATGCAATTGTCATCCGAGCCAAAATAAGTAATGCCGAGGTACGAAGGATCATGATTGATACAGGGAGCTCGGTGAATGTTATGTATAAGGGGTGTTATGACCAAATAGGACTTTTTACGGAATAGTTGAAGTCATCCCCAGAACTTCTCTACGACTTCACTAGAGATGTCATCACTTTAATAGGCCAGATCAGGCTTCCACTCACGCTCGGAGATTCAGGTCGTTAGATATAGGACTTAAGATTATATTTTCTAAGAGAAATAGTGTTTTTTGGATGAATAGTGATATTGAATAGTAACTTGTTGAGTTAGACCTCGAAAAATTGCAAATATTCAGGATGAGTAATAAAGACTATTGGAACTGAAATAGAGCAAAAATGAGTTCGTTTAAGTGGATTTTAAGGGTATCGAAAGTTAATCGATAAAAATACCTTCATTGAAAACATTGAGAATTCAGTGAGTTTAAATCCAACCGAAATTTTTTTGAAGTATGAGATTGAAGGTTAAGATACCCAATTAGAGTATTGCATGATCAATTTGATGATAGGATGATCATGAAATATTTTTGAAATTTATTAGTGTTAAATGAGGAATTAAATTTAAATTAGTGAATTATTAAGAGATTAATGAGAAGATAATCATCTAAAAAAGCACAATCCATGTGATTAAGTGGGAGCCAATGGTGTTGTGACACATTTAAAGTCAAAAAGCAAGGTGATTAGTGAAATTGAATTAAGAAATTGAGTGATTGGTTAGTTATTAATTGAATGGAATTAAATGACCAATCAAAAGCTTTATTTGATAACTAGTGGCACTTGTGTGATTTTTAAGTGAGTAAAAGGGTAATTTAGACATTGGTAAGCATGAGTATATAAAGTGGAAGTGCATGAGAGTTGAGGAAGTGGTTCATTCGGTCAAAAAAGGGAAGCAAAACATGAGAGACAAGCTGAAGCCGTGAGGTATAGCAGAACCGAAAAGGAAAAAAAAAGAAAGAAAGGGAGATGGTGTCGTGAAGGAAGAAGGAGGAGAAGAAGAAGAGAAGGTTCCAAGGTTATTTTATCAACCTTTACCTCTTGTTTCCATCAAGAAGTTGTCAAGAAAAAGTGGTGGAAGTTTTAAAGGTAAGTGAGTTAGTTTTGATGTTAGTTTGAATGGGTTTTTGTGATTTGATGATATGGTCTGTGATTGATGAATTTTGTGGCATGAATGGAATTAGATTATCATCAAAGTGAGCTTGGAAGTGAAGGAGATCATCAAGAAGCTTGGGGGTCAAGAATTTAGTAGGTAAGGTTAGGGTTTTGTAGAGAGTTTTGTGATTTAATGTAATTGGGGTTGATGTTGAGTTTGAATGAATTTTTGGAGTGTTTGGTTGTGATTGGTATGCATGAAATGGAAGAAAAAATTGATGGAGTGTGATGTGAATGTTAGATGGCCAAAGTGGTGTGAGGATGATTATGTATGGGTTTTGTGGTGTTTGATGTAATGGTGCGAAATTTAATGTGAATTTATGGTGTTTTGTGAAAAGAAATGAAAAAAAAATTGAATTAGAATCCATGAAATGAATTTTACTAGTAAGGGTGTTATTATGTGTTAAGTTATGTTAATTTGATTTTTGGATGATTGATGATTGATATATGATGTTATAAGTGAATTCAAATTTAACATAAATCAAAGGAATGAAGAAAATAAGGTTGGTGTTAGTTTTGGTGTAATTTTGGTTAAGATGTAAAAGTATGGTTCAAAAATTCCTTTTCAATGTTTAATGAGATTTGATGGTTAAATGGATGTATTTGTGTACTTTCGAATAGAAGAAATTAAAAGAAATGGATGGGAGGCTATTCTTCGGAAATACGATGAAGTGGTGAATTTATTAAATATATATTTTGATTAAAAATGGGGTGATTAAAGGATGTTTATTGCATTGAAATTTAATTGAGTGAATTGTTGGATTTTGAATTGATTTTAAATGGAAATTGTTGGTTAGGAAGTTGTTTGGAAAGATAATGTTAAGAATTGGAATTAAATGAGTGTATGATCATTTAAGTTTAAATTGAGGAAATAATGTGATTGTAATAAAGCACAAAAAAGGAGATTAGAAGAGTGGTGAAGTGGTGTCGGAAGAAAATTTGTGAGTGTGGTTTATTTTCAAAGTTGTTACGAATTTATAAGTTGATATTTTAGTTCAATTGTATACTTTAGTATTCGAATAATTATATGCAATGCTTATTTGATTTTCCAAGTTATTGGGTTGAATTGAATTCTAGCATGTCAACTATATTTTATTTATGCATGTATAATTCTTATAGTATCGTTGTAAATGTATTTAATTTAAATTATAGTATATTAGTAAGTTCATAATATATATAGAAAAGATTTGAATACAGATGTTTCGAAAGTATTTTCAATTATAAAGTTTATATTAGAAAAAGAATGTTTATTAATTAAAAAAAAAAAAAAAACTTTATGTTTTCAAACAAATGACACGAAAGTTACAAGCATTTTGCAAGAATTTTAATACCTTGGGTTTATCCTAATTCCCAACATACCCGGTCGAAGTACCATTGCGTGTATGGCAAGATGGTTGGGATAGTCACTAACTTGGAGGGTTGAGTCGAGTCTATCCGCTCACTAAGTTTTATACTCACAATTCTTTTTATATGCTTTTGAAAAATGCTTCCAAAGTACAGATACAAGTCGTCAATCCGAAGAGGCTCATTTAGACGCGTAAGTGGCCTGACGCGAAGCTAATCACTGCATAGGTGTATATTTGAGAGTGTATGTCATGTATCATAATTATTTTTTAGTTTACGTATTGTAAATAATATTTTGGATTGTATGCAGTTTTCGTGTTTTTAATAAATAAAGTTTCTGAAAATGAAATTCTAAATTATATATTTTAAATTTTGAAAAATTGTTTGCGGTTGGATTGTGGAAACTGAATTGAGGGCCTGAGACCCAGTAGTGGAGATTTGATAGATATAAAAGTGTTAAATTTTAAATTTGCAGGATGACATATTCGGAAAGCAGCCTTTATGCTGCCTGGATTTTTATAAATCTATTTTGTAAAGGGTATGAAAAATAAAATAAAATTTCCCCGTGTTTTTCGCTCAAACTGAAAAAGTTAGAAAAATTTTCTTTTAAAGTAAACAGCGTAACTTCACGAGAACCTTCCAGTTGGATCAGTTATCTACTGGAGAGCTATCGTGAGGTGGCCAGTAGGCTTAGTGAGGAGAGGGGATGTCATTAGGCAACTGTGCTGGCAGATTTTCTAATTATTGATTGCCCATCTGCGTATAATGTTGTCTTGGGAAGACTTGCGATGAATGATTTAGATGTGGTCACCTCTACCAGGACACTCACAATAAAATTTCCAACTCCCAATGGGATAGGCTGTGTACAAGGCGAGTAGCACCTAACGTGACGCTGCTATGAGGAGGTAGTAAAGATGGGGGTTAAAGGGAAGAAGGTCAATTTGGTCTTGGGAGGAAAGCCCCATGTTATGAGTGAAAAAAGGGTAAGCCACGACCTCTTTCCTTTTGAGGTCAATGCAAATTGGGTAATTGGGCCTGTAGAGGAGCTTGAGCACGTCCTAGTTAGCGAGCTAGATGCTGAACGATGTTTAAAGCTAGGGTGAGGTCTAGCTCCAGAAATAAGATCTCAGCTTGTCGACTTTCTTAAGGTGAACCTGGACGTATTTTCCTGGAGTCATGAAGATATGGTGGGAATAAACCCCAAGATCATGTCAAACAAGCTAAATTTTGACCTTCACCACAAAGCAGTTCGCCAGAAAAGAAGGCTAATGACACATGAGCAATATGTAGCCCTGAAAGAAGAGGTAGATAAGCTGCTGACCAATAACTTCATTCGAGTAGAATATTACTCAACCTGGGTTGCCAATCCTATGCTCATAGGGAAAAAGAATGGGAAGTGGAGAACATGTATTGATTTCACAAATCTAAACAAGGCATGTCCAAAAGACAGCTTCACTCTGTCAAGAATTGATCAGCTCATAGATGCAACACCTGGTCACCAGCTCTTAAGCTTCATGGATGCCTACTGGGTTATAATCAAATACCTATGAGCCCAGAGGATATAGGACACACCTCGTTCATCATAGATCATGACCTATACTATTACAAGGTCATGCCCTTTGGATTAAAGAACACAGGGGCGACTTATCAAAGATCAGTCAATATGATGTTCGAGGAATAGATTAGCATAACGATGGAGGTATATGTGGATGATATATTAGTGAAGTCCAAGCAGACAACTAACCATATGGGGATCTGGAGGAAATGTTCCAGATATTGAGTAACTATCAGATGAAGCTTAACCAGCTAAAGTGTGCATCTGGAGTGGCTTTAGGGAAGTTCCTACGCTTCATGGTAAATGATAGAGGGATTGAGGCCAACCTTGAGAAGATCAAGGCCCTGATTGACATGAGATTCCCCAATAGGATCAAAGACATGCAAAGTCTCAATGGTCAAGTTACAACACTTAGTAGATTTATTTCAAAAGTCACTGACAAATGTATTCCCTTATTTGATGTTTTGAAGAAAGCTAAAAATTTTAAGTGGACTGAGCAATACGGGGTGGCATTCCAGCAGTTAAAAAACTACATGAGCCGAGCCCCACTCTTATCTAAGCCAGTAGAGGGAGAAAAGCTCATCTTTAGGGTATCTCAGCACACCCTCAGCGCACCCTGAGCAAGAGGTTACTTAATGCAGAAATTAGGTACTCGTAAATGGAGAAGCTCGCATACTGCCTGGTGATTACGTCAACGAAGTTGCATCCATACTTCCAAGCTTACAGAATCGAGATCCTTGCCCGTTACCTATTGAAACAGGTCCTCCAGAAGTCTGACGCCTCAGGTCGGTTACTCAAGTGGGCGATTGAGCTAACACAGTTTGACATTGAGTACAAACCAAGACTAGCAATCAAGGCCCAAGCTCTAATAGATTTTATTGCAGAATTCATGGGGCTTGCAAAAAAGGGGGCTAAGTCTTTTGAAAGTCCAATGTGGGAGCTTTATATAGATGGGTTGTCCAATAAGCAGAAAGTTAGGGCTGGAGTGCTATTGATCAGTCTTGAAGGGCATAAAATCCTCTATGATTTGAATTTTAGGTTTTAGGCCACCAATAACGAGGCTGAATATGAGGCATTACTAGTAGGACTACGACAGGCCAGAGAAATGCGAGCTGAGCGATTAAGAATCTTCAGTGATTCCCAACTTGTAGTTTACCGAATTCGGGGTAAATATCAGACTAGGGGTAAAAAATGACCGCTTATCTCCAAAAGGTTTAGGAGGTACTGAGCAAATTTCAGAAATTTGAGGTGAACCAGATTCCACGAGCTCAAAATGCACATGTAGATGCACTAGCTCGTCTGATAATTACCTGAGCTGCAGAAGACTTAAAGTCTGTACTGGTAAAATTCTTACCAGTCCCGAGCACCAAAGAGAAAGACTTAATGATAGCCATAGTTGTGGCAGAAGATTCATGGATAAGCTCATTGATTAACTATTTACAAGATAGGAAGTTGTCAGAAGAAAAGCTTGAAGCATGACGTCTACGAGCTTGAGTTGTACGGTACTGCATCTACGATAACATGCTGTATAAGAAAGGGTTCTCAGCTATAGTATTGAGATGTATAGATGGGCCATATTGCATGAAGGTGCTGAATGAGATACATATAGGTCACTGTAGGAACCATGTTGGAGGGCTTTCATTGGCTCAAAAGGTATTAAGGCAGGGGTTCTACTGGCCTATAATGAAGCAATATGCCATTAACCTGGTTAAGAGATGTGATAAGTGCTAAAGATTCGCTAAGGTTCCGCGAGCTCTATTAACTTACCTTCAATAAATAGTGAGCCTGTGGCCCTTTGCGATATAGGGGATGGACCTTATTGAACCTCTACCAACAGCCCGCAGGAATTACAAACATGTTGTAGTTACGGTGAATTACTTCACCAAGTGGGCGGAAGTTAAGGAGTTAGCAAAAATCTCCACTGCAAAGATAATAAAATTCGTGTGGAGTAATATTATCTATAGGTTCAAGGTCCGGCAACAGATTGTGATAGACAATGGAACTCAGTTCAAGCGACCAGTTCATCAAGTTTTGCAACGATTTGGAGATTGTCGAGAGCTTTCCAACAATAGATCATCCACAGGCTAATAGTCAAGTTAAAGTTGTGAATAAAATAATAAAGTAGATCTTGAAGACAAAGCTCGAGGCCAAGAAATAAGCATGGGTGGACGAGCTGCCCAAAGTATTATGGGCCTACAGAACCACAACTCGAAGTACTACTCAGGAGACCTCATTTTCCATGGTATTGGATCTGAAACCATGATCCTCGCAGTGCTAGAAGTGACCTCACGACGTAGGGCAACCTTCAATCCAAAAGATAATGATCAGCTTCTTACCTCTAACCTTGATCTTTTTAAAGAGACAAGAGAAACGGCTCAGTTGAATGTAGTCGTCTATCAACAAAAGATGGCGAAGTACTATAACAAGAAGAACCGAGTTCGGCACTACAATGTTGAGGACTTAGTACTACGTCTTATCTTACTTGGAGCTCGAAAGACAAGTGATGGCTCACTTGGCCCAAACTGGGAAAGCCTCCACATCGTCAAAGAAAATCTAGGAAATGGAACATATCATCTAACAAACATGAATGGAGCTGAGGTCCGCGAGCTTGAAATGCTGAGCACCTTCGCCCGTATTTTCAGTAATTGTTCTTTTTTATTATATTCTTATGATGTGAAGTGTAATTTTATTGAAATTCAATGAAAGCTCCATATTTTCCCATTCTATGCTCTATTTTATGTGTTTAACATTTTCTTGGCAAAAACATATTATGATAATGCATGCTATGTTAGTTGAGGTCATGTGACAGGCCCCTTTCTAACTATACTAGCTAGGCGACCTGTCCGGTATCCCACGGTGACTTCTCAGTCGAGATCTGCTTCGGCTGAAAAGTTTCCGTGGAGCTAAGCTCTTTTCTTTCTGAAATTACTTAAAAACTTTCTTAATTCTGAAAACGGTAGAAATTTTGCTCGTTGGAAATAACTTTAGGAAATTAGAATTTTTTCAGAAATCCGGCAGTACAACAGCTGTTTTTCTAAAATTTTCACATTGTAAAAACTTTAGAAAACCTGTATAAGTTCATTCAATATCTTTATCAAACTAATAGGCTTCAGGCCCTTTTTCTGATACGCAATCATTTGCAACATGCTTAAAATATTAAATGATATGGAAAGCAACTTAATTAAAATCTTAAACATCATGCATGATATTCACATAAAATCTTTTATCCAAAACAATATTTACAAAACTTGAGAAATCTGAAAATGATAGTAAATGCAATATATTATAACTTGTCTAGAACTAGTGCAGGATGGTCGCGTCTGAGCTCGCCCTTACGTTCGATAAAGATACCTCCGCCGCGTTGCTAGCTCCTGCATCTGGGAAGGATTTTAAATAAAATAGAAAATTATGGTGAAAATAACTCAGTGAGTGTACATAATAATAAATTCTACTTTCATTATTATTTGGAAAACGATATGACTTATTTAAGCAAAGATTCTAAACTAACGTCTATTGATGTATTTAATTTCTTTACTAACTTAGAAGGGTAACTCTAGAAAAACTCATTCTCTTAAGCTCTTAAGTTAAAAATCTATATGACATGAAATACTAGAAATTTTCTGTTTGCGTGTGCTCAGATGCGGGAACTTGGGATTACGATTCCCCCCAACATCTGGAAATACGGGAACTTGGGATTACGATTCCCCCCGAATATTAAGCCGTACGGGAACTTGAGATTATGATTCCCCCCGTCTATTAGGCGTACGGGAACTTGGGATTACGATTCCCCCCGTCTATTACCATACACGCACAGGGTACCTCGCCCGGGTTATACTAATCACTTTTAGAATTATCTCATACGTGTTTCGTTTTCTAATTATGGTTTAAAACCGAAAAACTTGCTTTTTAGAGCAAAAACTTCATTAATTGAAATAACGTTCTCATGTATCCTCAAGACTAAATATATATATACAACTATACATGCATTATAAGGAAAGCGATAATATTCTAAAATATTACTGGAATAACATAATAATCATAAACTAAAATAGTATCGCATTAATCATTTCATATAACAGAATTCGCGAAAGCTTAATAAAAATGTACACTCACAACTTGCTTCCAATAACTGATCAACCACTTCTGATATAGCTCTCGTTCGCTCGTCGGTTCACCTACAATTGGTTTCGATCGAATTTTCATTAAAACATGGCTTGCACAAACTAAACTTAAACCACACGAGGATTTCTAATCACAACAATTCAAGTGACCATCCTCACACGATAACACGATAACAATACGGAAAACTATCGTGCGCGGAGACTATCTCAAACCAATTCGTTATCGCAACAAAAACTACTCGAAAATCTACGGTTATAAAATCGACAACTATGCCATTCGAAACTAAAGTAATATCATTGACATCACATTCTTAAGGGATTCAACAAAAACAAGATTCGAAACCAAACGACTAACATATAGCTTACGGGATTTTAACTAGCTATCGAGAATTATCGTTTTTAGCGTTTTGCACGATTCCTTCGCTTCCAATTAAACTTATCGTCAATCACTACTTGTGACTTTACTTAAAACATGACAAACGAATATTCAAACACTTTAAAGCACAAACATGAAAAAATATGGCAGCAAGTTTATGAATATCCATTTCCGATTTCAACTCCGAAATTTTGACAATTTAACAATTTCGCGTGAAACAAAAACTATCCGATTAACTTTATTATAACTCAAACTATCCTAACATTAACTTTAACACTTTAACGGGCTTAATAATGAATCGAGATAGCGAGATAACATCATAAACATTTTCATCGTCGACAACGAAAATCACAAACGAAAAACATTCACATTCGCGAAAAACTTAACCGAATCGCTCGGAAATAATTTCTCAATATCGAAACGACTATCCGATACTTTAAAATGTACTAAAATGCATTATTTTCCACGACAACGAACTTGAATTTAAAAACATAACTCAATAGCCCCTAACTTCTCCTAACTGCCCGTAATAGATTTCACAACGGAAACAACCATTTACAATATCATTCAAAACACAACCGAAACAACAACGAGCGAACCTCCGCACTAACGAGGTTCTCAATCCTAAACCCAATCATAGCAATTTGATCCATATCTCGATTCTTATTCACATGCACACTTTAAAAAGTACTCGAAACACACAACACAACTAAAAGGGACAACACTTACCTCAACTCGAACTCGCTCAAAATGCTGTTGTCCTCTTCTCAAGACTGAACTGCCTCTTTCTGATTTGCATGTGCTGTCTTCTCTTGATTTTTGCTTCGCTTCAAATCTGAAATGATGCACTCGGACAGACTTGATAGCTACTCGGCAGCAGCTACATCAATAGTAACATCAGCAGTACGGCAGCACCTGGTTCACGGGCCTTGAGTGTCCACGAGTTGCTCCAGCGCACCTAACAGATCACAGCAGCACTTCAGAACGTCGATAGCACCTGAGGACGATGACAGCAGCTTACGGTCCTCCTCTCGCCAGCAGCAGTAGCTTCACGATGACAGCATACGGCATCAATGGCAGCAGCTCAACTCCTCACTACCAGATAGCAGTCCACCATCCCTCCTTGCTTGCATGCACGATCTCTTTGCTTAGATCTGCTCTTGCATGTATCCAGATGCTTCAAATCTGACTTCACCTTCAACTTGCTTCATCTCGGACTGACCGTTGCAGCTCGTTCTTCAATTTCTTTCCTTCACTCGGTTCTCTCTTTCACTCACGAGCAGCACCTCTCTTGTTCTCAACCTCTCACTCTCGGTCAAAAAGGAATGCTGAAGAAGAAGCAGATCGAATCTCTTTCTCAAGTCTTGGTTTTGTCACTTGATGAATGAATGTTGACAGAAAAACAAGATATTCGCTTTTTAATCTTCATTTCTTGATTTTCAATATTTATATATATATATACTTTTTCACTTTGGACAATTGCATCACTCATTCCTTGCATATGTGACACATGTCACATTCATGCCCTTGTTTTATTTTATTTTATTCCATGCATTCTCGCTTTAATTCTAAGCTCGGATTCCGTTTTTGTCTGTTCGCTCGGGAATCCGCTTTTGATTTAATCTCGGGTTCGCACTCTCGAAATTATTTATAAATATCGAATCCGTCTTCACGAACTCGAATTTATTTTATTTATTCTAAAATAATTATTCCGAGTATTTTCGGACTCGAGAATTATATTTTTTCGATCGGACGCGATCCATCGAAAAAATTATTTCACTCTCTGACGAACAAGGTTTTGGGTTTTACATCATGACCTACTAGACATAGCCCATCAATTTATGTCGTTAGCTGAGGATATGACCTACTAGACATAGCCCATCAATTTATGCTATTAGCTCAAGCTATAGCCTACTGCACAGCCTACCGAATAAATGCTGTTAGTTGAGGCTACGACCTACTGGATAGCCTGCCAAAGAAATGCTGTTAGTTTAGGTTACGACTTATTAAACAGCTTAGTAAAACTTATGCTATATTAGTTGAGGTTACAACATACTGGATATACTTGAGATTACGACCTCCATATAATGCTGTTAGCTGAGGTTACGATCTACTGGACAGCTTGGCAAAACTTATGCTATATTAGCTGAGGTTACAACCTACTGGATATAGCTGAGGTTACAATCTACTAGACAACTTGGCAAAACTTATGTTATATTAGCTAATGTTACGATATACAGGATATAGCCGAAGTTACAACCTTCAAATAACACTGTTAGTTGAAGTTACGACCTACTGAACAACTTATTAAAGATTTGTTATGTTAGCTGAGGTTACGACCTACTGGGCACAGCTCACCACGAAGTATGTTTCTATACAGCTCGCCAAAATATATGCTTCAACAACTCACCATATACATATGTTTTGACACAACTTGTTAGAGAATTATTTTATATTGTCCAAGAATTCCAACTCTACAGATACAAGATTAGGTTTTCAAAATAAAATCTTGCGAGCTATGACATATCATTATTGATCTTAGAAAGTCTCCTTAATTATTCCATATCCATTATGTCTTTGTTCGCATAAAGTTTAAATACTTTGGAAAAAAAAGTAAAATAGAAGCATGAAGCAATATGAAGCAAGGCAAATAAGCTCGAAATAAACCTCGTAACAAGGTGAATTAATATAAAGCTTAATCTGAAGTTAAAAATTTATTACAAAATATGCTCGCAAAGCGAGGTTGGCATTACATGAATCTATAAAAAGTTTGTCCCAAGTACAAAAAGTATAAGGTAGCAAAAGAAACCTAGTCTAAATCAATGGCATCATCTTTAGGAGGAGCTGGAGCTTCGGAGGTTGGACCTTAAGAAGTTGATGCTTGAGATGCTTCTTTCTTAGCACCTTCTTCGAGCAAGGCTTCCCAGACTTAATCCAGCATTTTGTTTCGTGTCCTTTTAGCTTCCTCGGTAAAATATTTCACTTCCTCAACTCCTCCCTCTTCCCTAAAGATGGAGAAGTCCAAGTTCGGGTACGTCGACCACAAAGTATACAGAAAACTGACTTCAATCTTTGACTTCGCATCTGTAACCCAAGCTTCTACCTCGTTCTTTGCCAAAGACACCTCTTTCTTCATTTGTGCATTCTCCCTCTCAACAACTTTAACTCATTTCACCATTAGCTCATTCTCCTTCAAAGCTGCTTCTAAGTCCTCCTTCAACTCCTTCATTACTGTTTCAGCGTTATTGAGCTGAGAGATAAGTGTAAAGGAAACTACATCGTAAAAGCTCTCCTCTTTCACCAGCATCTCCTCGGCCTCCCTCCTAGCCGCCTCGGTAGCATCGAGCTGAATTTGAAGAAGCTGAGCTACCTCCCTTTCTTTACCAGCTTCATTTGTAAGGAAGAGCTGCTCCTTATCGTGCTTCTTCATCGCTTCCTTCAGCTTCTTATTCTCACATTTAAGTTCCTCATCTCGCTCCCCAGAACAAGCACCTCATCTAGAATTTTCATATTTGCCATAGAGGCCTACAAGATCCAAAGTAAAAGTTGGAATCAAAAGATAGTGAATATTAATGAAGGGGAGAAAACAAGTCCTACGTTGATTGCTTAGCGAGCTGCCCAGGACACCAAGTCCATGCCAGCAAGATTGTCGATCAAGGTTCCTGACAATGGAGCCTAAAAGAAAAGAAAACGGGTCAACGATGAGGTCGAAGTATGCTTCTCTTGGAACTCCTTCAGGTCACAACTCAATAGCAAGATTGGATGACCGTGATCCAACAGCCACCTTAGATGGTCGCGAACCTTCAGCAACCTGAGACTCTACCTTCTGAAAAGTAGCTGCAATCTACTTCCCCTTTTCTTGTTGGGATCAATTTGTAGGGGAAAGCTTGCTCAAGGTCTCAAAGCTTTTTCTCTTGGCTCATTCAGCAACCTTTTTGCCTTTGGTAGTAGCTACTGTCTCTTTACTTGGATCGACAGGAGCTCATGGTTGGGAGATGAGAACCAATGCTTGAGAGGTCCCTAAAGGTGCTGCCGTAGGTGGATCCTTAGAAGAAGCGAGAGCAGAGGACTTAGGACCTGTATCTTGAGGTTTCTTTGATGCTGTGACTGACTTTGAGCCTTAAATAACAGAACTTGCGGCAATTATGCTAGCAAGTTGACAAGGTCTCCTTGATAGGGGAGCTTTTAGGCTTAAATTCGTCATCTTCAAAGTCTCAATTGGAGTAGAAGTAGTGTCGGTGTCACTGGAGGAAAGTTCGAGCTCACTCAAGCTGTCTGTCATGTTGGTTGCTGCGAAGACAGATTTGATGTCATGGCCACCATGAAATCCAATGTCATTGCTCCTAGGAAGCCTACTATCAAGAGGACTTTTGAAGGAAAATAGATACTTTAAAATTTTGACGGAAGGAAAAGGAAGGTTATTTTTCCTAAAGAAGATAGCTAAGGAAGTGATTTGGGTGTAAGTATTTGGAGTAACCTGAAAAGGGGCGAGGTTGAGCTCGTTTAGAAGATCTATGAGGTAAAATGGAACTGGAAACCTAAGTCCAACATTTAAGTGATAAGGACTGACAGCAATGTAACCTTTAAGAGGGTAGGCTGTGTGGTCAGAAGGAGAGGCTGCCATAATGTGACAACCTCTTAGGAGACGATATTCTAACACCCATCCCCCAAGCTTCATATATGATATTTTTGTAGGGTGGTGCTTGAACACCTGGCGAGCTCTCCTTTCTTCATTAGCCCGTTTAGCAATAGCAGCTCAGTCAGCTTCGGTAGGTTGTTGGGAAGGAGTAGAGTCTGGACGAGTAGCAAACACTTCAACAACCTCGTCACTTTATGAGGTCGTTTCTTGTGTAATCCATATTTGTTCCGCATGCTCGCTAGAGCCTACGACATGGTCCTCTGAGCTGGGAGTATCACTATCTCCTACTCTGTATTGTTGGAGTTTATGACCCGAAGACATCTACATATGAAAGGGAATGATTAGGTTGCCATATGCAGACTATCCCTATAGGACTAAATTTCCTATTCTCAAGGAATTTTCCTAGGTTTACAAGTCACAAACGCCATACAGATTGTCAAGTCTTTAGGTCGCTAAAACTATGTGAGCATAACCTACAAACTGATGACCTATGAGCTAATGATCTACAGATTCTTACAGCTCGGACATCTGACATCACAAACAACAAACAATTTGCAAACAATGGGCCAACAAGATCAAATCAATAAAAAATGAAAAGTCGTAATCTTAAACAAACACGTAAACACCAGAAACATACACGAATGCAAAATGTTCAAGCTAGATTCATGAAGGTAGAAAAAACACAATGCATGAATAAGTAGAACTAGAAAATCAAGAAGAGTTACGAAAAGTTACTATTAATGCGACGAAATTTGACTGGTTGAAGGCAAAAACGCTAATCCTCGGTGATATTTGAGAGCGACGACAGCGGATGAATGAGAGAAAAAGAGACTAAACAATGTTTAAAGTTTGAAAATGACAAATGAAGTGAGAATATAGAGAGGTTCCACTAATATATAGGCACTAAGCCCTCACCGTTAGATTCAAAAAGTGGAGTAATTGCCTTTGATATGATGGCTCAGCGTAAGTTATGGGATTTCGTCATTATGCGCAGCCAATTGAGAGACGTGCACATTAAATGCATGCAGCACAAGGCGTGCAGATTGTCCAGTCCTTAAAAGAGCTGCCACGTGTTAAGAGAAAACAGAAATCTAAAAAGGCAACATAAAAAGTTTCAATATGTCAGCTTTTATCAGCGAGCTCAAGCTCCCAGTCCGTAGGACGCACTGAGAGTTAGATGGCTAATTTTATGGGTATTTTTCGACGACTTGAGAAAATGGGCTAGTAAGACCCAATGATTCAGCCCAAGGGTGAAAGCCCACCAGGCCCAGGAAGTTAAAAGGTCCTTATAGTAGCTCAGGTTCTTGAAGGAGCTCAGGTCCTTGAAGGAGCTCAGGTCCTTGCAAGAGCTCAAATCTTTATAGGAGCTCAGGTCCTTGTGCTCAAGCTCGCAGCCTATGGACTAAAGAGCTTACAATGTAGTTCTTAACTCACTTATCATCTTCAACTCATGACCTGGAGCTAGCTCAGCTCAGATGAGCTCGCCTAGCGTACCCTTTAGAAGCCTAAAGCAACCCAATTCGAGAAGAAGTCAACTTACCTATTTTGAAGCAAATTAAACTTGAGAATCTTAGATCCATTCCTGATTTGGTGGAGAATGTTTAGGAAGTGCAGTTAATATAATCTTTCGTTTTCTATTTTAAATGTAATTCAAAATGTAAATCCCTCACTATAAATAGGGGGGCAAAATCGTTTGTAAAACACACGATAGAAATCACATATTGTTACTCTGCCAAATTCAAGAGTGACAGTTGTGGACGTAAGCATTGTTCTAGCCGAACCACGTAAAAATACTTGTGTTTTTGTGTTCTTCTTCCTCTGTCTTTGTTATTTATTTGCTTTGTGCTTTTATTTTGTGTTATTTGTAGGTATTGGGTTTCAAAAACCTAGTCAACCGATTTCCTACATCGACAATATTTGTTTTATTTATGGTTTTATCAATAATATATATCTTTATAACTTTTAAATATCTAAATAAGTATAACAATAAGAAGATCATTAAAGATTTTATAGATCAAAGGAAATATGTTTCGTAACACAAATCATAAGAGAATTTATGTGTAATACACAAGAATAATTTATGATTTTATTTTGCTAGATATCGCCTGAGAATAGTAAAATTGAAGATGTGGAAATAAATCAAATATATATATATTGTGATCATAATAATGAAATTAAACAAGCGTATAAGACATATTCAATTATCGAAAAATCAAATATTCAACCAAAATATTGTGTAAAGCATACCATGAGTAAATGAGCTGATTTACTTTGTCATCCAAACATAATTTTAGTAAATTAGCCCTTGAATATGTAAAATGTGATAGAAATATGGATCATTTCATCGACTTGGGTATTGTAGTGGACAAAAACCAAGGCTTAGAAACATAAGACCAGAGCTTGAAGTGAGTTAGCCTAATGAACCAGTTGACATTGGTTCATGGGCCAATGTGTATAACATCTATTAAGTCTAATGATTTAGTCAAATTGGAATTATAGATATACTGGGTAGACCGACCTGGTGGTTTAGTCAATCAAGTTTGATTTATGGCATGTAATCTCCTAATGGACTAGTTTGACTGTTCAATCAACCTATTGTGGGTTTAAAGGTTCAGTTGACCAAATACAAGTCCAATTATCTAGTCGACCCAATGTTAGCCTAATAAATGCATGGACTTAGCAAAGACCCAACATCTATTATCTTTTATCAACTCACTTACTATGAGTTTGGTTCCATTAGGACTCAACCACCTGTAAAGTAGATATAGTCTGAATGGGAATCAACCTCATCATCTAAAATCTAGGGATAACCACGATCATCCTTAATTTCATCTAAACTCATACCTCTAAGTCTATCCAAACTAGGCTATATCTAACTTTCTAGCATGGATGTCTATAAAAGGGCTCTCAATGCTTAAGCTAAGGGATCATGTAAGGCTTGAATCTAAGTGGATCTAGAAAATAAATTGAGCCAATAATAAAAATCAACAAATGGGCTTAATTTAAGTGCAAGCCTAAGTAATAATTTCTTGGTTTTGAATACACCCTCTATGTTTGTTAAATGCACCCATTTGTTTATAAAACAAGAAACAAAATGGACAAAATGCGTGAAACATGGTAATCGTATGAAGGAAATGTCATTAAGTGGACATGAGACCATCACTTGTACATAAGGCATGGGCAAAGCCAATAGTCAAATTGATATAGGGATGAAGAAATTAGGGTGGCTATACATGAAAGAGAAAAGATGTCACGTCCCAGTCCAAAGTTGTGATGGTCTTAGGGCATGGGTAGGCTTAAGGCTACCAACCACCTATAGAACCCCTGATAATTTCTGACAAAATGACAATTTTTTGGCATGATTGTTGCGTTTTGGTAACCTATCCTAATATCAAAACCTGTATAAGACACATCTAAATCATCCTTTCTCTATTCCGCCTATCAACTCATAGTAATTCTAATAATTTCAAACATGCATATAATAGACACATCAATTCAACTTATCTATATGCATTTAATAATATATCATAAACTTTACACCATGCAAATTATAAACATTTGTATAATACATCATTTGTGTTATACATCAAAATCTATATACCTTTTTTAAACAATACACCATGGAGCTTCTAGAAAAAGGGTCTCAAAAGAATTTCATGTTTTAGAATAATTACATTAGTCAAGATGGATCTAAGCAGAATAAGAATATACTCGGATCTTTGCTTGTCCTTGCCTTACTTTACTCTTCAGAAAATATGAAAGAAATGAGGTGAGTATAAATTTAATGAGTAGAAAATATACTGCCATGCTTGCAAGCGCTAGGTATTTCAAGGCCAACTCGCAAAAATGGTTCATAGATACATAAGCATGAATACTTGTTTAAACATATCATACATCGTGGTTATGACCATGGATTGCGGCAATATCAATATTTGAAATGACATGGGATCATTACATCATTCACAGAAGTCATAGTTGCATAATATTCACAACATTTATGACGTTTGTAAGATGTAATATTTATGATTTTTGTAATATGTAACATGGATAGGTGGGAACAGAGGCAGAGATTACGCGTAAACCCACCGTAATACAATCTACATAAGATCTGACCAAATTTTACGCTTAGGGCACTCCTCTTTCCCTAGAAAGGGCCTAGATTTCACCGCACTAGTGGAAACTATATGCTCATAGTCTGATATTTTACTCCATCAGATGGGTTTCTATGAATATGCCACTTAATGTGTTTAATGAATTTTAATGGAATCAATGAAATCAAAAGTATCATGATAGCAATGACATCACAAGCACATAAGCTTAAGAAAGTAATAATTATCATAAGATCAATAAAAAAAAAAAAAATCATAGTATCAGGGTCATAGGCTTATAAAATCAATAGAGCCAATGAAATATAATCAATCATTCATTTATGAGAACGTGGGTTTATTTCTAAGAACATAGGTAACATGAAATTCAAAGTTGTATGGTAAACAAAGCACAAGTGTAGTAGTATATTTACACTCACCTTAATTCTTAGAAGCTTAAAACTCTTTTATTTATCTCAAATTCTTAATTGACTTTGAGAGTCTTCTTCTCTTTCATTCATATTAGCTTTAATCTTTCCATGCATAGAACAATGCATATTTATCATTAGTACCCTTAATAACATATAATTAACTTATATTGACTCAAAAACTTTAATGACTCTTTTACTCTCTCTTTTCTCCATGGTTTCTATGTGAAAATTTTTATATGTAACATTTACTTACACTCATTTTATGCTAGAATATATTTCTAATGATTCTTTAGTCCAATTGAAGTTAAACGAAAGTTGGTTAGAAGTTGGCTCAATGAAAATTACATTCTGTTGAACAGTACCAGGAATAGAGTAGTCTTCAGTTTTTGCCTCATTTGCCCCTTACACTTATCCAAATTCGGCCAAATCACCACCAATTTACGACACTCAGAAAGCTTTTCAACCATACATTGTTTGCTCTAAAATGATTTCATTTGGTCCCTCAAAAAGCCTATCAAATTGACCCATTCTGCAATTCAACTCTGTATTTCAGCTTAAACACAAAGTTTCATTTTCTCACCCAACTTGGCAGCCTATTAACCTAAAAAGACCCCCAAATTTTTTCATCCAAACCCTAATTTGCATACTATGTCATAATTTAATTCTTGAAAATTGAAATTAAGGTTTTATCTAAGCCTCTTGACACTAAATCCAAGTCTATTTCACCCTTATTTTATCAAAAACTCATTTTAAATTTCAAACCCATATAGAATCCAAATTTTTCATGAATGAAATAAAAAAAATTTCATCATAAAAGCAAGAAATCAAGCTTGGAAAATATTATTTACCTTTTAGACGCTTCAAATCCAACAAAGAACCTAAAAAAGGGGAGTTGGATTGACCAAAAACTCTTCCTCCTTTCTCCTACCTGTTTGCTATCTTCTCTGCTCTTTTTTTTTTTTTTTTAATTAATTTTTCTTAATTTTTCCAGATTTCTCGACTCTTTTATACTAAATCAAACTTTTAAATTTACATTTAAGTCCTCCTAATATGAGTCTTTTGTGTTCTAGCCCCTAAAGTTACAAAATTTTTGCATTTAGGTCTTAAAAACTTTTGAAAATTTTAGATTTTCATACTTAATCAACCTTTAAACATTTATACTTAATTATAAATAAGTCTTAATCTAAATTACTTTGCTCATTGGTATGTTAAAAGTATAGGGTGTTACAAAAGACCTAGAGACACTTATGAGAAATAATATAAATCATTGTTTCAAAACTTGCTACTCGTTACTCGACCAGCGAGGCAGCAAGCAGTAAGTACTCGAAAACTCTGGTGAGTATTCGGTGAGGGGCAAAATTGGTAAAAACTAAAAAAAAAAAAGTGAAGAAAACTATAAATATCATAAAGAAAATAGCTAATTGAAAATAATAAAAAGGATTAAATTGTAAAAGATAGTGTTTTTTTTTTCTTTAAATAAAGGGAAACAATGAAGGGCATTTTCGTACAAAAGTAAAAAAGTTGAAGGGCATTTTTGGACTGACATTTTATGATAATTGTTTATCCATGCACCTGATTGAAATATGGTTTTTCAAAAAAAAAAAAAAAAAAGAAACCGATTTTTTCTATTACATGGATTAAATGTTCATTTAGCTTAGTTGATCATTGTAATCATAATTGTCATTATTATATAGCTATTATATATGACCAATGTCGTCTACAGATTCAAAAAAAAAAAAAAAAGTAGTTAGAGAAATATATCACAACCAATGGGTAAATCAAATCATGGTTCCAAAAATTGTTACTCGCTAATTGACTGGTATGACAACAGTTAGATTTATCGGTTACTTCACGAATAATAAATAAATACTGTTTAGAGGGAATATTATTATTTTTTGAAATCCAAGGACATAAATTGATATTTCTTTAAATATCATGGACCAAAACTCAGATATTGATGTAATTTCATCAAATTTCAATGAAATTTGTGTAATTTGCTCTAATATATAAACAAACATAAACACAAAACCCTCAGTGCCGCTCCAGCCCTCCATCTCTCTCTCTCTCTCTCTCTCTCTCTCTTTTTAAAACCACCAGGCCAGGTACGCCGCTACGTCACTTTTTCTTCTTCTCTTCTTCTCGCCTTCTCTTTTTTCTTCTCATTTTTTTTTTCTATTCAGGTATGTAGTGAGGGTGATAACGATGAATAATAGAGACAACGACCCCACCTCGACCTTATTCGTCCACACAGGTAATGTTGCACCAACCACTCTCTCAATCTCCTTTGGTGATGTCTCTTTGGTTTGTTTCTTTTCATTGTTTTTTGGATGTTTAGTCAATTTTTTTTTTTTTGGTGGTGTTTAGAGTGATTTTTGGCTGATCACTTACCTCCAGTGAGCAAGATCTCTGATCTAGGGGTTATTGGATTGATATGGTGTCGGTCACCGTTTAACCATTAAAAAATTGGTTAGATCGGTCGATTTTTGAAAATTTAATCAAATATGTTCAAAGTATAATTGTTTCTATTTATATATCATTAACTATGTGAAAGAGAATGTTTAACATAAAACATTAAATTGTTTGGACCATACGGTGTCTTATGATTTATGTTATGAAACATATTTTCTTTGATCATTAAAATTTTCAAGATTCTTGTTGTAATTACATACAAATTTAAAAGTTATAAAGATTTATATTACTTATGAAACGTAGATGAAAACACATATTATAGTACAAAACCAATCAATGGAATTTAACGATCTTGTCAATTTTTAAGTTATAATTTGCTAAGCAAACTAAAAGCTTCACTCTATGAAATTAAAAAAGAATTCTGAAATTTCATTAAAATTTTACAATATTTAATTCTAGCATCAACTGAGCTAGTTAAAGTATCATAATAATGATTAATAAAACGATTTACAACGAAATTATTCTACTTTCAAAGGAAGAATAAAATAGTTCATAATTTGGTAATTAATTAAAATTGAAATGTAGCAAGACAAAATTGTCTCACCATATACTTGTTCCAAATTGTCTTTTTTTTTTTCTTTTTTTTTAATATATACAAAAACATATTTTTTTAAATTTGTTAATCATACAATAATTGTTTTTCACTCTTTAGCTAGTAAATGAGGGTAATGAAATTAATATCCACCAAATTGAATAAGACTAAAAGTTTTGAAATACTCATTCATTTGGTATTAGATCACACACTTGAAGGCGAACAACCTACGCTGAATCATTTCTAGCTACAAGTTTATGTAGCATGAAGATCTAAGAAGATATCTCCTCATTAAAACATATTGATTGAGATTAATCTATCGAGGATAGTATAAAATCTCAGAAGATATCTTATCTTTAAAATATAATAATGAGATTTGTTTGTTAGGGTAGTATAAATTCAATTGCTCTCAAAACATATCTCATCAATTCAGTCCTTTTTCCTTTCAACCTACATCTTTCCTCCTATACTTGTCTACTCGTTAGTGGGAAAGTGTAGCATGACCTGTTTCAAAATTAATGCTACTAATAAATGAACAGAATTAAAGTCATTTTCTAACCAACTTAGGCTTTTGTTATGAAAAAGAAGAGGAAAAAATATTTTGTTCTCTCGATATTCATTGAGAGAAGAAACAAAATATAAACTTTTACAAGAATCTTCAACTTCTTGCCAATTGCCATATCTTCTGTAATTGCTTTGTATCTAACAATTATGATTTTTTTATTTTTTAAATGTAAATTATATTATCTTTTTCCCTGAAATGGTGAGAAAAAAAGGAAGTGGATGCTGTTTGTTGAGGTCCAAGACAAAAGAAGATGGTAAATTACTTATCAAAATTAGGTTACTAAATAATTAACAATTAATGGATGTATGATTTATGGTTTAAGTATATATATATATATAGATATTGTTTAGCTAGTACTGCAATATTGTCCTTATATTTTCATAAAAATACTGAATAAAATGTTTTAATTATGCATACATATGAAGTTTTTCAAAATAAAGTAAAATAGTTTCATTGTATCTAACTAAAATAATATTAAGGGTAAACTTTAAATTGGTAAAGTATATCTCAACATAAGTGATAACCTTTGTCAACAATATTCTAATTTACTATGATATAGCCATAACATTTGGCAATCCTTCAGTCCAAAAAAAAAAAAAAAAGAAATAGCATTTGGCAATTTTGATAGATGACTACAATATTAAATTTTGCAACATCTAGTTTTTCTTGTGAGAATTGATATCATTTTATGTTGGAGTTGTTGAATCCAAGAACATGATACTTTTTGGGCTAGAGGCGTTGCTTTACAATCGAATTTGAATTAGCGGATGCTTGATGACTGCCGGCGCCGCTTTCCTCGTGACCAGTTTCAAATGGTTGTATGACTCTCTCTATATTCTTTTCCACTGAGCAACTTAACAGTCTGAGGCCAAACCTTTACTCTCATTTCCCAACTCTACATTCATGTGATGATTTATGAAAGAAGGGCTGATAAGAAGTGCAGTATTTGTTTGACCTGTCAGAGCGAGTAACATCAATAGCCAGATATACTAATATTTACTAGAATGATAGTTCAAGACAAAAAATGGAGTAAAATTTTTAAACAAATAAAATTTAATAGAATAAAAAAATGGTAAGTCATGAAAATATAAGAACATTATTGCAATACCAACTAAGCAAAAGATATATACTTGAAGCATTAATCAAATGTATATTAATTATTAATTATTTAGTAATTTACCATCTTCTTTAGGTTTGGATCTCAACATATACCATCCACTTGCTTTTTTTTCTTACCATTCATGGAATAAAAGAAGTTTTGATTTATTTTTGAAGTTCAACAAAAGGAAAAAAAAAAAAAAAATCAAAGCATACTTGTCATGATACAATAGCACTTTCGAGAGAGCTAGCAGGAGCAAAATTCTAATAAATTACTGATATGATAGCACCTGCCTGAGATTCTGTAGTTAGCAAGAAGTGCGAAATTCTAGTAAATTGTTGATCTGATTATGGTAAAATCCTAAAAACTTTGTTTTTTCTCTTGTGAAATATAGTTTCTTCTTCTTCTTCTTCATAACAAAAATCAAAACTTAGATAAAAATGACTTTACAAGAAGCTGTGCAATACTATCACACTTAGAGAAAAGCATGTACACGAGGAAAGACAGAGGTTGAAAGGAAAGAAGACTGAATTGATGAGAAATGGTTGAGAACAGTTTGAATTTATACTATCCTAATTGACTAATATCATTAATGTATTTTAAAGAGAAGTTATCTTCTTAGATTTTATGCTACCTTAATAGACTCATATCATTGATGAATTTTAAAGAAAAGGTATCTTCTTGGATTTTATCATTATGATATAAAAAGTTACATCAGAAATGATCTAGTGTTGTTCGTCATAAAAAATTATATTCCTTGGGTTTTGGTTTTGATGGGTTTGATTAATGAAAATATCAAATAAATTTTTTTTTTTTTTCTGGGTTGTTGTTATGTGCTGATGCCGGTGGTGGTTTTTGATTTTTGGTTTTTTTGTTGTTGTTGATTTTTGATTAATGGAAAAATCAAATACAAATCGTTTTTCCAAGTTGTTATGGTGGTTGTTTTTAATTTATTTTTGTGTTACAGTTATGTTTTGATTTTTGGTTTCTAGGTTTTTGTTGTTGATTTTGGATTAATGGAAATACCAATTATAAATTATTTTGGTGGTTGTTTTCTATGGGTTTTTGATTTTTTGGTTGTTTTTTATGCTGATGGTTTTTGTGGTGGATATTTATTGTTTGATTAATGATTAATTTTGGTTGTTTTTGGTTTATGATTGTGAGATGAAGATCTTGAAGATCACCACATAAAAGGAAATCAACAACTGATTGTGATGGTCTTTTGAAAAAATGAAATCAACCAACAAATAAATTTAGAGCATCTCCAATGCAAATATGGATTGTCTTTTAAAAAAAATGGACACATCATCAATGTCAAGGAAATGTGCATAATATGTGGCATAAATATTAATTGATAGACACTCAAATCTAAAAGGGTTCTCCAATGCTAGTCTATTCATTTCAATAATGAATAGTCAAAGAATAATATATCATTAGAGTAAATTATTATAAAATATTATTTTATGGAAGTTTCAATTATTTATTGCTGACATGGCTGTCAAGGAAGCTCTCTAGAAATAGACATTGAGGTTGATAGCCTCTATTTTTTTTTTTTGCCACGTCAGCTTGATGGTAGTTATAGAAGTTTGCATTGGAGAGCTTAATTTTAACACTTTATCAATTTATCCTACGTGGCACTCCATTTTTTCACAATCCATACTTGCATTGGAAATGCTCTTAGTAAATAAAAAAAAATTAAGGAGGGAAATCAATCAAACAAATAAATATAGTAAATTAAGAAAAAATTCCAATTAAGGAAACGAAACTAGATCTAGGTTGATTTCCCTTTTTTTTTTGTTTAATTTACATATTTATTTGTTAGGATTTTGTTAACAACTTTAAATATAATTAATTATTTTATTTATTTTCATGAAAACTAAAAAAAAAAATATTTTTAAATTGTTATCATTTTTCCCATTTTTAATTATTTTTAAATATATATATATTTTTTAAAAAAAATTAGTGGGTAAATAGTCTAAGAAGGATGTTATGGTTTTTTATACATTTGGTCACAATACGACCAAAAAATTGGATGAAACCACTTTTGGTTGACAGTAGAGGATTTTTTAGCTAATATTTAAAAAAATTAAGGTAAACTGAGATTATTTACCATTTTGGGGGTTTTAAAGATTTATCCCTAAAATATAATATAATACCAAAAGTAAGAGTTTTCAAAAAACTTGTACTCTTAATAAATATTGTAATTTCCTTAAGTTCATTTAGTGACTAAAGAGTGTAAAATAATTATTGTGTGATTAACAAGCATAAAATGTTTTTCATACAAAAAAGAAAACAGTTTGGGATAAGTATATGACATGACAATTTTCTCTCATTACATTAAATTACTTAATTTTGAGCTTTTGTTTTCTTATTTAGAAGTTTAAGAAATTTCGTTAAAAATAGTTTTTTTTTTTTTTTTTTTTTGACATCGTTAAAAATAGTTTTATTGATCATAATTATCATAAATATTGTATAAGTTTAATGAAATTTGACAATTCTTTTTTAATTTTATAATGTGGAGCTTTAAGTTGACTTAATAGAATATAAAATTAAAAATCGACAGGAATATTAAATTTTCTCCAATGTTTTTATACTATGGTATATATTTTTTTGTTTATGGTTTCATCAATAATATATATCTTTATAACTTTAAAATATCTATATAATTATCACAATGAGTAGATCATTAAAGATTTTACAGAACAAAGGAAATATGTTTCCTAGCATAAATCATAAGAGAATTTATGCGTAATTCACAAGAATAATTTATGATTTTATTTTGCTGGATACTGCCCAAGAATAGTAAGATAGAAGATTGGAAATAATCGAATATATATATATGGTGATCATAATAGTGAAATTAAACGAGCATATAAGATATATTCAATTATCGAAAAATCAAATATTCAACCAAAATATTATGTAAAGTGTACTATGAGTAAATGAGCTGATGTACTTCCTTATCTAGACATAATTTTAGTAAATTAGCTCCTAAATATGTAAAATTTGATAGAAATATGGATCTTTTCACCTACTTAGGTATTGTAGTGGACAAACAAAGGCCCCTAAACATAAGACTAGAGCTTGAAGTGAGTTGGCCCAATGAACCAGTTGACATTGGTTCACGGCTCAACACGTCTATCATCCAATAAGTCCAATGATTTAGTCAAATCCGAATTATAAGTATATTGGGTAGATCGACCTAGTGGTTCTGTTGACCAAGTTTGATATATAGCCTGTAACCTCCTAATGGACTAGTTTGATTGTTCAATCAACCTATTGTAGGTCTAAAGATTCCATCGACCAAATACGAGTCCAACTGTCTAGTCAACTCAGTGTTAGCCTAATGAATACATGAGAATTAGTAGAGACCCAATGTCTATTATCTTTTATCAACTCATTTACTATGAGTTTAGTTCTATTAGGACTCAACCACCTGCAAAGTAGATACAGTCTGAATGGGAATCAACCTTATCTTCTAAAATCTAGGGATAACCACGATCATCCTTAATTTCATTTGAACTCAAACTCCTAAACCTATCTAAACTAGGCTATGTCCAACTTTATAGCACAAGACATCCACTAAAGGGCTCTTAACCCTCTAGCTAAGAGATCGTATAAGACCCGAATCCAAGTAGATCCAAAAATTAATTGAGCCCACAATAAAAATCAATAAACATGCTCAATTTAAGTGCAAGCCCAAGTAATAATTTGTTGGTTTTGACCGCACCCCCTGCTTTGGTTAAATGCACCTATTTGTTTATAAAAAAGAAATGAAATGGACAAAATGTGTGGAACTTGGTGGTCGTACGAAGGAAATGTCATTAAATGGACATGAGACCGCCACTTGTACACAAGGCATGGACAAAGCAAATAGTCAAATCGATATAGGGACAAAGAAATTGGGGAGGCTGTACATGAAAAAGAAAAGGCCTAGAGACACGTATTAGAAATAATATATATATATATATATATATATATGAGTGACTAAATTTTTTTTACAAAGAAAATAGAAGACAAATGTCAATCCAATAAAGTGTGAAGTGGGTGTGGCTTTTGTATATTATATATAAAAGAATTGGAAAGGCAGCACGGTATATATGTATATAAAGCAATAAGACAGCAACAAAAAACATACAGAGAATAGGACAATGGTTTGGCAGTAGAAAAGAAAAAAAAAATGACGCAAAGAAAAGGGAAAAAAATAGGAGAATAGAGGAAAAATACAAGAAATTTTTGGATTGTTCAAATAGAATATTTGAGTACATGATTTTTCCAAATAAATTATTTTATTTCAATGGGTTTTGAAATCCAAGAAATTAGTTAATTTTTTTCATAAGTTCTAAATTTAATTTATATAATTTTAAGGTGGATTCAAAAGTATGATGAATTAGACAAGAACCCGTATTACATCCAGATATGAGCATAGGAGTTTCGTGTGTAGATCGTTTTATTTATTTTGAATTGATTGTTTATAATTATACTTCATGTTTCATTATTTATGTATTATTAGAAATGAATTATTTATTAGTTAGTTAATCTCTTGAATTATTAATTTTGCTATATGTTTGAAATTAGAATTTAATTGCTATAAAATCCAAAACCTCGTTCATCAGAAAAATGAATTATTTTTCGATGGATTGTGTTTTCGATCGAAAAAATACTTTTCTTCGATTTCGGGTCATTCGGAATGTTATCTATTTTCAGAACTAAAAGAGTTTCAAACATTTTCAAATAAGAAAGAAACTTAGCTCCATAAGAACTTTTCAACAGAGCAGATCTCGACTGGAAAGCCACCGTGAGGTGCCGGGCAGGTCGCCTAGCTAGTATAGTTAGAAAGAGGCCTGTCATTTGCATATAAAAATTGTTTGAGATTTGAGGATGAAAATAAAGATATTCTTAAAACATTAAGGTTGTATACTCCCCTCTAATGGTTAGGCATGCTTCACGTGTTTAAGTCCTAAAAAGTTACCCAACATGTGTATAGTAGATGTCTAGGAAGTCATAAAGTCACCCAGCATTTATATGGCTAAATGTTATCCATCGTTCTACGTATGTATTGAGTATCTCTACCACAAATTATCAGGTTCCGCGGGTGCTAGATTGATGTAGATGGAGATTTGATAAATATGCAGAAATGATCCATATAAATGTTTTTAGTTTATTAAGATATGAAAAGTTATAGATGTGATTTCATAATTGTTTTTAGATATAATTGAATATGGATTATCGAGATTTTATTTTTCTTACTTGTATTATATTATGCCAGTTATTATCGAAAGGAAATGATTTCATTTAGTTTTTAAAAGTTATATCCACTCATTAGGCGTTGGTGCTCACTCTTTTTGTAAAACTCAAAATTTTTGGAATAGTGAATTTCGAATGAATAGTGATTCCGAGTGAATAATGATTTTTAAGAGACGGACTACGAAAATTGTTAAAAGTGATTATTTTGATGAATAATATTTCTAGGTGAATAATATTTTTAAACGGAAAGTGTCTGTATGAATAGTATTTTTCGAAAAGTAGATCTCAATCATCAAAAGTTTCAAAATTAGTATTTGAGTTAAGAAAAATTGAAACGGATCGAAAATGACTCCATTTGGATAGATTTTAAGTAATCCGAAAATTTTAAGACGGAAATATTCTTTCCGATTTAGAACCGTATAAAATATTTTTGGAGATATAAAATAATTTAGAGTGCCCAAAAGTGAAATTGAATTCAAGTAAAGGTTCCGGATATGGAATCAAGTTATAATAGGATTTTCGGATGGATCAGAAAAGAGTTCGAGTGTGGAATTGAAATGAGAGAATGTATGAAATTGGAGTGACACATGGCACGAATGAATGCATGAAATGGACACATGTCAAACATGCAAGAATGATGGAGGACAAGTGTAACTCAATTAATATGCATGAAGGAGAAGTGGTGGTGTTTGGTGAAGCATATATATATATAATGAATTGAAAAAGAAAAAAAAAACATGAAACAAAAATAAAATACCATTCGGTCATTCCACTCTAAAAAGTCGAGAGAGAGCATTTGTGAGAGAGAGAGGGCTAATCGAGAATTAACAAGAGAGAAACAAGAATTAAAACAAGAGAAGCCTTACTCCATTCGGTCTAAACACCAAAACCATGAGATAGGGAGAGTGTGAGGTCGAGAGAATCAAAACGAAGAGGAAAAGAAGCAAGAACAGCCAACACACCTTTCGGTAACAATTTGAAGCCAAGAAAGAAAAAGAATTAAAGGGGTATATTCAATCTACGAGTAGCTCAAAACCGAGAATAGAGATAGAGGAACAAGAGGCAATTCGATAAGAGGAGGAAGAAGAGAGTTCTGCCAATAGGAATCCAAGGAGAGAGCTATTGATTTGGTTAATTTAGACGCCATTTTTGAAGGTTTTTCATGCATGTAAAATATGAGTGAAGAAAGAGAGTGAAGTTGAAGTGGTGCTCAGTCAAAGGCAAACAAGAAAAGTAGTGTTCTGCCGAGAGTTAAACAAAGGTAAGCTTGTTGTCCTAGTTGAATGTTTCTGTTGATTTTGAGTGTTTTTAATCATGCAAGCCATTTGGAATGAAGGGAACACCAAGAAATCAAAGAGGAAGCATAAAGACAGCTTTGTATGTGATTTTCGGAGGAGGTTTTTGAGTGAATTCAAGAGGTAATTTCAAGTTTCCTTGATTCTCTTTTTGGTGATAATAATTGATTAAGATTTTGGATGGATTATGGTGATAAAATCTTCATTAGTGTAGTGGTTCAATTGCATGTGATTTTGGTGTGAAAATAGATTAAATATTGATATTGGAAAGCTTAATGTCTCCATATTTTCATGTTTATAGATAGAAAGAATATAAGTTTTATTTTCATGCTTATAGATTGAAAGAAGACAAGTTTAAAGTATATACATGAAGTTTTAAACGACTAATGGATTACCCAACGTTTATAGACTATTTATAAATTCAGACCCGGTCAGAATATCCTCTACGTATATGACAAGTTTGGGAGGACGTGTTACTAACTTATGTGTATTGGGGATTTAGTCAGTTAAGTCGCCCTTTATAAATGTGGGATATTATCTTACACTACGTATGCGATGATAAAATTTCGTAATATGATAGTTGAGATGTCTTTGTAGTTTATCACGATGAGCGTCACTAGCAATTTCGCCGCATGACCTCACATTAAGCGACGCTAGTTTAGTCGCCTTGTGATTGTAGCTCTTGGGTTTCTATCGGTGTATTTTAGAAAGAAACGTATAATATTATTTATGAGAATTAGAAAAATAATATATATTTTAGTTGTTTTCAAACCGTTTACGAAATGCATTTATTACTTTGTGATTTTATGCAAATGTAAGGATTTACAAAATCCATTAATAGATTTATAAAGTGTATGATTTAAAAATGAGAATGTTTATGAAATAAAGATTTCTTGTAAATAAATTTCAGGAGGCTATTTAGAAAGGTAAGCATTATATAGAAATTATATCACTCACTGAGCTCCTTTGGCTCATTATTTTCTTGTTAATATTTTTATGAAAAACCTCCCTAGGTGTAGAGGCAGGTGCCCAGAGCGAGTAGTGTGTGACGAAATGTGTGGCGAACCCATCCGACGACCTTGATTGTGAATTCAATGTACATAGTTTTATGTATCATAAATATGCATGAAGTGAATACTTTTATCTGATCATATGTAATTATTTGAGATTTTTGTATGATGAATATATTTTGAAATTTGACATGATTTCGGAGTTAGTTATTTTATTTGATGATTAAGTTATTTTATTTTATGTTTGAGTTTGTTTGTGAAGAGGTCTTAAGATCCATATTGGAAGTGGAGAAATGAATGAATGATTTTTAGAAGTGTTATATATTAATTTACATGTCTTTTGAAAATATTGGAATGGTCGGAAAACAACCATCGTACTGCCGAAATTTTTCCATCATAATTTTTAGATGATTTTGAGATAAAAAATTATTTTGGGTTCGCTCCATAGAGTTTCCTTTTTAGTCAGTTATCGATATGAAGACTGTAGGGATTTCCATTGCGGTGCTAGGAAGATTCCACTTAGGTTTCAATAGGGAAAATCCAGGTCAGATCCTTTCGTATGCGAAAACCCAAAAAAAAGTTAAAAACCTTAACCATCAAGACAACTAAAGAATATCATAAAAAATTATTAGAACGACACAAAACACACTCTCCACTCATACCCCAATCACAACTAGCCCTAGCCTCTCACATATTGTTTCTCAACTTATTTTTTTCTTTTTCATGTGTCTCAAACATAGAATAAAAATCCTATTTATAATATGAGTTTAATTGGTCATAAAGTAAACCATTTACAAACAGGGTCCGTTTCTTCCAAAGGAATCAAAAACCCATTAAAATAGGAAAATAGATAATCAACCCATTTGCATCCAAAACTGACCCAACACATTCTTAGGCTGTAAAGGCGTGTCCAGCCTCATTTTTCGAAGCCATTATAGTGTTAGATTGTAGACGATATAAGCTTTCCAAGGTATTTTATGGGTCCAAAACAAATTTCATGTGACCTACTTTCGAAACAATTGAAATTTGCCGTACAAATACTAGTCAAAATCCTAATAGGTTACTGATCATTGGCTTTTAAATTTTTACGTAAAGTTTGCAATTTTTCATTAGGTATTGATTGTTTTCATTTAGATTGTCATTGATTGTTAGGTATTTTTATTGTTGATTTTTGAAGTTATCGAATTTTGTTATTATTTGAAAAATTATGTGATAAATCAATTCGCCACCTCTTTAAGTTTTCCACTAGACTGCAAATTGACATGTTCAATTTGTATAATGAATTGTCATTTAATTTTATTTTTTGAAACCAAAATGTGTAATATTTTTGGTGATAGGACGACTCATTTCTCGAGCCTAAGAGAATCTCATAAAAATTTATGTCTTTCTAATTGAAATCTTGAGTTTCTAAAAATCTTTTAGAAAAATCACCATAAATTTGATGATCGCTTTATATTTACAATTGAACAAATCAAAATCTTTATATTTCTTATGTTGGACATTTGTATTAGATATATAAAATATTCATAAAATATCTGAAAATAAATATTTCATTTGTAAAAGTGTTATTGAAATGCATTTAAGAAATCTGGTTAATTAAAAATAATATACACTAATTTAAAAGTGTTTATACTTAAAAATAATATTAATACATTATATTATCACAATGTAACACTTCTCACGATATGTAATAATTTGCACAAAATTGCGATGAATACCTGGAAATATGAGTTTTATAAAAGAGTATGCACTAATGCCCAATGAATAGATATAATTTTTCTAAAAATATTTTTAAATAAAACATAATATAACTGGTAATAACACAAAATCATGTCTGAAAGATAAAACTATAATTAAATCTCATATCGTAGGAAAATTGGAAACATTTATATAAATTATCTTTATAACTTTAATAATATATGATCTGAAAATTTATAATCTATAAAACTTTCTGGAATCTCTTTCTGTAAATCGGGTGTTTTATAACTCACTTTCTGTACTGATCAAACTTGGTATACAATATTAGTAATATAAAAATCTACACTAACTAGTACTTAGAGGAATCTGATCATACATGGTGAAAATATTTAACACATGCACAGAGTAAGGGATAACATTTGGTCATACACGTGTTGGGTGACTCTATTACTCCTCAGACATCTACCATATATGTGATAGGCAACTCTCTAAAACTTATACATGCGAAACTTATTTGACCGTTAAAGGAAAGAGTACAATCTTAGTGTTCTAAAGATATCTTTATTTTCATTCTCAAATTTCAAACAATTTTCATTAACAAATATTCATAATTCTCCTTTTGAACATATATATAATTCTTAATAAATACTTTGATCAAAATCATAAACAAATATTCTTTCATAAAAGATAACATAATATTACTATAAATATTCCAAACATTTCTTATAATAAATTCAAATTGAAAAATAATTTCTAATTGTAATTTCTTATATGTATACATATATACGAATTTGTAATAAATTCTCAATTCAATCGTAAAACTTAATTCATATAATCATTTATTTCAAGTAAATAATAAACACTGAAATATAAATAATTATAATTAAATAAATCAATTTAAAATAAAACAATCCACTCCTATGCTGATATCTGGGTGCAAAACGGATTCTCATTTGATTCTTCATAATTTTGAACCATCCTAATATTACATTAAACTCAATTTAGAACTTCTGATAAAATTAACTAATTTTCTGAAATCTAAATTACATTAAAATAAAACAATTTATCTGGATAAATCAAATACTTTAATATTCTGTTCAACCATCTGAAATTTATTGCTATTTTCCTTCTCTGTGTTCTTCTACTTCTTTTTTTTTTTTTTCCTCGGCTATCTAGTCTTCTTTCCTTTTTAATTTTTTTTATGTAATTTACAACTTCACTTTACTGCCGATACTCAAGCACCCATTTCCTTAATCTTTATCAGCTCTTTTTTTTTTTTTTTTTTTTTGGCCTTTTCAACTTTTCTATGCTTATTCGTTATTTTGTCTTGTTCTCATTGACTTTGTTTGCTTGTTTGATCACTGTCTTTCTAACTAATGTTTTTTTGCTCTTGCTTTTACCGGTGCCCCGACAGTCAGCAATTCAATTGTCTCATTCCCTTTTGAACATTTCTTTTGTTTTTGGAGAGCCATTCACATTGGTTGCATTGATAACAGCCCACATTTGACTTGGGCTTGTGTCCAAGTCATGACTTCTTTGTTTCTCGATTTCATGACTTCTTTTCAGTACTCATGAGGCCATGACAGGAGTATCCTAAAGAGCATCCAGCTTTGACTCTCTGGTCTTCTTTTTATGTATACCATAGATTGAACAATGCCAAGTCCTAAGTGCTTGGTCTCTCAAACACTGGTTCTTGCTTCTCCTTGGGGATTCCTTTACCTGCTCTGACAGTACGTTACACATGGCCTTTAGATGTAAATTTAATGGCATTGCTTATTAAGCTGATCAAAACTTGCTTGAGTTTTCCTTCATCTCCCTTAACATGCGAAAACTTGTTAACTGAGCCATTTAAAAGATCCAAAATCACTTCTACTCACATGAGCGTGGAATGAATCAGCCAAGTCTTCCAATAGTCAAAAGGGCATCCTAAAGAGCATTGTTCTTGAATCAGAGCACACGTGTCAACTGAAAGATTGTTAAAAAATTTTATTATTTTTTAAAAGATTATTGAAAGCTGATTATTTTTTGTGGATATTATAACAAAGAGATTATCACTGTAAAAATATGCATTAACTGAGCATTAATGAAGCATTGCTATAGGAAAATAATTGTATCTAAATTTTTCCTTCTTTTGATGAAGTCCAACAAATACATGAATTATTTTGTTAAATATTATTACAAACAAATTGTTCTATATGTGTAAACTTACGTCCTTATAAGATGCAAAATACACGCACCTATTGTGTTGTGGTTGATGATAATAGGTAACACATGCCTATTGTGTGTTATGAAAGTCAATTTTCTTACAGTAACAAGTACCTATTTTCGGAAGATAACTTTGATTGCAAATTGAAAACTTTAAGCATTACTTGAGGTTCAACTCGGGACCAAAATTTCTCAATTTGGGACCACAAGTACCCAATTGGAGTCTAATTTACTCTCAACCAATTAACCTAAAATTGATGATTTTGGGACTAACAAGTACGGGTGGACATCGGCAACCCAACCCAACAGACCCAACACAACCCAATCCTTTTTTATCATGTCGGGTTAGGTTAAATCTTAAAAATAATATTGAATTGGATTGAGTTGAAAATTTTTTAACCCTACCTAATAATGCCTACACTATATTTCTAAATCCAAGTTTTTCTCCTCTCACCGAAAGAACACTCATTAGAGACAAATATCAAGGATAACTACATTCATTTTCTTAGCTTTTTTTTTTTTGTGCATTTGTGTTTCATGGATTGACCTTTTGTTTATTATATTTAATGAGTTAAACTTTTGTTTGAAATAACTTTGTGGAATATCTTTAGTTGTATTTGTTTTATGAATTAAACATTTATTTGTATCTATGATTTGTAATGGTTAACTTCATCTGTGATAATGTAACATTAGGAATGTCATTTGTAATCATTAACATTTTTTCTATATTTCAACTACTATCTAACCCAATCTACCCAATCCAACTATTATTGGGTTAGGTTAAAAAATTATATTTGTCGGATTGAGTTGAAATATTTTCAACTTGATCTATATTGAGCTAGGGGATTTTCAACCCAACTCAGCCTAACTCGTCAAATCCCCATCCCTAATTGAAAGGTACTATTTAGGAACAAACACTATTAATTAGGGACCTATTTTTGTGAGAATTTGAGACTATTTTCTTGTTGAAATAATGATAGAATAATTGCATTAATTGGAAAACCTATTTGTTAAGAATTAAAGAATAATAATAGAATAATTGGGGACCTATTTTAATGATAGAATAATTGCAATTATTTGGAAAACAAGTCCCCCGTGTGCATCTATTTTCTTGCTAAAATAATAGAATAATTGCAATTAATTGAAAAAAGTGGCGCGAGAGAGTGTTTCTATGCTCCACTAGTTAGTCTGTGACTATAACACATGTATTTATATATCAAGCTTTCTTCCTTTATTTTTCTAACGTGGGACTCGACATTAATTTCTTCCCACTTTAATTTTTCATTCACCTAAGTACCATTTTGACCAAACGGATATACCAATTCGATTACCTTAATGAGGAGAACATGAATCTACCTTGATCATCCAAAATTGAGGTAAATACCCAATCAAAATAGTTCATGAAAATAGACTTTTGTGCCTCTAATTTTGCGACAAAAATGAAAGAGAAAAAGATGTAGAATAGGGTGGAGGAGAGTTTAAGTGTTGTTCCCATTCACTAAGGGTAAAATGGGTATTTTACATTTTAGATGACATTAAAACTTAAAGTATTAATTTATCAACAATGACAAAATGGGAGGGAAAATGAATGCTAATTCCTTTCATTTTCACAAATTTTTATTCCACAATCTTCAAATTTTCATGTCACCCGACCCATTTCTACGTGACAATTATCTATTTTTGGGTAAGTTTTATAATTCTAAAAAGTTGGTTTTTTTTTTTTTTTGAAATAAGTTGTTTGTTTTTTTCACTTAGAACTAATTGCTGATAAATTGCACCCATTAAATTGTTTTTGCTTAATCTTTTAAAGTAGTCAAATCACTTAAAAATACCCAAAAATAATTGAAAAAAACTTAGAATTATTGACTTTTAACTTAATTATAAATCACTTAATGATATTTAAAATATTCCATTACAAGTCCTCTCCAAAATAACATGTTTTCAATTTTTTTTTTTTTTTAATTTTATGTTATAAGTATTTTCTTCATTTTTTCCCCTAATATCTATATGAAATATCCTTTTGAAAAAAAAAAAAAAAAAAAACACCCATCTCATTGCAAAGGTTTCTAAAATTGGACTACTATATTTTAATTAACAATTTAAACGTTTACTTTTTTAGTTGCTTCTTAAATATAATTTAACACAGAGATCATTTCTTTGTTTTTGTTTAAATATATAAATATCATTAATTCTATTATACTTTTTAATCATATTTTATTTATGAATAAATAATACTAATAATTAGTTATGTTTTAGTGTTTGCATCATGTTATATAAAATTTCATAGCAACTAATAGTAAAAAAGTAATAATGTCAAATTACTATCCTTAAGACAATTTTAACTTTAAAAATAAATATGTTATTCAGATTTCTGATCGTAATCATGCTATTCAATTTTCAGTAACTTTTGGCACTGTTCAATATTTAGATAAAAGAACAAACAACCCTTCAAATATATACTTTAAATAGTCCATCTTTTTTTCTTTATTTTATGTTCACTCTTATGAATAGGATAATGAAATTAGGTGTCAAGGCAACTAGAGAATATCACAAAAATTATTAGAACTACACAAAATACACTCTCCAATCTCAAACCCCAATCACCACCGGCCCTAGCCTCTCACATATTGTTTCTCAACTTTGTTTTTTTTTTGTGTTTTTCATGTGTCTCAAACATGAAATAAAAACCCTATACATTTATAATATGAGTTTAATTGGTCATAAAGTAAACCTTTAGAAAGAGTTTCGTTGCTTCCAAAGGAATTAGAAACTCATCAAAATGGGAAAACCAATATCTAGCCCACTTCCATCTAAAAGTGACCCGACACATTCTTGGGACGCATGAGGGCTTGTCCAGCCTCATTTTCCAAAGCCGTTTATAGTGTTCGATTATAGACCAGACAAGTTTTCAAGGTATTTTATGGGCCCAAAACAGATTTTGTTTGACCAACTGTCGAACCAATTGAAATTTGCCTTACAAATACTAGTTACAAACTTACAATCCTAATAGGTTATTGATCATTTGCTTTTGATTTTTGACTTACGGGTTGCGATTATTCATTGGATATTGATTGTTTTCACTTAGATTGTGATTGATCATTGAGTTTTTTATTGTTGATTTTTGAAGTTCTTGAGTTTTGTTATTATTTCAAAAATGATTGATAAACCTATTCGCCACCCCCTTTAAGTTTCCCACTAGATTGCAAATTGACATTTTTAATTTGCATAACGAATTGTCATTTAATTTTATTTCTTAAAACCAAAATGGTGATATTTTTTGTACTCTTTAAAATTCACATGACAAGACTATAACTGAAACAAGCATTAATTTTCATAATATTTCAAAATCATACATGACAAGAATGTGACCCAAACGTAAATTCATTTTCACAATATTCCATGTTAATCATATGACAAGCTTGTAACCAAAATAGAAGTTACTCTTCATGCTATCAATAGCATAAGAATATTGTTTCGGATTTCATTAGGTTTTAATTGCTGTTTATCCTCATTTGTGTAGCCTAAATCTCCTATAAATTTAGCCTTACTCTATAACTAATAACTGCAAGACAATGATGAAAGTTTACATTTCAAAGTGCAAGTTCGGATTCGTTTTACTGGAAAAAGCTAGTGACTGCTTAATGGAAATGGGTGGAATGGGAAATTCAAGGGTTGTTCAGCTTGAAGGTGGATTCCTAAACTTCATATAAATTGTTTCTGTTTGGATTCAAATCGAATTTAATTGGTATAACATACTGTTGACACAGTTTTAGTAGTACGGGGGATTATGTTTGCGTAGACGTGAGATCTGAACAATTTTTTTTGCCAACTATCAGTGATTTCATTTTCATTAGTTATTATTATAAAAACTTTATATTCCGTTGGTCTCCATTAGTTTGTTTTTTATTATCTAACAATTGAAGAATCAAAATGATTTCACTTTGATGGACATAACTCAACTCTTGTTTTGCATACTCTGTCGGCTCAAAACTTGCTTGAGTAAATTTTTATTCCATAATCTTCAATTTTTCATGTCACCCGACCCATTTCTACATGACAATTATCTATTTTTAGGCAAGCCATATAATTCTAAAAAGTTGTTTGTTTTTTTCAACTACAAATTATTAGATACATCTAAACCTTTACCATTTTAGTTGCTTCTTAAATATAAATTAACTCAGAGATCATTTCTTTATTTTTGTTTAAATATATAAATATCATTAATTCTATTTTACTTTTTAATCATATTTTACTTATGAATAAATAAAACTAATAATTAGTTATGTTTAAGCGTTTGCATCATGTTAAATAAAATTTCATAAGTATTAATAGTAAAAAATGTATAATGTCAAATTATTAGCTTTTAGAGAATTTTGACTTTAAAAACAAACAAGTGCTTTATAGTAAATTTAAAGGTGAGAGCAAAAAAACAAATATGTTATTCATATTTCAAATTGCAATAATACTATTTAATCTTCAATAACTTTTGGTATTAATCAATCTTTAGATAAAAGAACAAACGACTCTTAAGTCATATGTTAAATAGTCGCCATTCATTTTCCATCTTTTTTAGCTTTCTATTGTTTTCACTCTTATGAATAGGATAATGAAATTATCAAGAAAGCTAGAGAATATCATAAAAATTATTAGAACTACACAAAATAGACTCTCTAACCTCAAACCCCAATCACAACTAGCCTTAGCCTCTCACATCTTGTTTCTCAACTTTTTTTTTTTTTTTTTTCTCTTTCATGTATCTCAAACATAGAATAAAAACCCTATTTATAATATGAGTTTAATTGGTCATAAAGTGAACCATTTACAAAACACATTTTGTTGTTTCCAAAGGAATTAGAAACCCATTAAAATGGGAAAACTGATAACCAGCCCATTAAAATAGGTAATATATATAGAACTTTTATGATTAGTACCTCCTAACTTAAAATTCTAACTCCTTTGCATTTTTTTCTCCTAAAACAAATTCTATCTTCTATTATAATATAAGTTTAATTGGTCATAAAGTAAACCATTTAGAAATCATGTTTTTTTATTCCAAAGGAAACCATTAAAATAGGAAAACCAATAACTAGTCCATTAAAATAAGTCATATGTTTGTGTGTATATATATATGTATGCTAATTAATTTTTAAGATTTTCTTTTTAAAAATTTTCTTGTTATTGTGGCAAAATAAACAAATTCAATTTAAATACTTTCTTTTTTTTTTTTATAGGAATTTAAACATTCTTGATGAAGAAGATGTTAGAAATTTCGTTTTGGGAAGACATTTACCTTTATTTAATGAAAAACATAAAGTTAGTATATATATATAATTGTTGTATATATATATAATTCTTGTTGCAAAAAAGAAACCTTAATTTTTATTCAAAAATAAATTAAACCTTAATTCTTTAATAATTACAAATGAAACATTGTATTTACAATTGAAAGTTTGTATAAAGTTTATACAGGAAACAATGCATTTTTTATTTAGCTCAGTTGATCATTGTAATCATAAATGCCATTACTATATAGCTATTATATATGACCAATGTCGTCTAGAGATTCAAAAAAAAAAAAAAAAGGTCATCTTGAGAAATATATCACAACCAATGGGCAAATCAAATCATGATTCCAAAAATCGTTACTCACTAATTGACTGGCATGATAACAGTTAGGGATTAATTAGTTACTCTATGAGTAATTAGTGAGTACTGTTTTGAAGGTTTTTTATTATTTTTTGAAATTTAAGGGTGTAAATTGATATTTCTTTAAACATCATGGACTAAAACTCAGAGATATTAGTGTAATTTCATCAAATTTTAGAGAAGATTTGTGTAATGCCCTAATATATAAACGAACATAAACACGAAACCCTCAGTGCCGCTTTAGCCCTCCACCTCTCTCTCTCTCTCTCTCTCTCTCTCTCTCTCTCTCTCTCTCTCTCTCTCTCTCTCTCTCTCTCTCTCTCTCTCTCTAAAACCACCAAGCTAGGTATGCCGCTACGTCACTTTTTCTTCTTCTCCTCTTCTCCTTTTTCTTTTTCTCATTTTTTTTTTCTGTTTAGGTATGCAGCAAGGGTGATGACGATGAATGGCAGAGACAATGATACGAACTTGACGTTATCCTTCCACACGGGCAATGTTGCATCGGCCACTATCTCAATCTCCTTTGGTGCTATATCTCTGGTTTGTTTCTTTTCATTGTTTTTTGGATGTTTAGCCAATTTTTTTTATTATTATTTTTTTGTGGTTTTTAGAGTGATTTTTTGCCGATCACTCACCTCTAGCGAGCAGAATCTTTGATTTGGGGGTTTTTGGACTGATATGGTGACAATCACCGATTAACCGTTAAAAAATCAGTCAGATCAGTTGATGTTTGGAAATTTAATCAAATATATTCAAAGGATAATTGTTTCTATTTATATATCATTAACTACGTAAAAGAGAATGTTGAACATAAAACATTAAATTGTTTAGACTATATAGTGTCTTTATGATTTATGTTATCAAACATATTTCCTCTGATCATTAACATTTTCAAGGTTCTCGTTGTAATTGCATACATATTTAAAAGTTATAAAGATTTATATTACTTACGAAATGTAGATGAAAACACATGTTATAGTATAAAACCAATCAATGAAATTTAATGATCTTGGCAATTTTTAAGTCATAATTTGTTAAGCAAACTAAAAGCTTCACTCTATAAAATTAAAAAAGAAATCTGAAATTTCATTAAAATTTTGCAATATTTAATTCTAGCATCAACTTAGCTAGTTAAAGTATCATAATAATGATTAATAAAACTATTTACAATGAAATTATTCTAACTTCAAAAGAAGAAGAAAATAGTTTAAAATTTGGTAATTAATTAAAATTTAAATGTAACAAGACAAATTAAATTGTCTCACCATATACTTGTTCCAAATTGTCTTTCTTTCTTTATTACTATTTTTTAATATATACAAAAACATATTTTTTATTTGTTAATCATACAATAATTGCTTTTCACTCTTTAGCTAGTAAATGAAGGTAATGAAATTAATATCCACCAAATTGAATAAGACTAAAAGTTTTGAAATACTCATTCATTTGGTATTAGATCACACACTTTAAGGCGAACAACCTACGCTGAATCGTTTCTAGCTACAAGTTTATGTAGCATGAAGATCTAAGAAGATATCTCCTCTTTAAAACATATTGATGAGATTAATCTATCAATGATAGTATAAAATCTCAGAAGAAATCTTATCTTTAAAATATAATAATGAGATTTGTTTGTTAGGGTAGTATAAATTCAATTGCTCTCAAACATTTCTCATCAATTCAGTCCTTTTTCCTTTCAACCTACATCTTTCCTCCTATACTTCTCTACTTGTTGGTGGGAAAGTATAGCATAACCTGTTTCAAAATTAATACTACTAACAAATGAACAGAATTAAAGTCATTTTCTAACCAACTTAGGCTTTTGTTATGAAAAAGAAGAGGAAAAAATATGTTGCTCTCTCGACATTCATTGAAAGAAGAAACAAAATATAAAATTTTACTTGAATTTTCAACTTCTTGCCATTTGCCATATCTTCTGTAATTGCTATTGTATCTAACAATTATGATTTATTTATTTTTTTAAATGTAAATTATATTATCTTTTTCCCTGAAATGATGAGAAAAAAAGGAAGTGGATGCTGTTTGTTGAGGTCCAAGACAAAAGAAGATGGTAAATTACTTATCGAAATTAGGTTACTAAATAATTAACAATTAATGGATGTTTGATTAATGCTTTAAGGATATATATCAAAATATATATATATATATATATATATTTATTGTTTAGCTAGTACTGCAATATTGTCCTTATATTTTCATAAAAATACCGAATAAAATGTTTTAATTATGCATACATATAAGGTTTTTTCAAAACTGTTATTATAAAGTAAAATAGTTGCATTGTATCCAACCAAAAGAATGTTAAGGGTAAACTTTAAATTGGTAAAGTATACCTCAACAAATGATAACCTTTCTCAACAATATTCTAATTTACTATGCTATAGCCATAACATTTGGCAATTCTTCAGTCCAAAAAAAAAAAAAAAAGAAATAGCATTTGGCAATTTTGATTGATGACTACGATACTAAATTTTACAACATCTAGTTTTTCTTGTGAGAATTGATATCATTTTATGTTGGAGTAGTTGAATCCAAGAACATGGTACTTTTCGGGCTAGAGGCGTTGCTTTTCAATCGAATTTGAATTAGCGGATGCTTGATCACTGCCGCTTTCCTCGTGACCAGTTTCAAATGGTTGTATGACTCTCTCTCTATATTCTTTTCCACTGAGCAACTTAACAGTCTGAGGCCAAACCTTTACTCTCATTTCCCAACTCTACATTCATGTGATGATTTATGAAAGAAGGGTTGATAAGAAGTGCAGTATTTGTTTGACCTGCAAGAGCGAGTAACATCATTAGCCAGATATACTAATATACAACACAAAAAATGAAGTAAAATTTTTTAAACAAATAAAATTTAATAGAAAAAAAAATGGTAGTTCATGAAAATATAAGAACATTATTGCAATACCAACTAAGCAAAAGATATAACTTAAAGCATTAATCAAATGTATATTAATTATTAATTATTTAGTAATTTACCATCTTCTTTAGGTTTGGATCTCAACATATATCATCCACTTGCTTTTTTTACTTACCATTCATGGAATAAAAGAAGTTTTGATTTATTTTTGAAGTTCAACAAAAGGGAAAAAAAAAAAAATCAAAGTATACTTGTCATGATACAATAGCACTTTCGTGAGAGCTAGCAGGAGCAAAATTCTAATAAATTACTGATATGCTATCACCTACCTGAGATTCTGTAGTTAGCAAGAAGTGTGAAATTCTAGTAAATTGTTGATCTGATTATGGTAAAATCCTAAAAACTTTGTTTTTTCTCTCGTGAAATATAGTTTCTTCTTCTTCTTCTTCATAACAAAAATCAAAACTTAGATAAAAATGACTTTGCAAGAAGCTGTGCAATACTGTCATACTTAGAGCATCTCCAATGCAAGTATGGATTGTGAAAAAATGGAGTGCCACATAGGATAAATTGATAGAGTGTTAAAATTAATCTCTCTAATGCAAACTTCTATAACTACCATCAAGCTGACGTGGCAAAAAAAAAAAATGGAGGCTATCAACCTCAATGTCTATTTCTAGAGAGCTTCCTTGACAGCCATGTCAGCAATAAATAATTGAAACTTCCATAAAATAATATTTTATAATAATTTACTTTAATGATATATTATTCTTTGACTATTTATTATTGAAATGAAAAAATGAAATCAACCATTTCTCATCAATTCAGTCTTCTTTCCTTTCAACCTCTCTCTTTCCTCGTGTACATGCTTTTCAATAAAAAAAAATTAAGGAGGGAAATCAATCAAACAAATAAATATAGTAAATTAAGAAAAAATTCCAATTAAGGAAACGAAACTAGATCTAGGTTGATTTCCCTTTTTTTTTTTGTTTAATTTACATATTTATTTGTTAGGATTTTGTTAACAACTTTAAATATAATTAATTATTTTATTTATTTTCATGAAAACTAAAAAAAAAAATATTTTTAAATTGTTATCATTTTTCCCATTTTTAATTATTTTTAAATATATATATATATTTTTAAAAAAATTAGTGGGTAAATAGTCTAAGAAGGATGTTATGGTTTTTTATACATTTGGTCACAATACGACAAAAAAATTGGATGAAACCACTTTCAGTTGATAGTAGAGGGTTTTTTTAGCTAATATTTTAAAAAACTAAGGTAAACTGAGATTATTTACCATTTGGGGGTTTCTAAAGATTTATCCCTAAAATATAATACAATACCAAAAGTAAGAGTTTTCAAAAAACTTGTAGTCTTAATAAATATTGTAATTTCCTTAAGTTCATTGAGTGACTAAAGAGTGTAAAATAATTATTGTGTGATTAACAAGCATAAAATGTTTTTCATACAAAAAAGAAAACAGTTTGGGATAAGTATATGACATGACAATTTTCTCTCATTACATTAAATTACTTAATTTTGAGCTATTGTTTTCTTATTTAGAAGTTTAAGCAATTTCGTTAAAAAATAGTTTTTTTTTTTTTTTTTTTTTTTTGACATCGTTAAAAATAGTTTTATTGATCATAATTATCATAAATATTGTATAAGTTTAATGAAATTTGACAATTATAATGTGGAGCTTTGAGTTGACTTAATAGAATATAAAATTAAAAATTGACAGGAATATTAAATATTCTCCAATGTTTTTATACTATAGTATATATTTTTTTGTTTATGGTTTCATCAATAATATATATTTTATAACTTTAAAATATCTACATAATTATCACAATGAGTAGATCATTAAAGATTTTACAGAACAAAGGAAATATGTTTCATAGCATAAATCATAAGAGAATTTATGCAATTATGCGTAATTCACAAGAATAATTTATGATTTTATTTTGCTGGATACTGCCCAAGAATTGTAAGATAGAAGATGTGGAAATAAATCGAATATATATATGGTGATCATAATAGTGAAATTAAACGAGCATATAAGATATATTCAATTATCGAAAAGTCAAATATTCAACCAAAATATTATGTAAAGTGTACTATGAGTAAATGAGCTGCTGTGCTTCCTCACGTAGACATAATTTTAGTAAATTAGCTCTTGAATATGCAAAACTTGATAGAAATATGGATCTTTTCACCTACTTAGGTATTGTATTGGACAAACAAAGGCCCGTACACATAAGACCAGAGCTTGAAGTGAGTTGGCCCAATGAACTGGTTGACATTGGTTCACGGCTCAACACATCTATCATCCAATAAGTCCAATGATTTAGCCAAATCTGAATTATAAGTATATTGGGTACATTGACCTAGTGGTTCTGTTGACCAAGTTTGATATATAGCCTGTAACCTCCTAATGGACTAGTTTGATTGTTCAATCAACCTATTGTAGGTCTAAAGATTCCATCGATCAAATACGAGTCCAACTGTCTAGTCGACTCAGTGTTAGCCTAATGAATATATTGACTTAGTAGAGACCCAACGTCTATTATCTTTTATCAACTCATTTACTATGAGTTTAGTTCTATTAGGACTCAACCACCTGCAAAGTAGATACAGTCTGAATGGGAATCAATCTCATCCTCTAAAATCTAGGGATAACCACCATCATCCTTAATTTCATCTGAACTCAGACTCCTAAGGCCATCTAAACTAGGCTATGTCCAACTTTATAGCACGAGAAATCCACAAAAGGGCTTTTAACCCTCCAGCCAAGGGATTGTGTAAGACCCGGATCCAAGTCGATCCAAAAATTAATTGAGCCCATAATAAAAATCAGTAAATGGGCTCAATTTTAGTGCAAGCGCAAGTAATAATTTATTGGTTTTGACCGCACCCTCTGCTTTGGTTAAATGCACCTATTTGTTTATAAAAAAGAAATGAAATGGACAAAATGTGTGGAACTTGGTGGTCGTACGAACGAAATGTCATTAAATGGACATGAGACCGCCACTTGTACACAAGGCATGGACAAAGCAAATAGTCAAATTGATGTAGGGGCAAAGAAATTGGGGAGGCTGTACATGAAAAAAAAAGGCCTAGAGACACGTATTAGAAATAATATATATATACATTTTTTTTTTTTATAAAGAAAATAGAAGACAAATGTCAATCCAAGAAAGTGTGAAGTGGGTGGCTTTTGTATATTATATATAAAAGAATTGGAAAGGTATATATGTATATAAAGCAATAAGACAGCAACAAAAAAAACATACAGAGAATAGGACAATGGTTTGGCAGTAGAAAAGGAAAAAAAAATGACGAAAAGAAAATAGAAGGAGAATGGAGGAAAAATACAAGTTGCTTTAACCTGAAAAATTCTTCGATCTTTGCATCTTTGTAACTGGCTGGAAAGAATTTATTATTGAATTCTTTCTTAAATTGGTTCCATGACACTCCCTCGGGGAATCTCTCATGTACTACCTTCCACCAATCTATTGCTCTATCTCTAAGTAAGAAGGCCGAAAAAGTCACCATCTATTCCTCTGTACAATCCATCACCTGGAAGACACATTAATTTCCCTCTAACCATGACAGGGCTTTTTTTGGATCCCTTATAACATCAAAATTTCTTGCCCCTAATTTTCGTGCCCTTTCAATAGACACTCCTGGTTCACGAGGTTGTCGGAGGGCGGTTGCTAAAAGCTAAGCCATTTGTTCTACAGGTATATTTCCTCTCGCCATCTCTGGAGGTACTGGAGGTCTTGCCTGGGATAGCTCAAAAGGAACTGGAGGTGGAGGAACATATGAGGACTCTTCTATGCGTTCCTCCTCTGATGCGAGTTCTCGAGTAGAAGCTCTCCTAGTGGAAGGTCGGCCTCGACGATGCATTTCTGTCAAATAAAACTTATTACTTATCATGTGAAACAAGTATGATTTTAAACTATATGCATATGTCATGCAATTTCGAAAAGAAACAAGAAATGAAAACTTTTAAAAATCATTTTATTACTTTTCAAAACCCTTAGCTCTGATACCACGTTGAAGGGATCCAACCCGGATTTAACCTCTTGAATCCGTGGGAAGCCCTCCCGACACTCCAACGGACTTCGAAAACTTTTTCTTTAAACAATTAACTTAGGAATCTGTGGAGCAAACTTAATTCAAATATTTATTCTTTTGGTCTATTACTGAAAAATGTCGTGGAATTTTTTTTTTTTCTGTTAAAACCAACAAACCATTTATTTAATTAAAAATTTTGCAGAAAAACGGACAGAGTTTCCTCTGTTTTTTCTAATTTTTAAAAAACCTGCAAATAAAATCATAAACACTTCTAAAATTCATTCATTTCCTTCACTACAAATTTCAGAACCTCAGATCCACCACAATCCAACCACAAAAGCATTTAAAAACTTTCAGTAAAATCATTTTTATCCATAACACAAAACATATGTATTATGTACATTTCAAAAATATCTTCTGAAATATTTTGGGGTTGAGTTTGGGGACTCCCAAATGCCTACATACCTCCATTATCTACAAAGGATCAAAGCCCTCGTAGTTCAGAGTTTAATTATGCATATACGTATATACAATACAAAAATAATGATGCAAGTATCAAAACCAAAATATGACATATCTACAGCCCAAAAATTATATACATATTTTCAAGTCTTCATCATCTACAAGTAGGCCACCTACGACTACCTTGGAGGATGCTCAGACTGCTCCCTAGTCTCAATTCCTGAAAATTTTAGTAAAACATTTGAAAGAATGAGCTAAAAATAGCTCAGTGAGTGTACAGTTTAATATCAAAATACCTTTCAACATCTTTTAGTAAAATCATAACATTTACAAAATAAATAAAATATTTCATTTTATTTATCAATTCATTTTAAATCATTTGGTAACATTTCAATCACAACCAATGGAACCTAGGGGAATAATTCACCAACCGACCTAAAAGCGACGATGGCGAGACGATCTATTTTCAGTCATAAAACCACTACACTGCTAATAAAATCATGCTTTACACAGGGTAACAATCATAATACTTTATAATGTGTAAAGGCAATCCTATAATTCTTATCCCTTCCCTTAGTTAGTAATCTATTTCTTAACCCGTACCTTTACACATTTAAAGTATCTCGGTTGATATCCAGTCATTTCAGTCATGATAGGGTCTAGAGTAACCATCGGTTAAAAATCTTTTTATAAACAACATTTCATTTTAAAAGAAAACCAAAACAATTTCTTTTATCTTCCATAAACATTTGTCCGTCAAAATTTTCTTAAGGTCGAAACCTTAACTTTTGAATCTTTACCATTCAAGATTTTCCTTAAAACCTTATATCGAAATTTAAATAATTTATATAATCCAAACCATCGTATTCTAACCATAAACATATATATAAAACATATATATACAATTATGCATTTAAAGAAACATATATATATACATATATATATATATAGTTTTACACTCACAACTTATTTCCGTCCGTTAACTTTCGATTCAAAGAATCTCCTTCATTTCTTGCACTTCTCTGTTTCCGTTCGAAGAGTTTCCAGTTCACCTAAAGTTTAATCACCAACTTTTATTCAAAATTCTCTTCAAATACAACTCTAATGACAATAGATTTTCTTAACAATCTCTCAAACTAATTACGTAATATTCTTTCCGTTACATGCTCTTATCTTAATTAACCATTACTATTCATTTCCATGATGTTTCCATGTCCTAATACATTTAAACACACACTTGGAACCACCAAAATAAAATAAAATACAAATGGGACAGCTTGCACGTAATACGTCAGCATGATTACCTTTGAGTATTAAATGCGTTCCATGCAATGCAATTTATTATCTATAACTTAATCACACTCAATTACACATTCAAGTACATGCTTAAGACCTTAAAATCAACTTAAAATCACACAAATTCAACTTATAACCAGCTGCCCTTCATCCTAGTCGCAAATCACACAATAACACAATATGTGATTTTCTTTCGGTTCCAACGTGTCTTCATATTTCATTACGCATTTATATACTTAAAAATCAATTAATCTCCATTTATTTAAACCAAACATAACCCACACACACACACATATATACTGTCGAACAGAACATCACACAAATACCCATTCTTTTCCACTTGATTCACGGCACACACATCATACCTCAAACTCTTCATAACAATCTTCTCCAATTAAGTTTTTCAAATGATAAAACTAATTAATCTTAACATAACTTACTTGTCTGAGAGTTTAGCAACTGGTCATGGACTCCTACAGCAGTCCAAAGCTTCCATTTTTCGAATCTAACTTGAGCTACAACAAAAAAACCAATAATAACATGAAATGGACAGCTCACAACTCAAGAAAACATCTTAGAAGAGTTCCAGCTGTTTCTCTTACCTACTGTTCATCATATTCTTCATGCCTACCCTTGTATTTTTCCTTCATCTTCGGCTTCACGTTGATGCTTTCATCTCAGCCATTGCTTGCTTCAGCTGACTCAAATCTGTCCCCCTTCACACGGTCTGTAGGATGCCTTTACCAGCCCATCGCGGCTTCAGCTCGTCTTCATGTTCTGGTCAGCGTCTTCACGCCCAGATTTGGTTTTCTTGCACTGAAATCAGCTGCTGCTCAACTTCCAAATTACCATGACCAAGCTCCCTTGATGATTGATCTTCCATCTTTACTTGATTGCCGCGCGAGAGAGCTTGAGATCGTAGAGAGAGAGAGAGGTGCAGAGAGATCTGAATTTTCGGGTGAGACGGTAAGGTTTCTGAATCTGAAATTTCAGTTGAGAGAAACATATATATATGGCTTCACAAAGTGCCAAAACACCCCTCAACTTTTCTCAATTATGACAGCTAAAGTTTCAATCCAAATTTTGCACTTACACCCCTCTTTTATTACTATTTTTATGAACTTCACTTATCCATTTTCAATCATATCCATACTCAGTTTTAATCTATAATTAACACTGCCTAATGATCTCTTTTAATCTTCATCACTTATATTTTTCATAAAAAAAATTATTCCATAAAAATAAATACGTCCAATCCATAAATTCCCATAACAATTTTAATATCGATAAAATTAACCGTTATTTCTCTCAAGAGTATTTCTAAAATATTTCACCCTTATCAATTCATCAAATTAACCTCATAAACATTCAATTAGACTTATAATTATTCACTTGCATCACATAACAAACTTTCTCACAATGGTGGAATATTTTAAAAATATAATCACATTTGACGTATTTATCGATATTTATATATATTCTTAAGCATAAAGAACTTGGTCCTAACAAAAGTGATCGAATCCAAACGTCAAATTGAATTAAAGTAAAATTTTCAGATGTGGAATTGAGATATAATAGGATTTCTAGGATTTTTAGATGTGCCAAAAATGATTTCGAATATGAAAATCGCAAAGTGTGAATGGATGCATAAAGTGGGACATTTGGCATGAAAAGAAAGGAAGAGACAATGCATGTGTAACAAGTGTCACACATCGAAGGAAAAGTTAGGACAAATGGCATATTAAATCCATACATGAATGACAAGTGTGTGATATAGGTGAATTATATATAACGTGAATTGAAAAGCAAATTCGAGATAAGAATTGAAGTGCTCGGTCAAAAAGAAAGAAATGAAAAGTAAGAGATAAACACAACACACATATTTCGGTCAACAAGCACAAATGAAAAAACAAAAGTACATTCGATCAAACAAATCAAAACAAACTAAACAAAAACATGAGAGAAATTGAGAGAAGCTCTCGGTCAACAAAGCAAAAATCGAGAAAGAAATCAAACACCAAGCTATGAGAACAACAAAAAAGAGGAGAAACACAAAGCAAAACTAAGAGCTAAACAAGAAGCAAAATCGCGAGAGGAACAAGAAGAGAAATTTGACCATTAGAAGCAAGCAAAGACAGCATATAGCTCATGGTGGTTTGAGGTGATTTTGAGAGGATTTTCATGCTATTGAAGGATTGTATGCAATATTGAAAGCTAAAAATCAATGTTTCCATGAGTTGTTTATGAATTTGGATGTGATTTGAGTGTAAAACCAAGTGAGAAATTGATGAAATTTTGGTGTTATCCTAGGAGGTGTCACGGTCATGGAAAGAACCAAGGAGAATAGCTATGAATGCTGGATTTAAGCCCATTTTCAAGCAATCTAAGCACATGCAAAACAAGTGAATGAGAGAGGAGTATGGGCAGTAACCTTGCATGTGAGTTTTGAGGCAATTTTGAGTTATTCCAAGAGATAAGTTAAGTTTTCATGATTTTCTTTTGGTGAAAATACTTGGGTGGTTTTCTTTTGGTGAAAATACTTGGGTTTTGATATGGATGGATTATGGCGATAATATATTTGGGTTTTAGGACTTGGAACCTCATTAATGTGGAGGTTCGTTTGCATGTGATTTTGGTGTGGAAAGTTAATGAAATATTGATGTTTGAATTTGGTTAGTATTCGACCATGAAGTAGCTTTTGTGTTTCAAAGTAATTTTGATTGTTTTACCATGAGTTTTGGTGTGATTTTTGATGATAATGCAAGTGTTAAACTTAAAGAAATGTGAGTAATGTGTTGCATGGTGATTCGGCCAAAGTAGTGTGGAAATGGATTGAATTGAGTTTGAATTGTTTAAGTATTTTTCAAGCATATACATGTGTAAAATATTGAAATTTGATGATGAATCTAGAAGCGAAATTTTTATGTGCAGGTTGCTATGAAATGATTTTGTGTGTATTGAAGTGTTAGACATGATTTTGAATGATTTGAATGAGTAAGTTAATTAGATGATAGACTTGACATGGGAATGAAAAGGAAATTAATCGAATATTAAATGAGCATATCGCGGCAATACCTTGCATAATTGTGAAAATATGGTGTTTTATGGTTTCGATTAGAATTTTCACCATACTAAATATATTTAAGTGTATTTGCGAAGAAAATAATTGAGTTTGATGGATGGTATAAAGATTGATTTAAATTTCGATTGATGTGTTAGTATGAAGTTTAGGCTTAAATCGAAGTGATTTTGTAAGATCCCGAATATCTAGATGAATAGTAGTTCAAACGGAATAGTGATTTTTAAATGAATAGCGAGTGAATAGTAGTTTTTGAGAATCGAATTCCAAAAATCAGTAAAAGTGAAATTTTTTATGAATAATGATTTTAGGTGAATAGTATTTTAGGGCGAAAAACCGTCCATGCGAATAATAATTTAAAAAAAAAATGAGTTTGTATATTCAAAGTCTTGAAAATTATATTTGAATTAATGGAAACTAAATTGGATCAGAAACGAATCAATTTAAGGTAAAAACGAATCAGTTTCTGGATCTTATAAGAAATTCAAACGAAATTTCGAAAAATTTTGAAAATCTTGAAAAGTATCAAATGAATACGAAAATGTTCAAGAAGTATTCTAGAGACTCAAATGAAATTTTCGAAGAAGATTTAGATCGAATTGGAGTCAAATCGAAAATTGACAAAACCGATTTAGTGAAAAACGGAGAGCCGAAAGGGGGCTTAGAATGAATGACAGTAAAGTTTATAACATGTTATGAGGCGTCCAATCACTGAATATGGCTGCGAAATTTTGTCACAGGGCTGCATATAATGGACAGTGTTGAAAGACCACTCAAATAATTTTGTAACAGTAAGTCAACAGTTTTATATTCCAAGAACAAGAGGAGCTCTACAAAGTCAAAACATATAGACATCAAGTTCCTAGTTGTTAAAGATAGAGTTAAGAGTCGACAATTGTCTATAGAGCACATCGGAACAAACTTCATGATTGCGGATCCGCTTATAAGGGATTGCCACTCAAAGTATTTCATGAACACATTACTCGTATGAGTCTCATGTATTTTGATGATATTCAGTTTTAGTGAGAGTTTGTAATTTTAGATGCTTTTATGATGTAGACATTTTTTAGTTATGTCAATTTATGGATATTTTTGAGGTTATTTTCTACAGACATAAAGTTTTGGTTTATTTGCACTCTGTTTTTTCTAATTTGATATCTCTAAGGTTTAAGGGTGAACCAGTTGGAAATAGACATGTTAAGATCATATCGCATGAAATTTCCATGCTACACATCCAATCATGATCCATGTCATTCAATTATATCGACATATGTGACCATTGACGGGTTGAGTTATGTAAGTTGTAACGAAGGCCGCTTTGATTCAATGATTATTATGATTGATAGAATAGATTGGTTATAGATGCATTTTAGTAATGACAGCAAAGTTGAGCTCATTCAGTTTTGTTTTTGCAAAGCATAATTATAAGGTTACACATATAGTCCAAGTGGGAGATTGTTGGATCTTTAATCTAACATTGGGCTTATATATGAATAATTATGTATAAAGGACTGTCCAATAAAATTAAGCCCAATTGAAAGTGATATATAAGGCTTTGAATAATTTTTGGCTTTAATGTATCTGATAAAGTGTAGGCCTTTAATGTGTAGAGGTCCATGGGGTAATTTCTATTTTATGATGGGCTAAATTAGAAATACCAAAAAAGGAATAATAGGGTATTCATACATATATATATATATATATATATATTGTGATCATGGTCCTCGGATTACACGTACAATTCCAATTTTTTCTGACATCTCATCATCAGAAAGAGAATAAAGAGAGAAAACTAAAAGGTTATCTTAGAATCGAGTTAATTTGGAAGGTTAAACCGCGTGGTTCTATAAAGTAATTAGTTAATATGGATTCAGATACGTTTCCACACTTTTATTTATTGGTTTTTGGTGATTCAACGTGAATGTTTTTGTTATTTAAATGATGGTTTTCATCAAAGGTATATTATCTAACATGAGAATGCAAAATCATTTAAATTAAATATAATAAAATAATGTTGAAAAATTCAAAGTTTCATTCGATTATTTTAAAGAACCAATTAAATTTTTTTTTAAAATAAATATATAATATATTAAAGCAATGTATAAGGTTTATTTACTTCTTTCATTTATCCCAATAAAGAAAATAATCTTATGAACTTAATCTCTCTTATCAACCTAAAATCACATCCACGAAACTCATAAATTCATAAGAAATCGTAACTTACTAAATTAATCTAGGTCCAAATACCATTAAAATTATCTACTATTAATACAGCTTCTACTAATGCAAACCATTTTCTTCATTTTTAATAAATTGTATTTAAAACCAATCATCACAGAAATGGAAATATATGTTCTAAAGACTCTGAATAAATACCATAAAAATTTCCAACCTTAAATACCTCTGGTAATCTATTGATTTAAACATCCGAATCCAAACCAAGGCTGTATCAATATTAATTTTGAAATCGAACAACTCTTGATATCCAAAATTTTAAAAATAAACTGCTAAATAAAAATTCTTCAAACTTTAATAGCTTACAGAGGACTCATATTGGTTTATATAGAAATTTATTAACATAGAAAGTTAATCAATTACATGCCCAAAAATTTTAAGATTCAATTTAGTTCAGTACTGTCCAGATTTTTGTTTTACTAAGTTAGATGTGATAAAAAAATTCGTAATTAATTGCACACTTATCATGTGAACATGATGTTTGATAGAATATGATCTAACATCGTAAGGACCATTCAAATTTGATAATTTTATACCTTCATTTGCCTATTCATACAATTAAAAAAATCTGACATTGCTACTAGAGGGCAAATTTCCAGCAGCCTTTATTTCCTCCATAAAAAATCCATAAAATTTTTAATCTTATTTTGAAATAACTCCACACATACCAATATGATATTATAAGTCTATCATAACGTAAATCATAATATTAATAAATAAAAAATATGAAAAAAAAAGAAGAAACCTACTTGATTCGCAATTAACCTTCATAATCAATCTTGAACTCCAAACTTGCTATAGTTGAAGGTTTAACTTTGTTAATAAAGAATAGAAATTTTGAATGATACATGAGAGTTTTCAAGTGAGAGAAGTGGCTATTGAGAATGGAGACGAATAATATATGTATATATATATATGAGGCTTCAAACCCTTATAGCAATTAGGGAAAATATATAAATATATATTTTTGCCTTTTTTTTTTTAAATTCTTTCTATTCTTTATATAGCCACCAAATTCACCCAATTAGGCTTTTGTCCAATTGCTTTAACATTATTATACAACTTGAGCTTACACTCAATTTGAGCCCATTTATTAATTCTTATTTTGGCTCAATTAATCTCTTGGGTCCACTTGGATTCAAGCTTTACAATTCTGCTTCTTAAGATTAGATAATTTCTACATATACTCAATTGTTTTACCTTAGAAAGTTGTTCTTTCGGTTCAGGAAAGCAATGATGTTATGGCAGAGAAATCAGTTAACCAAGTGAACAAGGAAGCCGAATTACCTGAACAAATATTGCATCATAGAATAATGTTCCTCACACTGAAACAGGCTGTTAAAGCTAGCGTATTGTACAAAATTGTAGTCAAAGATCAACCATCCCCACTTGTGCACTAATAAGATTTCATTTCTTTCATTTCAGTTCTTCCAATTTTTCAAATAATTCAAAAATCATAGAGCTAAATATAATAAGGCATATATCAGCAGCTATCAGATTACTTAACAAGTTTCTACAGAATATCAAGATATCAAGTCTCTTATGAAAATAAAATTTGCAAACCAGCAAGTCCTAGCAATACGCCCGTTGAATGAGTACTCTTTGCTATCTGGCTAATCTGGTGGTGGTAGACATCCACCTTTCTGGTGGAGTTTTAAGTTCCACCCAATGCATTTCACAAATTTTTGTGTGAACAGTTTTCTTCCTATTGGAATAGACATCCAGGCTGAGGACTTTTCTTCCTTTATTGTTGCGATAGATATCCAAAATACAAATGTTATATGAATAATTTTTATCTTGTATTATTAGAATAGACATTCAAGCGTAGTGTATTGATAGTTTTCTCCTCTTATTATTAAAATAAATATTCAAGCTGTGTGATGTAATTAGTATTTCATCTTTATATAGGTCCAGACACACCTTAAAAGACTTTAAGCTAATAAGAATTGAAACAATGTCAATTTATGCATGATTCAATCAAGAAAAGAATAAAATTGTTTAAAGCAGAAATATGAATCTTTTCTTGTACCTGGATAAAGCATAAAAGAAATTCACTCATGGCATCCCGCTACAATTGAAACAGTGGGAAAACAACTAATGTTGCATCCTTTCACTTTTCAAAAACAGATGCCATATATTTTGGGACACATTCGTATAATATTCTTAGCCTGCCTGGGCAAGGAAATGATCCAATTGTTGGATAATCTTTAATAGGTATAAACCTATACTATAATCTAGAAACTCATATTAAATCATTAAGAATAATTGTAGAGAAAACATACCTGAATCCATGTTAATAATCTTGAGTAGGATTGGATCTTCCACAATCAAATCTCCTTAGTTGCTCTGTAGTTTTTCTTCTTGAATGGGGAAGGAGAAAGAGAGCAAAATTTTGTTGTGATTTGACTTGGGGACCATAACCCTTTATATCATTCTTTATATACTAACCTAATTAGGTTCCCATTAACCCTAATTCTATTAGTATTAGGTTTCTACACATTTAAGCCCATACCCATTAGATATTTCTAGAGCCCAATTAATAGATCACTTATTTGGCCCTATTAAAATAGATAGCCCATAATATAATTGTTATAAAATATGTAAGCCCATAATAAGAAATATAAAATATCCTAACAATCTCCCACTTGGGCTACATATGTTTCCTGAGACAATTATATTATCTATAATCTTAAGTGCGCACTGAAAAGCTATCCGTCCTGAAATATCCCTTTAGTTACAATCTGGTCCATCTACTATATTAGTATGAGATCAAAGCGACCTTGGTTACATTTATTCGTAACTAGACCCATCAATGGTCACCATACCAATATATTCAATGACATAGATCGAGTATAGATGCGTAGCATGGAAATTACATGCAATGTGATCTCAAACATACCTATTTCCAACTGGTCCTACTTTAATCTTTAATGAGATCAAACACAAATAACATTCAGAGTTTATAACTGAACCATATACTTTATTCTGCAGAAAATAAATATAAAATATGTTTATTACACGGAACATCAAAATACTAACTCCCACTAAACATGCACATCATCAGCTAAAATAACACCCATATGAGCAGTGTGCTCATGAAAGACCTTGGGTGGTAATCCCTTAGTAAGCGGATCTGCAATCATGGAGTTTGTCCCAATATGTTCTATAGTCACCTGACGACTCTGAACTCTTTCTTTAACAACAAGAAACTTGATGTCTATGTGCTTAGACTTCATAGAGCTTCTATTGTTGTTGGAATAAAGCACAGCTGAATTATTGTCACAATATATCTTTAATGGTCTTTCAATAGAATCCACAACTTGCAGCCCTGTGACAAAATTTCGCAGCCATATCCCATGATTAGATGCCTCATAACAGGCTATGAACTCAGCTGCCATAGTGGAAGAAGCTATGAGTGTCTGCTTAGCACTTTTCCAGGAAATAGCTCCACCAGCTAGCAGGTAAATATAGCCCGACATGGATCTTTTACTGTCTTGGCATCCAGCAAAATCGGAATCAGAATACCCAATGATCTCCAAATGTTCTGATCTCCGATATGTGAGCACGTGATCTTTTGTTCTCTGTAGATAACGCATAACCCTTTTGGCTGCTTTCCAATGATCCATCCCTGGGTTACTTAAATATCTGCCCAACATTCCCACTATGAACGCAATATCTGGACGCGTGCATACTTGAGCATACATCAGACTTCCTACAGCTGATGCATAAGGAATCTTTTGCATTTCTTTTCGTTCCAACTCATTTTTGGGGCACTGATTGAGACTAAACTTGTCTCCTTTAGCTACAGGGGTATCTCCTGGTGCACAATCTTTCATGCCGAATCTATCAAGGACTTTTTCGATATAGCTCTTTTGTGATAACCCAAGGATACCTCGAGAGCGATCTCGTTGTATCTGTATGCCTAATACAAAAGAGGCGTCCCCAAGATCTTTCATGTCAAAATTCTTTGTCAGAAATCTCTTGGTTTCGTGCAGTAAGCCTATATCGCTACTAGCAAGTAGTATGTCATCGACATATAACACCAGAAATATGTATTTACTCCCACTGAACTTATGATATACACAATCTTCAACTTTATTTACCTCAAACCCATATGAGATAATAACTTGATGAAATTTGTGATACCATTGACGGGAAGCCTGTTTGAGACCATAGATGGATTTCTTCAATTTACAAACCATTTTCTTTGGATCACCGGATACAAAGTTTTCTGGTTGCATCATATATATTGTTTCATCAATGTCACCATTGAGAAACGCAGTCTTTACATCCATCTGATGTAGCTCTAAATCAAAATGAGCCACAAGCGCCATTATAATCCTAAAAGAGTCTTTCGTAGAAACCGGAGAGAAAGTCTCTTTATAATCAATGCCTTCCTTTTGAGTGAAACTCTTGGCAACTAGACGAGCCTTATATCTCTCAACATTGCCTTTTGAATCCTTTTTGGTCTTAAATATCCATTTGCAACCAATAGGTTTCGCACCTTCAGGCAATTCAACGAGATCCCAAACGTCATTGTTCTTCATGGAATTCATCTCATCATTCATGGCATCAATCCATTTTTGAGAATTAGAACTTTGTGTGGCTTGATGAAAGTTGATTGGATCATCTTCCATCATTCCTATATCAACCTCATGTTCTTGGAGATAAACGACATAGTCATCCGGAATCGCATTTCTCCTTTCTCTAATGGATCGTATCAATGGCATATCCTCTTGAGGTTGTTGAGTTTGCACTTCAGGTATAATTTCTTCATTTTGCACAGGGAGCTCTTCTACATTGTCTTGAAATTCTGGATTTGCATTTTGAACAATATCAGGGATAGAAGCCTGATCATTATTAATAGCAATATTAGGAAGAGAAACAAATTCCTCTTCAAAGACAATGTTTTTAACCTTATCTCCCCCCACAAACTCAACTTCCTTAAGAAATCTGGCATTTCCCATCTCAAAAAAAAATGACCTAGTAGTGGGATCATAAAACTTGAAACCCCTTGACCGTTCAGAGTACCCAACAAAGTAGCAGCTTACAGTTCTTGAGTCCAGTTTCTTTTCATTTTCCCTGTAAGGCCTTGCCTCAGCTGGACAACCCCAAATGTGTAAATGTTTAATACTAGGCTTTTTGTCTGTCCATAATTCATAAGGGGTTTTAGCTACCGCTTTGCTCGAAACCCTATTAAGGATATATGCTGCAGTCTTTAGTGCTTCTCCCCAGAGGGATTCTGGTAAAGAAGAATGATTTATCATACTTCTTACCATGTCCTTAAGCGTTCTGTTTCGTCTTTCAGCAACACCATTCATGCTAGGTTTGCCTGGCATTGTGTATTGCGGGACGATACCGCATTCCTCTAGGAATTTAGCAAAAGGTCCTGGACGTTGTTCACCGGATCCGTCATACCTACCATAGTATTCACCACCACGGTCAGATTTGACAGCTTTAATTTTCTTACCAAGTTGATTTTCAACTTCAACTTTGAAAGCCTTAAATACATCCAGGGCTTGAGACTTCTCATGTATTAAATATAGGTACCCATATCTTGAATAGTCGTCTATGAACGTAATAAAATACTGTTGACCATTCCAAAAGGCTGTAGGAAATGGTCCACAAATATCAGTATGAATTAGTTCTAAGACATCAGAACACCTGTTGGCACCTAATTTCTTAATGTTTGTCTGTTTCCCTTTAATACATTCAATACAGACTTCGAAATCTGTCAAATTAAGAGAATCAAGAATTCCATCAGACACAAGCCTCTGAATTCTCTGTTTAGAGATATGACCTAAACGCTTGTGCCATAATGTGGCGGAATCCCTGTCAGTTAATTTTCGTTTTGTACCTCGTGAATTTATATGCAAGGTTTCATTAATTGAGGCAATTGTATCCAACAAATATAGGTTATCATGCAAAGATAAAGAACCGGTACCAATAAGATTAGAATTTTGAAAAAGACTAAATTTATTATTTCCAAATGAACAAGAATAACCAAATTTGTCCAAAACAGAAATTGAAACCAAATTCCGTCTAAAAGACGGTACTATATAAGTCTCTTCCAAATTCAAAAATTGACCAGTCTTTAATAATAACCTAAAAGTTCCTATAGCCTCTACTGCAACTGTTTTGCCATCGCCCACATAGATGAATCTTTCAGCATCACTTGGCTTTCGGCTCCACAGACAACCTTGCTTAGACACACTTATGTGAGTAGTAGCATCAGAATCTATCCACCAAGTGTGTTTAGGTACAGAAGCTAAATTAACTTCAGAACAAACTAGATTGAGAAGCATACCTTTCTTGACACGCCAGTTGGCGTATTTGGGACATTCTTTCTTTATGTGTCCAGCTTTCTTGCAAAAGTAACAGGTAAACTCTCCATCCTGTTTCTTTTGCACCTTATGCTGTGATGTCCCAACTGCAGCTTCTTTTCCTCTTTTCCTTTTCTTGTCCTTAGAGATAGTTGCTAAGTTAGCACTTTCAACTTCGGACATAGAGCCCCTAAAAATTTCCGAAATGGAATGTTTCATGATCATAAGACTCATGCAATTAGAACGGTCCCACTTCTCCATTCTCGCCTTTTCATCAGCGGAACTATTATCATTAAGAGAAGCAAGCCGTTCTTCCCGAAGCACAAGGTCAAGATCCATGCAACCGAGAACAATCATTACGTTCTCTTTCCAATTCTTGAAATTCGTGCCATTAAGCACAGGAATGGAATTAATATTGGCAGATATTATTGAAGCAGAAGTAACTGAATCGAGAACAAAATCAAATACAGGCTCATAATCAATAATCATGTCACAACACAAAAAATATATATATCAATTAATAAATTCATACATGACATGATTAAACAATTCCCATAATGGTGGGTCCTATAACAAGATACCTAGTACAACATTGACATTTAGTCTTTGGACAGAAATATCAACTGTAAGTGGTACTCTCCGTGTAGTAATCAAATATTGATAATTAATCCTATCAAGTAGTAAGCCTTTCTTTGGACCGACTTATTACTCATATGGAAAACCTGATAATTATCACATATTTATTACCACAGGTATGCCCATTATTTGGTCAAATAATAACCTTCCTTTGGGCCGGTCATTATTTACATAAACAATAGACATACACATCTTAATATTTCAAAATAAATAAATTTACATTATAGAGGTTACTTTGGTAACATATAATTTCAATTCAATCTATTTTAAAATATCAGACTATTATTTATTATAAATAAATAAAATTTACTCTTGAAAATCTTCTTTCAATTGAATCCTCAATTTAACAAGACAAATTTATATATATGTCACGAATAGTCATAATGCTTCAAAACAATTATTATCGCTAACAGATAATATTTCCTTATTCAATGCTTCACGAAAAACAGATAATAGAATAAAATAATTTTATAGACATATGTGATGAGCAAAACACAAGGCACCATATTCCAGTGACCACATGTATATATATATATATATATATATATATTCTGACTTTAATAGTTGTAACCAACACAGAAGGCTTTCATCCGGCGCAAAACTTCACAAATTAAATAGGCTAAAAAACATTGAAAACCGCAACACAGAAGACAATTCTCTTAAAGTCGAATGAATTTTAAAAGATTAATTTACTAAAGTGGCTCTGCAAACATTCTGAATCCATAGATTACGATGCGCAGAACAACTCAACAACAAAATATTGATGATCGTCCACTGAATCCAGAATGTACACGGTGCAAAAGTAAAACACATAAAAGCACCGTCATCATAAAATAAATAAAAGAAATCGGATTACACACGGGAATAGAAAAACTTAAACAAACAAAAAGGCAATAGTATCCAATAGGTACAAACCAAAAGCAAACCCGTGAGTTTCCCTTTTTGACTTTTCAACTATATTATATTTATTTGTTCTTCAATTGGTTTCAAAACAAAACACTCACCGTTAAACAACCGCAAACGGAAAAAATATATATATATTTCTTCATACTTCCATAGCAACATCAATAACCAAATCAATTAACATCTCAATAATTTAATATGAGTAGACTCTGATACCACTTGTTGGATAATCTTTAATAGGTATAAACCTATACCATAATCTAGAAACTCATATTAAATCATTAAGAATAATTGTAGAGAAAACATACCTGAATTCATGTTAATAATCTTGAGTAGGATTGGATCTTCCACAATCAAATCTCCTTAGTTGCTCTGTAGTTTTTCTTCTTGAATGGGGAAGGAGAAAGAGAGCAAAATTTTGTTGTGATTTGACTTGGGGACCATAACCCTTTATATCATTCTTTATATACTAACCTAATTAGGTTCCCATTAACCCTAATTCTATTAGTATTAGGTTTCTACACATTTAAGCCCATACCCATTAGATATTTCTAGAGCCCAATTAATAGATCACTTATTTGGCCCTATTAAAATAGATAGCCCATAATATAATTGTTATAAAATATGTAAGCCCATAATAAGAAATATAAAATATCCTAACACCAATTCCAACCCATATACAAACAGCTCCATGTATTTGTTAGTGGGGTTAATAGAGATTAGAAACAAATGGCTTTTGTTGGTGGGGTTCTATCCAGCAAGGTATCGAGGGATTACTTATGCTCTTTTGTGAATTAAAAAAAACTGGAATGTGTTTTTTGCAATATGCTCTTCTCTTTATTAAGGGAGGATGTATCATAAAGCAGAAGCTTGTCGGATTTGTATGCATGAAGGATGTAGCAACTTATATAATATTTGGTCCTTCAATCTCTTGTAAGATACGAGTGACTGAGTTCTGTACTGTTTGAAACCTTACACAACTCTCAGTTGCATAAAAAAGCAGGTATGATGTTATGAAAAAGCTAATTAAATTAAATAATATTATAGAATCTTTAGTTTGAATTAATTTAGGTAGTATAAGTTTTGTTGTCTCATTTATGGTCAACTATCTTAGTATCTAAATCCTACTAAGATAGTTGACCATAAATGAAATAGCTATGATTGTTCCACCATTTAGAGTTGTTATATTTTGTTTATTTCATTAATGAAATAGCTCATAGTTTGAGTTATTTTATTCCACTACATTCTTTATTTACAATTACAATATGTCAAAATCTACCTACGTCAAAGCGCATAAGGGGTTGAATGTAAATCCCCAATCACATATATGAAGGAAAGGATTATTAATCACTTAAGTTATGAGTAGATATGCCATTCTAAAATTTGTTAGGGTGCTAAATATCAAAGTTACTTATTATCTGCAGATCCAATATAATTATCATATCTTGTTTAGGATATAGTTATCATATTTAGTTTAGCATTTTTGTTGCAGAGCCTAATAGCTCCTTCATAACTTTCTAATTGTTAAAATTGTTTTATGCATAACTAGAGCTTTCTTTCTATTTATTATTTGTAAGTGTAAGAATTAAACTTATTTTTGAATTGTTGATTTGATCAGTTCAATAAGAGTTACAAGATGGACAAATTTTCTCCGTGTTCGATGAAATTATTGAAAAAATGGAATGTGCAAATAGCAGTTTTACTTAGCCTCATGCTCCGAGTAGTGCTGATTGTACTCGGTAATTGTAGAAAGCATGATTCTAAACTTTGGATTAGAATTTTTATATGGTGTGCCTACTTATCTGTAGATATCGTTGCAACAAATGCATTTGGTCAAATCACAAATACTATGTTACATTTTCATGAAAAAAATGGTGGGTCCACAGGTGCAAACACTGAACTAACTGCATTTTGGGCACCATTTCTTCTGATGCATCTAGGAGGTCCTGACACCATAACTACATATTTGTTGGAGGACAATGAGTCGTGGTTAAGGCACTTGCTTGGACTTGTCATGCAAATGGTACTGGCAATTTATGTCCATGTCATGGCTTGGACTGACTCCCTTCTTTCATTTTTATCTCTCCTAATGTCTTTCACTGGACTCATCAAGTATGGGGAAAGGACTTGGTTGCGCAGCAAAGTAAGCGTAGAGAAAATCAGAGAGTCATATGCACATGTTAATAAAATTCAGGTGTCTTCTACCTTGCGTGAGTTAAAAAATTCCCATGGTCCTAATTTATTTAAAGCTTATTGTTTAATGGATATTATTTTTCAGCCTCTCTTTCCATACCTTAGCCTTCTTAGCATCCTCTGTAGAAGATGCATTTCAAATGATTGAAATGTCACTTGCAATCATGTATAATAATATTTACACCAAAGCAACTATATACTAATGTAGGTCTAGGCCTGAGAGTGATCACTGTTATTCTTACCTCTTCTTTGTCGTTGCTCTTCATCGTACTTATTCATAAACACAAGTTTTCGAAAATTGATGTTACCATGACATTCATATTGCTATTTGGAGCTATTATTCTGGAAATATATTCAGCACTTTTACTGCTCTTCTCAGACAGATTTCAAGTCTGGCTCATAAAACATCCAAAATGTTTGATGATATTTGAAGCCTTTAAAAGTGTTCTTCCAAAAACAAAAACAATAAAATATAAAAAAAAAAAGAGGTGGTCAAATGAAATGCCTCAACTCAGTCTGCTAAGCTTCATTATGAAAGAAAAACCCCTGCCTTGTGGTAATTTCCTGAAGCACTTCAACATTGTTCAGAAACTTGAAAATCAATGCTATGCAGTTGACATTGAAATCCCCAATAATTTGAAGAAATTAATTCTTACTTATCTGAAAATTAAGAGAGATCAAACCGCCCTAAGTGAGAGTCTGAGCATCGATGTGCATGGCACGGGCTTCATCGAAGAAAGTGATAAAAGCATTATCGCCTGGCATGTTGCTACAAAAAAATGATGTGAGATGGATTTAGAGGTTGTAAAGGGAAAAGGGCATGCCATTGAATTACAATACTATTCATATTTTTATTGTAAATCTTAATATCATTACTGTGATCGAGATCAATTAATTTTGCTTAATAAATTGTCGATGTTGTTCATATTATTATTATAGTTCTTAATATTCATTACTGTAATTGATATCAGTTAATTTGTTCAATATTATATGATAGTCTTGAGAAGAGAGATGGATGATAATTAGTTGCACTTGGTTAGAAATGCTGTCATATGCAGCCTACAAGTGTAAAGGAATGCTGCGTGCTCAACGGCTCAAGTCTGGTGGAGAGTTTCTTACTCACGTCTTGCTTCTCGTAAGATATTTTGGCTTCACAGAGAAAGATTTTAAATCACATGCACCCAGGTGGGCCAGGTTCATTATTGACTTCAGTGATGCCTCTTCTAGGAGGTAACAATGTCAAAGATAAATCTCTTTTTGACCAAGCAGTTAATGAATCTTTAATTAATTTTGATTTTGAATGTGATTTGGTATTTTGATAGAATAACAATTCATTAATGATTATAGGCACATCAATCCGTTAGTAGAAATAATTGAACACTTAATTCTAAAAAGTCAAGAGTTCAAGTCTTACTCTTATCCTAAAACATAAAGTGTAGATAGTTTTTTATGAATTGATTCCTCCTCTCACACCCAAAAAAAGAAAAAAAGATTATAGTGTTAAGGGTTGATTATCACATCATCTGAATTTCATTTTTCTAAGCCCGTTCCACTTTGCTAAATTCAAATCATTATATTTATTTAAGGAAAAATTGTATTCAAGCACAATGAGTTTTGTCTAAACATAAGTCATTGCTGAATTTTCCTTAAATCATAAGAATATACCACTGACTTGGTAGTTGACCATTCACTTAACCATGCAAAGGTATTTATATATGTCATTTTATGAGGTATAATTAATTAAAAAATTGAATAATTAAAAAATAATAATAAATCTCCATTCTCCTCCATACTTTGGAATGGATATCTGGATTGGTTTGGTCTCCAGCAAATATGGAGGAAGATCAAACCAGCATCCTCCATATGTTAGAGGAGTTTATTAGAGGAACTCTGGTTTGTTCTTCTCCAATATGGAGGAGATTAGAGTTTGCTGTGGAGAGGGGAAGAGGAAGAATGGACAACAGTAAGCGGGAGAGGAGGATAATGGCAACCGAGGTGCGTAGAGGGAGTGGGATGAAAATGCATGAGTAGTGAAGGTGGCAATGAGAGGTACATATGGTGGGTGGAGAGACTTTTGAGTTATTGTTTGAAATATTTTGTTTAAATATGAAATGGAGGTGTGAATTTTTGTTTAAATCTTTTTGGCTTTGATTTTGATGTGAAAAGGAAAAATTGTATCTCCAAAAGACTGGTTTTGATTTTGTGAGCTTGACACAAATTCTATGGATAGTAAAAATTTAATAAATCTTTATTAGTTAAAGAATCTCTCATTTTCACATTTGCAAACTTCTTACTTTTAATAATTTACTAAGTGGAATCCTAATGTCAAGAGAGGAGTTCACCAAAGACAAAGAACTTTAGAACCTTGTATAAATAGGTTGTGTTATGTGATAATTTATAGTGTGAATGTATGATGGCTTTTATTTTTGTTTTTTTATTATAGGCCTGATTTTTCAGTGTCAATGAAAGTGATGTAAGCTGTTCCGAAATCTAAAGACATCAAGACATTCTCACAACATGTCGTTGAATTGACGAGCAATAAACTCTTATGGAATGCAAGTTAAGGATATCCGATTGATGTTAAAGATGAAAAAGCTTAAAGGATCTATGATGCAAGAAGTGGTAGTTTTTGTTTGTATTAATAATTGTATTATGTGTCAATTTTTTTGACAATTTATTTGATTTTCCTGCTCATACAAGTTTCTAGGTATTATGTTATGTATCCATGATATGATTTATATTACGCTTCAAGAAGTGGCATAATGTTTCAAATCATACAACTAACTGGTATGATTTGATGATTTGTGTGCTCAGCTTGGAATGTTTTGATAATTTGTCAAGAAGCACTAGACTCAATACAGTGATATTACGTTTCAATATAAATTACCCAAAACCTTTAATGTTAGAAGTTTGGACAGGATCAAAAGACCAACTTAGAATCTCAATAAATTCAGTTTCATTGGGTAAAGTTACAAAGAAGTTAAAAATCCCTACAGGAAAATATTACATATTAGCTAAATTTTGAAGCATTTAGCGGCCTAGGGGTATTGTATTCTGTTTTTTTTTTTTTTCCTAATTAGAACTAAAAAATAATTCACATACTTTTGTAATTTAAAAATACTTTGAGAATAAAAATATAAAAAAGACGTGTCTAATAGTCCCAAATATAGTTTCAAACATTGTATTCACTAAACACAAAAATAATAACTGCAACAGATGAGGTCTACTTCTTGGTCCACGAAACTTTATTTTTGGTTAATTCATTTGAAACTGAAAAAGGATGTAGAACCATATCCAATAGGGTCCGAATGTCTCTCTTTATTAACAATACCTAAAAGTTTTAGTATAACGGTCAAAACCTAATATGAATATATGCAACCATCCATTCATCTTACACCATATAGCACAAACAACAATATCAACTTATAATCTTTCATGTTGAGTTTGAGTGGAATGTACATAGTGCATTAAGTTATTTACCACGCCATATGATGAGTGTTAGTTGCGCAATATGTTGACTGCACTAATAATATTATCAATATCTTTTTTAACTATGATTCTCTCATCAATTTGAGGTATTTAAAAATTATACATATTACAATCTAGCTAACCAAAGCAATAATTAGACGAACAAATAATTTTGTCAACTGAATCATCTGTCTATAATATTTATATCCTAATCCAGTTTAACAGTATCTCTTCTAAAACGGATAAAACATTTTACCTCTGTCAAGAGCAAAACAGAGGATATGGAGAAACATACAGAGATGATGCAGAGTTGGATGCAGCCCCAAAACTATCAACAAATATCCCTCCTTTTCTCTGATTTTTATTTTTTTTTGGAAAATTACACAAACTTACCTTGAAATATATATTTTTTTTTAGTTGATCCTTGAATTTGGTATAAATGGCATAATGTTTACCTTTTGATGATAATGACACAAACATTCCAGGTTGTTAGTGGATGACAATTAGAAATAACTAGGGGTGGGCATCTCTAACTCAACCCAACCAGCCTAATCCAACCCGACCATTTTTTGTCGGGTTGGGTTGGGTTATATCTTTAAAAAAATTAAGATTGAATGGATTGGGTTGGGTTCAAAATTAAATTGTGTTGGATTGGATTGAAAAATTTTTAATCAAACCCAACCCAACTCGATAAATGTCTATCCCTAATTCTAAATTCAGGTTTTTCTTTTTTTTTTTCTAAAAGCACATTTGCTAAAGATGAAGATCAAGAATAGTCTATGTGGTGGATTAAATCTTTTATTTTTAATCATTGAATATTTATTTGTATTCATTTTATTTATAATCAAATTTCTAAGACTATAAAAATTACTAACTAAACATTTTATGTCTGTGTAGTGGATTAAATCCAACTCGATCAACTTAACATAAATCAATCCGATTATTATTGAGTTGGGTTGAAAAATTTATTGGGTTTGGTTGAGTTGAAAAATTTTTAACCCAACCCATGTTGGGTTGAGAGATTTTCAACCCAACTCAATCTGAACCCGAAAACGTCCACTTCTAGAAATAACCATTAAATGTAAGAATACCAATTGGCCATTGTGTCTTTATTATCACATAAAAATTATTACATATTAATTTATAAAAAAAAAAGTATCTTCCAAATATTGTAAGATAAAAGAAAAAGACTCCATTGGCAGCAGATACCACTGTTGGTGGAGACTTTATCTCCTCTGTGATGGAAGGAAACTGACGTTCTCATCCTATTGGCTATTGCAAAGGATATTGTTTTATGAAAGTACTATGAAAAATAGATAGTTAAATATACAGAGAATTTCAAAATTCTGTGAACTTATTTAGTGATTGAGGACTTGGATCTCTTAGTGATGATAGATGGGTTTGTTATATTGTGGTAAGTTATATAAAAGAGCTAAAACTGAGACAAGAATAATTTTAAACTAGAAGAAATTACCCTTTTCAACAAATGTTTTCTCCACAAAATCAATCACTGTGTTGGCATTAACAGATTCTAAACTAGAGTCAGCAGATTTAATTTTGAAAATAAGTTACCTCGATGTCACTTGTTGAAAACTAAAAGTTCATAGATATTTGAAGTGACATTATTATAATTGATCATTGTCTAAATTTGTAGTTTTTCTTTGTACATGTTTCACTCATTTTCATCGCTTGGATCGAAGAAACTATTAACAAAGTATATTAATGATCGGAACATATCTAGGCAATGGTTGAGATAAAAAACTTTAAGCTAATAATAATTGAAACAATATCAATTTATGCATGCTTCAAGTAAGAAAAGAACAACATTGCTTAAAGCAGAAATAAGAGTCTTTTCTTGTACCTGGATAAAGCATAAAAGAAATTCACTCATGGCCGATCCCGCTACAATTGAAACAGTGGGAAAACAACTAATGCAGCATCCTTTCACTTTTAAAAAACAGACGCCATATGTTTTGGGAAACATTTGTACAATATTCATGTATCACAAAACAGAAGCTTGTTGGAGTTGTATGCATGAAGGATGTAGCAACTTATATAAATTAAAATATTTGGTCCTTCAATCTCATGTATGATGCCAGTGACTGAGTTCTGTATTGTTTGATACCTCACACAATTCTCAGTTGCATAAAACAGCAGGTATGATGTTATGAAAAAGCTAATTGAATTAAATAATATTATAGAGTCTTTTGTTTGTATTAATTTAAGTAGTATAAGTTTTATTATCTTACTTATGGTCAATTATCTTAATAGGATTTAGTTATTTTTTATTGTTCTACCATTCAGAGTTGTTATATTTTGTTTATTTCATTAATGCAGGTTGAGTTGTTTTATTCTGCAATTTTTTTTATCAGTAATGTTAGGCTTCCCAAAAATTTTGTCTAAATAATATAACATATAAGTTATTAAGATCTTATTAATTATCTCATTATCTTATGATTTAAAAGATTTTATCAACTTATATACCACATCATTCGAGTAAAATTTTTCGAAAGTCTGACATTACTCATTTTTTATTTATAACTACAATATATCCAAATCCACTACAGTCAAAATGCATGAGGAGTTGAACGTAAACCCCTAAACACATATATGAGGAAAAGTTTAACAACCACTTAAGTTATGAGTAAATGTGTTATTATATATGAAATTTATTAAGTACTAAATATCAAAGTTAATTATTATATACAAATCTGATATAACTATCATTTCTTGTTTAGGATATAACTATCATATTTTGTTTAGCATTTATGTTGTAGAGCCTAATAGCATCTTCATTACTTTCCAATTCTTAAAATTGTTTTATGTATAACTAGAGCTTTCTTTCTGTTTATTATGTGTAAGCGTAAGAATTAAACTTATTTTTGAATTATTGATTTGATCAGTTAAAAAACGAGTTTCGAGATGAACGAATTTTCTTCAAGTTTGATGAAATTGTGGAAGGAATGGAATGTGCAAGTGACGGTTTTACTCAGCTTCACACTCCAAGTAGTGCTCAATGTACTCGGTAATCGTAGAAAGCATGATTCTAAATTGTGGAATAGAATTGTTACATGGTGTGCCTACTTATCTGCAGATTTTGTTGCAACATATGCACTTGGTGTGATCACAAATAATATGTTACATTTTCATGAAAAAAATGGTGGATCTGTGGATGCAAATAGTGAACTGACAGCATTTTGGGCACCATTTCTTCTGATGCACCTAGGAGGTCCTGACACCATAACTGCATATTCCTTGGAGGACAATGAGTTGTGGTTAAGGCACTTGCTTGGACTTCTTGTGCAAATGGTAATGGCAATTTATGTCAATGTCATGGCTTGTACTGGCTCCCTTCTTTCATTTCTATCTCTCTTGATGTTATTTGTTGGACTCATCAAGTATGGTGAAAGGACTTGGGTGCTCAAGAAGGCAAGCCTAGAGAAAATAAGAGACTCGTATGCAAATCTAAACCTTTCTCATGCATCAGAAAAAATAAAAAAAAATTGATCGCATGGCTTTTAAAAATTCTCTTGATTATAATTTATCTGCAGCATATTCTTTAATGGATATTTCTTTTCAGCCTCTCCTTCTAGACCTTAACCAAAGTTCTAATTTCATTGTCTGTAGAAACTTCATGGAGTCCTTTGAAGAAGATGCATTTCAAATGATTGAAATGTCACTTGCATTAATGTATAACAATCTTTACACCAAAACACTTCTACTCTATACTATTGTAGGTGTAGGCCTGAGAGTGATCACTGCATTCTTACTTCTTTTGTGTCAGTGCTGTTTCCTGTGCTTATTCATAAACACGAGTTTCCAAAAATTGATGTTACCGTCACATTTATATTGCTCTATGGAGGTATTATTCTAGAAATGTATTCAGCACTTTTACTACTCTTCTCAGACCGATTTCAACTCTGGCTGATAAAACATCCAAAATGTTCGATGTTTGAAGCCTTTAAAGCTGTTGTTCTGAAAAATAAGAGGTGGTCAAATAAAATGTCTCAATTCAGTCTGCTAAGCTTCAGTGCGAAAGAAAAACCCCTGCCTTGCCTCAATTTCTTGGAGCACTTTAGCATTGTTAAAAAATTTGAAAAGCAAAGGTATGTAGCTGACATTGAAATCCACAATGATTTGAAGGAATTAATTCTTGCTTATTTGAAAACCAAGAGAGGTCAAACCACCCCAAGTGATATTGAAATCCCCAAGTATTTGCGTGGTATGGACTTATCTGAATTCCCCGATGATTTGAAGAAGTTAATTCTTACTCAGCTGGAAACTAAGGGAGATCAAACCGCCCCAAGTGAGAGTCTGAGCATCCATGTGCCTTGTATGGAGTTCACAAAAGACGTTGAGAAAAGCATTCTCGCCTGGCATGTTGCTACAGAAATATGGTATGAGATGGATCGAGAGCATGTAAAGGGAAAAGAGTATGTCATTGAATCGATCTGCCAAATTTCTAAATATATGTTCTCTCTATTGGTATTGCATCCTAACATGGTATCAAATGCACATACAACCAAGTTTATACTTCAACCAATTTTAGTTGCTGCACGTCGTTTGTCATTTGCAAGTTCAATTGAACCATGCCAAAAGCTCACGGAATTGCTTGAATGTACAACATTAGAAATTGAAGATACTTCCAAGAATTTGTCAGGATTAAGTGAAAGTATACATGATTTCTACGATAAAGATTTACCCAACTTTTTGGAACTACTAGCACGAAAGGTACAACAAAAGTAGTTGATGCTGTTCATATTCTTATTATATTAATAATATCAACTAATTTGTTCAATATTATATGACAGCATTGGCAAGAAAGGTGGATAATAATTTGCTACACTTGGTTAGAGATGCTGTTGTATGCAGCATTCAAGTGTAGAGGAATTCAGCATGCTCAACGGCTCAAGTATGGTGGAGAGTTTCTTACTCACATCTGGTTTGTCACAAAATATTTTGGCTTCACTGAGAACGATTTTACATCACATGTACCTAGGTGGGCCAGGTCCATTATTGACTTCGATGATGCCTCTTCTAGGAGGTAACAATATCTTAGCTAGATCGCTTTTTGAATGATCATTTACTGAATTTTTAATGTGATTTGGTATTCTTGTAAAATAACAATGAATTAAGGATTCTAATGTTAAGGATTGATTATCACATCATGTGAGTTTCATTTTTCTAAGCCCATTTCAGTTTGTTGAATTCAAATAGTTGTATTTATTTAAGAGAAAATTGTATTCAAGCACAATTAGTTTTGTCTAAACTTAAGTTGTTACTGATTTCTCCTTAAATCATAAGAATATACCACTGATTAGGTTGTTGACCATTCACTTAATCACTCAACAGTATTTATGTCATTTTATTAGGAATAATTAATTGAAAAACCGAATAATTAAAAATAAATAAATCTCCATTCTCCTCCATACTTTGGAATGCATATCTGGATTGGTTCCGTCTCCTCCAAATATAGAGGAAGATCAAACCAGTATCTTCCATATGTTGGAGGAGTTTATTGATCTCCTCCATACTTTAGAGGAGATCTGGTTCAATCTTTTCCAATTTGGAGGAGTTTAGAATTTGATGTGGAGGGCAGTAAGTGGGAGAGGAGGATAATGGCAACCGAGGTGTGTAGAGGGAGTTGGATGAAAATGCGTGAGTGGTGAAGTTGGCAATGAGAGGTATATATGGTGGGTGCTTTTCAGTTTTTGTTTGAAATATTAGTTTAAATGTGTAATGGGGATGTGATTTTTTGTTTAAATTCTTTTTGGTTTGAGTTTGATGTGAGAAGGAAATATTATATCTCCAAAAGACTAGTTTTGCTTTTGTGAACTTGACACAAATTCTATGGATCATAAAAATATAATAAATGAAAAATATAATAAAACTCTTTTAGTCAAAGAATCTCTCATTTTCACACTTCTGTCTCTAGTGAACTTCTTACTTTTAAGTTTTAATATTTGACTAAGTGGAGAGTTCACCAAAGACAAAGAACTTCATAATCTTGTATAAATAGATTGTGTTATGTGATGATTATAGTGCAAATATTTGATAACATTTTTTTTTATAGGTTTGATTTAGTTGGCATCAATGAAAGTGATATAAATTGTTATGAAATCTAAAGACATCAAGACATTCTCACTACATGTCGGTGAATTGACGAGCAATAAACTATTATGGAATACAAGTTAAGGATGTCTGACTGATGTTGAAGATGAAAAAGCTTATAGGATCTGTGATGCAAGAAATGGTAGTTTTTGTATGTATTAATAATTGTATTATGTATCAATTTTTTTGAAAATTGATTTCATTTTTCTGCTCATACAAGTTTCTAGGTATTATGTTATGTATCCATGATATGATTTATATTATGCTTCAAGAAGTGGCATTATGTCTCAAATCATACAACTAATTGGTGTGATTTGATGACTTGTGTGCTTAGTTTGGAATGTTTTGGTAATTTGTCAACAACACTAAACTCTAAAAAGTGATATTATGTTTCAATATAAAAGGTTTAGCCATTTAACCTAACCATTAACATTATCTCTAAATTATAGTCTATAGATTAGTTGTAAAGATCATTATTAAAGTCAATCCAATTGTTATAATTGATAGATAATATTAGTGGTTGGGTAAGGTAGTCAAACCTCTAATATAAATTACCCAAAACCTATAATATTAGAAGTTAGGACAGATGCAAAAGACCTACTTTGAATCTCAATAAATTCAATGTGATTGGGTTAAGTTACATGGAATTTAAAATTTTCTACAGGAAAATATTACATATTAGTTAGAAACAAAAGTGAGAATTTTGCATCTAGGGGCCAATGGTTATTGTTTTCTTTTTTCTTTTTTCTTTTTTATTAATTAAATAGAAAGAATAATTCTAATTATTGAAAATGATATTTTGAGAACAAAAATATTTAAAAAAAAAAAAAAAACATGTATGATAATCCGAAACACAGTTTCAAAAATTGTATTCACTAAATATAATAACTACAAAAATAATATCATACTCAAAAGATAAGAAAATCTACCCTCACGAGTAGAATGGGGATGTGGGTCCTCTCGGTTTCTAGGAGTAGGAACAGTGTAGAGGGAGTGGGTCCTTAGGGTTGTGGGTCTTTCTTTTGAAAGGGTGGGGTGAGGTCGATTCGGGAGTTGCCTCTCTTTGTGAGCGGTAGGATTGGTGCATTGGGCGGAATAATGGATACTGAGGAGATAGCGAAACTCTGTCAGACCCTATCCCTTACGGAGGAAGAAGGAAAGATCTGTAGGATAGAAGGGGAGGAGAGGCAGCTGGGGTTTGAAGAGGTGGACCATTGCCTAGTTGGGAAGGTTCTAATGGGGAAGAAAGTTAATAGGGAAGCTTTTAAAATAGTGATTGAACAAATTTGGGGCTCCTTCGGTAAGGTGGAGGTGGAGCTAATTGGGTACAATACTTTCATGTTTTTCTTTGAACAGAAAGAGATTAGAGCAAAAGTGTGGAACAGGGGGCCATGGCATTTTGAACATAGTCTGATAGTGTTAGAAATCCCTAGCGGAATGGGGAATATATCAAGGTTAGGTTTTAACAGGGTGGATATGTGGGTGCAGATTCATAACATTCCTCTTATGTGTATGAATAGGAGGGTAGCGTCGGTCTTGGCAGGACAAATAGGGGAGGTAGTGGCAATCCCCGATGACCCAAAGGAGTATAGAGGCAAGTATATTAGGGTAAGAGTGACGATCGATATTGGGAAACCCCTGAGAAGAGGGTTGATTGTGGATGGGGGAGGGAATGAAGGAGCAACATGGGTGACATTGCATTATGAGAGGTTACCAGAGTTCTGCTTCTCGTGTGGGCGGATAGGGCATGGAGGCAAGGGAGGAGGCGAGGAAGGGAGGAACGCTAAAATATGGAGCGTGGCTGAGGGCAACCCCGTTTGAGGATAATAGAGTTAAAAGGGGAGGTTTTTATACAAGTCCTGCCTCGAGAGTTATGAGAGTAGAGGGAGAAGGACTTATAGGGGAGAGTGCAGGGAATCTGGGTGGAAAGTCAGGGGGGGGGGGGGGGGGGTAAAAGGAGTGAGAAGGACAAGAAGGAATATATGGAAAAAAGTAGACAGGTGAGTTACGAGGGGGAAGGTACCTCTGATGGTCATCGTAAGAAGGGGACCAGTGGGAAAGGAAAGTCATTAGTGGAGAAGGTGCAGTGTAGTGGGGTCGCGGACCCACTTGGGATGCCAGAGTGTGGGGAGGGGAGTGACCAAAATGCCTTACAAGGGGAAGTTATTACCCTTCCTAACCTTGAAGGTAATATAGGAATAAAGGGCTCAGGAAGTGGCAGTATAGAGAAAGGAAAGAATGAAGATATGGTAGAATTTTCTAGGGAGGCTCAGACCCAGCTAGCAGAGGTTGATGAGAGGATGGTTATGGTGGAAGCCGGGAGGACCAATCTGCCCCAGAGGCCCTCTAGGAGATGGAAAAGGGCAGCGAGGGAGTTGAGACTAGCAGGGAAAGCTAGGAGCCCGATAGGGAAAATTTTGTCGACCAAGAAGGGGATTAGGAAAGGAGGGCGAAGCAATAGCATTTCTCCTATCCCTGTGGGCAGGTCAATGAGGGGAACTAAGGGGGAGGGATACTCTCAGGTTGAGGATGAAGGTAAAGATGATCTAGAAAAAGTAGAAGGGCCAGGAAGTGTAGGAAATAGGAAGCGTAAGCTGGTTTTTAAGGAGGATCAGGGAGGTGAGAAAAAAAAGAATAGGTGTGAATCGGGTGAGATTGGGGATGGTTGTATTGAAACGGCGGCGCCTGGTGAGCAGGGCCGCCGAGATCAATGTTAGTTTTAGCATGGAATGTGCGGGGTTTGGGGAATACCCGCGCATTCGTCGCCCTTAGAAGAGTCATTCGAAAGTATTCCCCGGATGTGGTGTTTTTATCTGAGACTAAGTTAATGTCGAACGCTGTGGATAGGATTAAGGATTGTGGTGGTTTTGGGGGGGGTTTCATGGTAAGTTGTTCAGGGAAAAGTGGCGGGTTGGGTTTATTTTGGAAGGAAGGGGTGAATCTCTCTATCTTGTCCTTCTCGGTCGGGCATATAGACTCCAGAATCAGGATGGATGATGGTTTCACGTGGAGATTCACGGGTTGTTATGGGGATCCTGATCCAGCTAAGAGGGGTAGTTCGTGGGAGTTGGTTAGACGCCTTAGAGATGTAGATGATCTTCCATGGGTTTTGGGAGGAGACTTCAATGAACTCCTAAGCAATAAGGAGAAGTGTGGTGGCTCAGTGAAAGGGGTTGGTGGTATGATTAACTTTAGGAAGTTGATTTTGGACTGTGATTTAACTGACCTGGGTTTTTGTGGGCCAAGATTCACCTGGACAAATAGGAGGGATGGTAGGAATAATGTACAGGAGAGGCTTGACCGTTTTTTGGCTAATTCAATATGGAGAGATTGGTTTGAGAGTGCAAAGGTAGAGAACTTGAACTTCAGCTCCTCGGACCATAGACCTGTGTTGTTAAGGGCTCAGAGAAGGGAAGAATGGAAAGGTAAGTGCTGTAATAGGTTCAGGTTTGAGCCTTATTGGTTCAGAGAGGAAGATTTTCATCATTTAGTTAAGGCGTCTTGGGAAAAGGGGGGTAGTGCTAAGTCTGGAAGCGAACTGATTGCGAAGCTGGATAAGTGTGCGGAGGTTTGTTCGGAATGGAGTCGTGAGAGGTTTGGCTCGCTGAGGAAACGGATAGTGTTTAAGCAGAGACTGATTGAAAATCTGTTTCAGAGGGCCTTGGTGGCAGGGGTTATGGAGGAAATTAAGGTTCAGGAACGGGAACTAGAGGAATGGTTGGCTAGAGAAGAGGTGTATTGGCGTCAGAGGGCTAGAACGGACTGGCTGATGGCGGGAGATCGAAACACCAGGTTTTTTCATGCAAGGGCTACTGCTAGGAGGAAGAAGAACTCGATCACGAGATTGATTGGGGAGGATGGGGTAGTTGCAGAGTCGGAGGAGGACATTGGCGGATTAATGACTGATTATTTTGGCAAGCTTTTCTCTACTTCCTCTCCTTCATCTGCTGATATCGAGAATGCCTGTAAGGGGATTAAAAATTTTTTGAGTGACGAGCAGAAGAGAAGATTGATGGCGCCGTTCAAAGAGGAAGAGGTGAAAAGTGCAGTCTTTGCTTTGGGCCCGACCAAGGCCCCGGGCCCGGATGGTTATCAAGCTCTATTTTATCAGAAAATGTGGAGTGTGGTGGGGCAAGAGGTGACTGAGATTTGTCTTAAGATACTAGAAGGGAAGGCGTCCGTCAAAGCTTTCAATTGCACTAATGTGGTGCTGATACCAAAGACCAAGAATCCAGAAAGAGTTAAGGACTTTAGACCCATAAGTCTAAGCTCGGTATTGTACAAGGTGATCACGAAGGTGTTATCCCAGAGAATGAAAGAGGTCCTTCCAGGTATGATTTCGGACAACCAGTCAGCCTTCGTGCCAGGGAGGCAGATTTTTGATAATGTTATGGCTTCCTTTGAAATGATTCATACCATCCATAGGCGTAAGAAAGGGAAGAGAGGCTTGATGGCTATTAAGCTGGATCTCAGCAAGGCGTATGACAGGGTTGAGTGGCGTTTCCTGGAGGCGGTGATGCTGAAGATGGGGTTCCCTCTTCGGTGGGTGAAGTTAATTTTAGATTGTGTTTCCACGACAAGAATAGACCTGATAATCAATGGCAAGTCAGTGGGGTATATTCATCCTTCTAGGGGAATTAGGCAGGGGTGTCCGTTATCTCCTTACCTTTTTCTGTTGTGCGCGGAAGCCTTTTCAGGTGGGGTGAAACTTGCAGAGAAGGGGGGTAGAGGATTGGGGATCAAATGTGGAAGGATGGGGCCGATAGTAAGCCACCTCCTATTCGCGGACGATAGCATTCTCTTTTGTAGGGCATCGGTGTCGAATTGCCTCCTGATTAAAAAGGTTCTGGGATTGTATAGCAGGGGATCGGGTCAGCAAATCAATTTGGAGAAGTCGGCGATAGGATTTAGTGGGAATGTTGATGACAGCCTTAGGAAGGAGATATTGAGGGTGTTGGGGTTAGTGGCTGAGAGTAATCACAGGCAGTATCTGGGGCTTCCTTCCCTGGTAGGTAGGAATAAGTCTAGAACTTTTGCTGAGATTGTGGACAGAGTTTGTAATAGGCTGAAGGGGTGGAAGAGCCATTTGTTTTCGCAAGGGGGGAAAGAGGTCCTGATAAAGGCGGTTCTGCAAGCAATTCCTACTTATATGATGAGTATGTTTCGGCTGCCTCTTTCTCTTTGCAAGGAGGTTGGGTCGCTTGCGGCTCGGTTTTGGTGGGGGATGAAGGAGGGGAAACGGAAGGTTAGCTGGGTCAGCTGGGAGAAGATGTGCAAGCCGAAATCGCTTGGTGGGCTGGGGTTCAAGGACCTCGCTCTGTTTAACCAAGCCCTGCTCGCTAAGCAGGCTTGGAGAATCGTGGAAAACCAGAACTCGTTGGCGGCGCGTGTCCTAAAAGCGAAGTACTTCCCAAAGGGTGACTTTATGCAGGCTCCAGTGAAGCAGGGGTCTTCATACTTGTGGAAGAGTCTCATGTGGGGGCGTGAACTGTTGAAGAAGGGATGGATTTGGCAGGTAGGGAATGGAGCTGATATAGATGTCTTCAAGGACCCATGGATTCCGAGACCGAGCTCGTTTACTGTTGTTTCACCCAAGCAGGGAGCTACAATGAGGGTGGCAGATTTGATAGACCAGGGGAGGCGTCAGTGGGATATCCAGAAGATTAACGAGTCTTTGCTTCCGGTAGACAGAGATCAGATTCTGTCAATCCCCCTTAGTTTTAGGGACATAAGAGATAGTAGAAGCTGGTTTTTTGATAAAAGGGGGCTGTTCTCTGTAAAGAGTGGGTACCGGGTAGCGTTCGAGGAGCGATACAAAGGAGAGGCTTCCTCCAGCGCTTCGTCTGAGCTCCAAAAGTGGTGGGTGACTTTCTGGAATTTGAACATCCCGCCTAAGGTGAAAATTTTCGTGTGGAGGGCGTGTTTGGAGGTTCTGCCAACAAAGGCGAACCTGTTAGCTAGGAGTATTACCCGGGAAGGGATTTGCGAGGGGTGTAGTGAGGTGGTTGAGACTGGTTTCCATGCTCTGCTTGAATGTGACGCGGCATTGCAGGTGTGGGATTCGTTTGATGCGTCTTTTCGAGGGCTGTTGGTTGCTTGCAGGAATATAGTAGATGTGCTGTTAGCTGTGCTTACCTCGAGTGGGGAGGACCGCCTGGCTCGTGTGTGCATGATTTTGTGGGGGATCTGGGGGCGGCGTAACTTCAAGGTGCACAATAGAGGGAATCTTGCTGGGGAGGATGTAGCTGGTAAAGCGTTGGGGATTTTGCAGGAGTTTCAAAAGTCCAGGTTGGCCCTCTCTCCCATGCCTCTTCAGAAAGCCTGCACCAGTTCTGTGCGCTGGGATCCTCCTCTGCCTGGTATGTTGAAACTGAACACTGATGTAGCGATTCGGAGGGGTAAGGGTCTTGTTGGGCTGGGTGCTGCTGTCAGGGACCACTCGGGCTTGGTGGTCATGGCTGTTGCGAAATCCTGGCCGGGGGATTTCTCTCCGGAGTTAGGTGAATTACTGGCTGTTAGAGAGGGTCTGAGAGAAGCGTTGGCTGCTGGGCTGAAGGTAGATGTAGTGGAAGTGGACTCCACTGTTGTAGCCTCTAGTCTTAATTCGTCTGTTATCTGTAGGGGGGCTTCGTGTAGTTTGGTTAGTGATATTAAGGCTGTAAGTAGGGAAGCGGGTGTTGGTAAGTGTCAAGCTGTCCCGAGGAATGGGAACCGCTTGGCTCATAGGCTCGCTTCTTTGGCCTTGTCCTCTTCGGAGGTTTTGCGTTGGTTCAACGTTCGTTCGAGTTGTATTTTCCCCGTTGGGGTTGGTTTATGAATAGATATTGAATTTCGAAAAAAAAAAAAAAAAAAAAAAAACTACAAAAATAATAATTGCAACAGACGGAGTGCACCTCTTGGCCTATGAACTTCTTTTTTTTTTTTTTTTTTTTTAATATGGTTAACTCATTTGAAATATAGCTGAAACTATAGAAGCAACAAGCGAAGGAAAGCCTTTGATCCAAACTAATTCATTCTCAGTGAGGTGTAGAAGATGACGAGGATCCGGAGCCCTCCATCACCTCCTCCAATCTTCATCATGGTCTATCTCCACCCAATATTTTGTTATGTTGACATTTGAAAATAATTCGGAATCAAAATATAGAGACATATTGATGGGAGAAAAACCAAACACAAACAAATTGCACAGCGAAACTTTTTCTCCCCCTGAATGAATCCTATGGAAAACCACTAAGTAATGCACAAATCCACCACAATATAAAGCACCAACGATCAAATAATGAGTAAATAAAATTACCACCACATGCACCAATAACACAAACCAATTTTTACGTGGAAAACCTCCCCAATGCGAGGAGTAAAAACCACGGGACCGTAGTCCATCCAAAAATCTCCACTAATAATCAAATGTGAGAGTAACAAACTGTTTTAACATCAAATAGGAACTAAAACTAAGCAACAATTATCTAGATTCCCTAATAGCACAAATTCAAGTTTAAATAACAAGTGAAGAGAAAAATCACAAACTCAGCAGAACGTTCTGGACTGTGTCGCTCTTTACTGGGATCTTGAAATCCGATCTCCACCGTCCAGAATTTAGAATCACGAGTTCTGAGTATATTGTCCAAATTTGAGCTCGATCCAACGGTGAACGAAAGAGATATCGGTCTTACAAAACTGCTGCACTGACAGTGACCGCGAAACCTGACAGCTCTGTTACGGGCTGTATATCTCACAAACGACAACTCTGTTTCCGATCTCCACCATTCAGAATCAAGATCCAGAAGAGATAAATGTGCTGTCCAAATTTCAGCACGATCCAACGGTTAACAAAAAAGATATTGCAGTAACTCCGAAACTGCGCGGGATGAATTTCTGTGCAGAAAATTCACTCTTTTCTTTCCTCCTCTCTTCCACACGATTTTCTCTCTTCACACTTGATTTTGTGTTGTTTTCTGCCTCCAAAAAACCCTAAACTCTCACTAACCACCAAACCCTCTATTCTCTCTTATTTATATTGATCAAGGAAATAAGAATTAAATAGGGTTATGATTCCTAAATTCATTAGGAATTCCATATGAGCTCAATTTAACCTGATGAGACTTGTTGGGCCTCTACATAAGAGGGAACCCAACCCAACACATATTAAATGTAAGACACAAATAACTTCAATTTGATATTTTCCATGTCTTAGTTAAAGAGGTGGAAAATGGTACTCTTGTTTTTCTTTCCTCAGAACTGCCAAACATACTTTTCAACATTTAAAACTGAAAAATGGATGTAAAACCATATCCAACAGGGTCTGATTGTCTCTCTTTATTAACAATATCGATATATTTTAGATATATTTTATTAACAATATCTAAAATATCTCTTTGGATCACTTAAAATATATCCAAATGGATTCATTTTTTATCCGTTTTAGTTTTCTTTAACTCTAATACTAATTTTAAAACTTCTCCTTTACAAAGTCCGCTTTTCAAAAATTATTATTTATGCAGATATTTTCCATCTGAAAATACTATTCATCGAAAAAATAAATTATTTTTCGTAAAATGAAAATTTGGGTTTTATAGGTTGTTCATGGATACCCCAACCTATGCATTACAGAAATTGATAATAAAATGTGCAAGCTTAGGGTTTGCATGATCTGGGATATGAAGCTGCATTGATCTTTTTTGTTTTTAAAGTGAAGGGAGTTCCATAGTCTTTTGGCAAAGATAAATATTTATGTGTGATAATTTTTTCTTGAATTTTCTTATTTTCTATCGATTATTAATGTTGTGATAAATTGACATGTTTTGTTAAGAGATAATTCTTGGTTAATACTGATGAACCAGCCTTATTCATTTTGTTGATTTGTCATCTTCAGTTTCAATTAATTAAAACTAATTGATATTATGTTGTTGTTGTTGTTGTTGTTTTTTTTTTTTTTTTAACATTCATTCGTTTTGCTTGTTAATCACTAAAAGAGCCTACAAATAGACATCTCTTCCTCATCTGCATTCACCAAATTATCTCTATAAAAATAGTGCGATAGAGAGAGATTTAATTAGTTTTATACGAGTAGAGGTTTTGGGAGACTAAATGGAACTCTCTCCACTACAAATTTTGAATGGAATGATGGCAAACCACAGCTGCGAGTTCACGGATACCTAAGTTTGTGCATGACTTATAAGAATGTGCAGGCTAAGGGTTTGCATGACCTTGGAGCCCGAAGGTTGTCTTGATCTTTTTGGTAATTAATTGTAATCAAGGGCTTGCTTGTTGTCTGTCTAATTCTTTTTTTTTCCTCATCTCTCTCTCTCCAAAGTTTCCTTTCATTAAGATATTCATTACATGCTTGAGTTTTATTATGGTTCTTGTATGATATTTGAGTAGATCTTATTATTAAAAGCGAAGTTGGAGGTTAATTTATTATTGGGAGACGTCGATTTGATTATTTAATTAACAAAATTGTGCTAACTATATATATAAGAAAATACATTGCCAATGGGAATATCCACCGGTGATATATCAAATATGCTCACTCCGTTGGAGCTAATTTGCATTGGAGATCTTATTCATAAGATCTAGATTTTTTTTTTTAAAAAAAAAAAAATTAATAAAATATAAAAATCACACCTCCAACAAATCCCCAACAAGAAAGTTTGTTTGTTTTGTATATGAATTTTGTTAAAATATTTATTAAAAAATTACATTTTTTGAGAGATTAAAAAAAATTACTTTATATAATTAATTATTTGAATTATTTAACTTTAGGTGTGATGTTGCTACTTAGGATTGAATAAAGTAATTTTAATATATAAAAAGACTATTTTACCTTCAAAGTGTTAAATTTCCATCAAATTTTAGGTAGATAAGGATGTTGTAATCATTTTACAAATGATGGTCAATGATTTGAGTTCACGAAAGTCAACTAATGGTAGGAAATGTTTGTGTAATTATAATCAAAATTCTCATCTAGCTAGAATTAGACCTAAACTTGGGAGTGTTTATGTAATTTTTTTTTTTTTTTTATAATTATGACTCATTTAATGAAATGATACAAACATACTAAAGGGGTGTATAAATACTTTTAGAGGGATCAACATATCAAAACGGTCCATTAGGTAGAAGATTTGTTTAAGCCCACATTTTTGTGAATAAAATGACAACTGAAAATTATTATCTAGTGTTCAATGATTTCTATAGTAAGTAGATTTTGATTTCTAAAACCCTCGTGTTTTTAGAACGTGGTGAAATGCACCCAGTTTTTTTTCTATTATCCAATTATTCAATTAACATTTCAAGCTAAAATCAATTTTTCAAAACCCAAAAACTTATTGTGGCCTTAAACTTGTTTTGATCTGATCTCACTCATTTCTAAACAAAAAATTGCAATTCAAGTTGCTATAGATTTGTCTCTAAGTCTAGTTTCATATGAGCATTCAATCAAGGAAAACAAAGGCCTATTAAATGAGATACCATACGATTAGTGTGTAAGGTTCAAATTCTATTTCTTAGGTTCTCAACCAAATAAAAGTTTCATGACAATATTAATCATATAAAATTGATTATCGACCACCAAATAACTCAACCTGGCTCTAATACCAATGTAAGTGAAAACAACAGACTATATAATCAAAACAATAATTGGAAAAACGAACTATTTTCACCTAACATCTTTGAAAATAGAATTGTTCAATTGGTCTAATTTTGATCACCAACAATTTAGAATCTAAAGTTCTTTCCATAGTGTAAGTGCCTCTTCCTTGCTCTAGTTGAGTTTTTGTGTTTATCATTTGCGTCTAGACTTGCTCAGTTTTTTTCCCCAAAAGCTATAAGTCTCTGTTTTCTGGAGTTTCAACTACTATCAAATTCATCCACTTCAAAAACATTTAGATGTATTCAGTGGATATATATGCCTTCAGGTAATTGCAAAAGAAACTACCCATAACTGCTCAAGCAATTACTTAATCAAATAAAAATTTTAGTCTTGGATTGAGTCATTTGTTTTGGTCATATTTAATGAATCCGACCCATAAAACCTAAATAAAAAAACCCACCATATCACAAAATGAGATCGAAAGGTATGCATCGGGGTGGTGAGTGACACAAACACTACATTGATCCTACCAGTGTAGCAGCCACGTGGTTGACATGTGGATAGCCCATTTGCGACACATAAGCAGCCACTTGTGAACATGTGGTTAACCACGAGTGAGACACATGGCATGCTTGATAACACACTCATGTCACCCCTTGGCGGTGTCTTCATATATAATTCATCAATATATATATATATATATATATATATATATATAATAACTAATATTCATGAACTATTTATGCGCTACGAAGAAGATATATGGCAACTGCCAAGCGGCAACAAGAGTGTGTTAGGGAGCATGACATGTGTCTCGCACGTGGTTGACACCTGTTCACGTGTGGCTGTCCATGTGTCACACATGTGGTTGTCAACATGTCGACCATGTGGCTGCTACACTGGCAAGACCAAAGCAGCATCTGTGTCACACGCAGTCCCGATGCTTGTGATGCACGCGCTAGCTTCCGGATCCCGTCTGGTGACCAGATCACCCCCAATTTAATCAAAATTTTGTCCTGATTCCAAGTTTGCCCATAGTTTTTGCTTTCAAATTAGGGGAGAAGTACACTCTCCAATTATGCAAGTATAATTAACATTTCAACCTAAAATCAACAATTTTTCAAGACCAAAAAAATATATTGTGATCCTTAACTTCTTTTGATTCGATGTCACCCATTTCTCAACAAAAAATTATGATTCAAGTTGTTGTGGATTCATCTTTCAGTCTAGTTTCATACGAACTTTGAATCAAGCAAAACTGAATATATTAAATGAGATATCATACAGTTAGGGTGTAAGGGTCAAATTTCTATTTCTCAGGTTCTCAATCAAAATAAAAGTTTCATGGCAATATTAATCACATAAAATTGATTTCCTACTAGCAAACAACTCAACCTCACTCTGATAACAATGTAAGTGAAAACAACGAACTATATAATCAAAACTGCAATTGAAAAACGAACCGTTTATTGGGTTGGGTTCCCTCATATGTAGAGGCCCAATAAGTCTTAACAAGATTGAGCTCATATGGAATTCTTAATGAATTTAGGAATCATAACCCTATTTAATTCTTATTTCCTTGATCAATATAAATAAGACAAAGAGAGGGTTTGGTGGCTAGTGAGACTTTAAGGTTTTTGGAGGCAGAAAACAACACAAAATCAAGTGTGAAGAAAGAAAATCGTGTGGAAGAGAGGAGGAAAAAAAAGAGTGAATTTTTTGCACAGAAATTCATCCCGTGCAGTTTCAGAGTTACTGCCATATCTTTTTCGTTAACCGTTAGATCGTGCTGAAATTTGGATAGCACATTCATCTCTTCTGGATCTTGATTTTAACGGTGGAGATCGGAAACGGAGTTTTCGTTTGTGAGATATATAGCCCGTAACAGAGCTGTCAAGTTTTCGCGGTCACTGTCAGTGCAACAGTTTTGTAAGATCGATATCTCTTTCGTTCACCGTTGGATCGAGCTCAAATTTGGACAGTATACTCAGCACTCGTGATTCTAAATTCTGGACGGTAGAGATCGGATTTCAATATCCCAGTAAAGAGCGATGCAGTCCAGAACGTTCTGTTGAGTTTGTGATTTTTCTCTTCACTTGTTATTTAAACTTAAATTTGTGTTATTAGGGAACCTAGATAATTGTTGCTTGGTTTTGGTTCCTATTTGATGTTAAAACAGTTTGTTACTCTCACATTTGATTATTAGGGGAGATTTTTGGGTGGACTACGATCTCGTGGTTTTTACTCCTCGCATTGGGGAGGTTTTCTACGTAAAAATTGGCTTGTGTTATTGGTGCATGTGGTGGTGATTTTATTTGCTTATTATTTGATCGTTGGTGATTTATATTGTGGTGGATTTGTACATTACTTAGTGGTTTTCCATAGGATTCATTCAAGGGGAGAAAAAGTTCCGCTGTGTAATTTATTTGTGTTTGGTTTTTCTCCCATCACCGTTTTCACCTAATATCCCTAAAAATAGAGTTGTTCAAATTGACTTTGATCACCAACAATTTGGAATCTAAAGTTTTTTCTATAGCGTAAGTGTCTCTGCTTGCTCTGTCTGAGTTTGTGTGTTTATATTTTGTGCCCAAACTTTCTTAATTTTTATCCTAGAAAACAATAAGTCTCTATTTTTTTGGAGTTTCAACCACTATCAAATTCATTTCACTTCAAAAACATATATATATATATAGATTCAGTAGATATAACTACCTTTAGGTAACTGCCAATAAAGCTACCTATAATTAATCAAGTAGTTATTCAATCAAATCCAAACTTTAATCTTGGACTGTGTCATGAGTTTGGGTCATTTTTGGTTGATCTGACACATAATCTAAATAAAAAAAAAAAAAAAAACCCAACATCATCAATAAATTGCTTTTCCAATCAACTTCTCAATATTGTATCTTACCAAAGACATCTTACTTGAAGATATGACTATTTTGATCAAAAGAATTAGAAACCTTAGCCATCAAGACAACACAAGTATCTGCCGAAACCCAAAAAAGAGTAAAAAACCTTAACCATCAAGACAATTAGAGAATATCATAAAAAATTATTATAACTACACAAAATACACTCTCTAACCTCAAACCCCAATCACAACCAGTCCTAGCCTCTGACGTATTGTTTCTCAACATTTTTTTTTTTTCATGTGTCTGAAACATAGAATAAAAACCTTATTTATAATATGAGTTTAATTTTCATAAATTAAACCATTTAGAATCACGTTTCATTTCTTCCAAAGAAATGAGAAACCCATTAAAATAGGAAAATAGATAATCAGCCCATTTCCATCCAAAACTGACCCAACACAGTCTTAGGCATGCGGGTGTGTCCAGCCTCATTTTGAAAGCCATTTATAGATGGATTGTAGACGAGATAAGCTTTCCAAGGTATTTTATAGGTCCAAAACAAATTTCATTTGACCTACTTTTGAACTACTTGATATTTGCCTTACAGATACTGGTCACAATCCTTGTACGTTATTGATCATTGGCTTTTGAATTTTGACCTAAGGTTTGCAATTTTTCATTAGTTATTGATTGTTTTCATTAAGATTGCGATTGCTCATTGGTTTTTTCTTTTTTTTTTTGTTGATTTTTGAAGTTCTCGAATTTTGTTATTATTTGAAAAATTATCGATAAACCTATATGTCACCCCTTTAAGTTTCCCTCTAGATTGCAAATTGACATTTTCAATTTGTATAATGAATTGTCATTTAATTTTATTTTTCAAAACCAAAATGGGTGATATTTTTTGTAATTTTAAACTCACATGACAAGACTGTAACTGAAACGAGCATTACTTTTCATAATATTTCAAAATTATACATGAGAAAAATGTGATCTAAACATAAATTACTTTACACAATACTTCATGTTAATCACATGACAAGTTGGTAACGAAAATAGACATTACTTTTCATGCTATCAACCACATAAGATTGTTTTAGATTTCATTAGGTTTTAATTGCATTTTATCCTTGTTTGTGTCGCCTAAATCTCCTATAAATTCAGATTGTTTCAGATTTCATTAGTGTTATTCAGCTGGAAGGTGTAGATTCCTAAACTTCATATAAATTGTTTCCATTTGGTTTCAATTTGGATTTTAATTAATATAACATATTATTGGTACAATTTTAGTTGTACAGGCGTATTATGTTTGCATAGACGTGAGATCTGAACTTTTTTTTTTTTTTTTGGAATATGAGATCTGAACAATTTATTTTGCCAATTATCAGTGATTTCATTTTCATTAGTTATCATTATAAAAAATTTATATTCTGTTGGTTTTAATCAGTTTGTTTTTATTATCTAACAATTCAAGAAGCAAAATGATTTCACTTTGATGGACATAGCCCAACTCTTATTTTGCATACTGTGTTGGTTCTATTAGTTGTACCCAAAGGAAAACTTTATCAATTTCATGACTTCTTTTCACCCATGACCGGAGTATCCTAAAGAGCATCCAGCTTTGTCCCTCTGGTCTTCTTCTTTTGTATACCAGAGATTGAACAATGCCAAGTCTTAAGTGTTTGGTCTCTCGAACACTGATTCTTGCTCCTCCTTGGGGATTCCTTTACCTGCTCTGACAGTTACATGGCCTTTAGATATAAATTTAATGGCATTGCTTAGTAAGTTGATCAAAACTTGCTTGAGTTTTCCTTCATCTCCGTTAACATGTGCAAACTTGTCAACTAAGCCATCAAAAAAGATCTAACATCACTTCTACTCCTTTACTCATGGCACGATTATGGAATTAATCAACCACGTCCTCCAATAATCAAAAGGGCATCCTAAAGAGCATCCAGCTTTACCTCTTTACATGGTCTTCTTCTATCACTCATCACCACTAGCTGCCATACTGGTGGTGGACCCGCCATTGTTCTTGAAGCGGAGCACACATGTCAACTGAAAGATTGTTAAAAAATTTTGTTATTTTTTAAAAGATTAGTGAAAGCTGATTGTTTTTTATGGATTTTATAACAAAGAGATTATCACTGTAAAAATATGCATTACCTGAGCAATACTACCGTAGGAAAATAATTATATCTAAATTTTTCCTTTTTTTGATGAAGTACAACAAATATATGAATTATTTTTATTAAATATTTATACAACCAAATTGTTCTGTATGTGTAACCTTAAGTTCTTATAAGATACAAAATACACGTGCCTATTGTGTCGTGTTTGATGAAAATAGTAACACTTGCCTATTGTGTGTTGTGAAAAGTCAATTCTCTTATAGTGACAATTACCTATTTTTGGAATGAAAACTTTAATTCCAAATTGAAAACTTTAAGCATTACTTAAGGCTCAATTCAGGACCAAAATTTCTCAGTTAAGAGCCATATGTACCCAATTCGAGACTAATTTACTCTTAGTTAGGAAACTAAAACTTCCCATTTCGAGATTAAAAAGTAAGGGTGGATATCTGCAACCCAACCTGATAAACGTAAGACAACTCGACCATTTTTTATCAGGTTGGATTGGGTTAAATCTTAAGAATAACTAGGATGGGTTGGGTTAGGTTGCATTGAAAATTATATTGGATCAACAAATGTCTACCCTAGTTCTATATCCAAGATTTTCTCCTCTCACTAGGGATGGAGATCTATAACACTCATTAGGGATGGAGATCAAGGACAACAACATATATGTTTTCAGTCTTTTTTTTTTTTAATTATTTTTGCACATTTGTGTTTCATGATTGACCTTTTATTTGTTATATTTAATGAGTTTTACTTTTGTTTGTAATAACTTTATGAAATATCTTTATTTGTACTTGTTTTATAAATTAAACCACTATTTGTAATCGTGATTTGTAATGTTTAAATTTATATGTGATAATATAATATTAGGAATGTTATTTGTATTCATTAGAATCTTTTCGATATTTCAACTAATATCCAACCCGATTATTATTAGGTTGGATTGAAAAATTATATGAGGTTGGGTTGAAAAATTGATTTGTAGTGTTTAAATTTATATGTGATAATATAATATTAGAAATGTTATTTGTATTTATTAGAATCTTTTCGATATTTCAACTAATATCCAACCCGATTATTATTAGATTGGATTGAAAAATTATATTAGGTTGGGTTGAAAAATTTTCAATTCGATCTACATCAGGCTATGAGATTTTCAATCTAACTCAACCTAATCCATCAAAACCCCACCTTTACTTACCTTGTAACTATAACACATGCATTTATATATCGAGTTTCCTTCTTTTATTTTTCTAATGTGGGACTTGACTTCGTTTTCTTCCCAATGGGTAAATTTAAGCTTTAATGTTTTATTCACCTAAGCACCATTTTAACCAAACAAATATACCAATTCGATTACCTCGAGGAGGAAAACACAAATCTACCTTGAGCTTACAGAACCGAAATAAAAATATCCAATCAAAATGGTTCATGAAGATGGACTTTTGTGCTTCTTATTTTCCAACAAAAATAAAAGAGAAAGATGTAGAATAGGGCAGAAGAGAGTTTGTTTATTTATTTATTTTTTTCCATTCACTAATGGGTATTTTTTCATTTTAGATGACATTAAAACTCAAAGTATTAATTTACTAACAATGACAAAATGAGAGTGGAAATGAGCACTAATTCCCTCCATTTTCACAAATTTTTATTCCATAATCTTCAAATTTTCATGTCACCTGGCCTATTTCTACATGACAATTATGTATTATTGGGTAAGCCATATAATTCAAAAACGTTTTTTGCTTTTACCACTAATAACTTATTGTTGATGAATTACACCTATTAAAATTTTTTTTGCTTATTTTATTTTTTTTAAAAAGTGGACAAACTGCTTAAAATTACTCAAAAACATCTAAAAAAAGAGTTATAATTCTTGACTTTTAACTTGTTATGTGTATTTTGAGATATCCCAAATGAGTTAGTAAAAGCCCAAAGATCCAGCAGACAAGGGCCCAATTTACCAAACCCCAGCTCGCGGAAGTAGCCCAACAAAATACTAGATGAGCAGTCCATGTACGAGCAGGCCAGTGAACAAATGGACTAACACCAGCTCGTCCAGGATGAGCTCGAAGCTCGAGCTTGCAGGCATGAGCAATCAGCTCCCAGATCGAGCTCCCAACTCATCAGCACGCTCAAAACGACCTTATGAGCTCATTTTTTTATGAGCTTCACCCCGTCCAGATCAGAACCAGTTCACGCGATGGCATGACGTGCACGACCATCCCTGTCAGATATTACAGCCTAGATTACAAAGATCTTATCTAGCCCACTTGAACTAGCCCATTTGGATTAGCCGCCTAAGCAACTTACTTTAACAGCTGTCAAGCGCATTTAATGCAACTCAGACGCATTTAATGCAACCCAAGAGCATTAAATACATCCTTCAAACATTAACTGTGATCATCATTGTATTTTAACTTATTAGTCGTTACTATAATACCTCCCCCTCTTTATAAATAGAGGTGAGAATTATTATAAAAGTGGGGGTTGTCGCTCTGCTCTCTCTCTCTCTCTCTCTCTCCCATATGACTAGAAAATATAATAATAACAGTGACTGCCTCTCCACCATTAGAGCAAGCACCGTGGATGTAGGTCTTCCTCTTGACCGAACCACGTAAAATCTACGTCTAATCTCTTCCTCTTTGCCTTTATTCTCTTGCTTTTGTTCCATTTTTCATTGATTCGCAGTCTTGGGCTTGAAGGAGCTGGTCAATACAAACTTATTTAAATAAAATATAATGAAAAGTAACATTGAAAAACTTAAAATTTCATTTGATTATTTAAAAGAATCAATCAAAATATTTTTGAAGTTGAACATATATATATATTAAGGTAATGTATAAGGTTTACTTATCTCTTCCGCTTATCTCAATATAGAAAATAACTTTACGAAATTACTCTCTCCTATCAACATAAAATCACTTCACAAAACTCATTAATTTATAGAAAATTGTAACTTACGAAATTAATCTAAGTCCAAATACTATTAGAATCCCCTACTATCAACACTGCTTCATTGATACAATCCAATTTTTCTATTTTTAATGAATTGTATACAAGACCAATTATCTCGAAAATTCATATATATGTTCTAAAGACTCAAAATAAATACCATAAAAATTTCCAACCTAAAATACCACTGTTAACTTATCGACTTAAACATCCAAATCCAAACAAAGACTGTATTGACATTAGTTTTTGTTATGAGTATTTTTCGATGACCTAAAAACGTGGACTAGCAAGGTCCAATGACTAATCCTATGGGTAAAAGCCCAACAGGTTCAGGAGTTAAGGCATCACGGAGCTCAGGCAGTTGTGCTCGAGCTCGCAGCTCGCAGACCAAAGAGCTTACGATGTGGCTCCTAGCTCATTCACCATTTTCAGCTTGCGACTTGAAGTAAGCTTAGCTCAGATAAGCTCGTCTAAAGCATATTCTAGAAGTCTGAAACAACTCAATTCGAGAAGAAGTCAACTTATCTATTTTGAAGTAAATCAGATTTTGAGAATTAAGGAGTCCGTTCCTCATTTAGTGAAAACTGTTATGAAAATGTAATTAATTTTAAATTCTATTTCTTTTTTTCAATTGTACTTGAATTGTAAGCCCATCTCTATAAATAGGGTACAAAGATTCATTGTGAGACACGAGATAAATAACATATTATTATTCTGTCAAAATCACCAAATAAATAATCGTGAACGTAGATATTGTTTTGGTCCAACCACATAAAAACCTTGTGTTTTGCGTTCTTCCTCTTCTGCCTCTTTAATTGTTTGCTTGCTTTTTGCTTTGTTTCGTGTTATTTACAGATATTGGGTTTCAAGAAACTGGTCGACCAATTTCACACGTCGATAGTTTCAAAACTGAATGGCCCCTAATATCCGAATTTTTAAAAATAAGCCACTTAATAAAAATCATTCAAACTTTAATAGCTTATAAAGGGCTCATATTGGTTCATAAAAACTTTAATGACACCAAAATAACATCAATCGCATGTCTAAAAATTTCAAGATTTAACTTAGTTCAGTGCTATCTAGATTTTTATTTCACTGAATCAGAGATAAACAAAATTTCGTAACTAATTACACACTTATCATATGAACACAAAATTTGACAAAATATGACCTAACATCCAAAGGATCATTCATACAAAATTTCATAATTTTATGGGTAGTATACTTAATCTAACTAAATTCTCTAATTCATCTACTTGTTTCAAAATAAAACATTCCAACAACCACTGATTATTCTAAAATAATTATACAATTTTAATCTAACATTTGTTGATACTAAATTTCGGTCAACTCGATTCTTCAAGCCCAATATCTGTGAAACAACAAACTACAAGCGAAACAAGTATGACCAAGACCAAAGCAAGTAGGCCACAACGGTTTTTTACGTAGTTCGACAAAAACAATGGCCTACGTCCACGACAATTACCCATTCTCTCTCTCGGAGTAATTGTATTTTATTTCACTCTGTCCTTTACACTGAATTTTATCTCTTATTTATAGTGGAGATGTTATAACTGGAATAGGTTTAAGAATCTTACAAATAAGGCAAAAAGTAATATACATTAAATGAGATAATATCTCCCAAGATTATCTCTACCGCGTATATAGCAATTGCCAAGAGTGTCGAGATTCGATTTGCATAAGAATAGGTAAGTTAACTCATTTCCTGAATCGAATTGATTTGTCTTCCAGAAGGTCAATTGATCAACTCTAACAAACAGCTTATTCAGCGATCAGATATTGCCTCTGACGAGCAGTTTACTTCAACGACCAGATGTAGTATCAACGAGCAGACTGCTTCAATGACCAGACGTTTCCACTATCGAGCAGATTCAACTATCTTTCTATCTATCGAGCAGACGCAAGGACTTCCTGATCGTTGGGATAACTTATAAAGGGTACTTATCGAGCAGCCTTTTGCTCACAAACATATTATCTGTATGCTTTGTCAATCGGTCAAACATTCATACATTCAATCTGGTTATTCAGCGATTTAAAACGACCAACCACATAATCAGGTGTGCTCGGGTATACAGGCTAGCAGACGACCGTATGCTCTTTCCTTTGACTTTTGATTAGCTTGACCTGCACTTTTTGGGCTTCTCCTTATAGAACGACACAATGGGCCTCATCCTTGGGCTTTTTCCATTTCTATTCATAAACACCAAAATACCCACAACAACATCAAAATACTCTAAAACCTAAATAATATGATCCCTCAAACCTATGATACCATGAAGTTTAAGAAAATGAAAGAAAAAGAGGAACACCTACTTGATTCACAATCAAGATTCATAATAACCTTGATCTTCAATGCTTTGGTGGTTGAAGGTTTAATTCCCTTAATAAAGAAGAAAGTTTTGAATAATATGAGAGTTGGCTGCCGTAAAAACAATATGATTTCAAACCCTAATAGTGAATAGAAGATATATATATATATACACACACACATACATATATATATTTAATAACAGTTAATTTATTATTATTTTTTAAAATTCTCTTTCCACCAATATTTCCCATTAATTGCTGCCTATTAATTTACGGAAGCTTTTCAAAAAAATTTTCCATTACACTTACTCCAAATTTTGAGTTAGCAAAAATCTTTTAAATGACACATGCACTAAAATGTTATCATATAGTTCCTAAATGCACCCCTTCTAATTATAAAAATGTTCATATATTGAAATACATTGGTTTATAACTTGGTTACTTAATGTATCACGTTTGCAAAACATTGGGAGATAAATGCATTGTGTAAAATTTATTTGACTTATTAATTACTGGCAGGTTGATTATGGAGCTGCAATGCTTTTTCATAGTGCATTTGTCCACTGAGTTTGATTACACAATTTCTTAATCTTCTGCAAGTCCATGATTCTGTGCAATCCATTAGAGAAATATAGAATATATAAATAAATGTCTGGAAATATGTTAGCTCAGTCTTCCTAAATTATAAGGTGTCTGCTTGTGTTCTTATATTTGTAAAGGAGAGACACATTCTAATGCTTGGGAAAAAAAAAAAAAACAATGCATTTTGAGAGTTTTGCTTATTCATGAAAGGCTTTTAGAGATGTTACAATGAAAGGTCTCCCAAAAATCATCATCATAGATGCCTCTCTTTTTTTCCCCCTATATTGTCTACAATCGGGCATTTCATTCTGGAAAGCAAAACTGGAGAAAACTGACAACGTTCTGCATGCAATCAGCGAGCGGTAATGGTAAAAGATGCAGGCAACTTGTTGATAAAAACAAAGAATCTTCTTGTGTACTTTTGATAGTAGATCATGTTGTTTTTGTATGAAGAAATCAATGAACTTCATGAAACTTTTCAGTAATAATCTAGACATTCAAATTTCAAATGCAGAATGCAGTTTCAATGTTATGCCAGTATAGAATGCTAACAAGCAGCATTAGGATAGAACATTCTGTCTCACTTTTTGTTCCCAAAGTTGCTCACATAGATCTTCATTGTTATACTTGTATCGCAATTGTCAGCATAAGCTTGCAATACAGCCTGAAAATACGATAAGAAGTTTGGAGAGAGATCAATCTGACCACCAACTGCATCACCTATATGCTTCAAATTTGTTGCCTGACACAGCTCCAACAATTATATGATCATATTTGTGGCGGTGATGGCGTGAGCATTTTAGTGTCGTATCGGTGTGATAACGATCATATTTGATGTCTCAAAAAGCAACGAAAGTGATCAAGGTCTTTGATCTTGTTATATTTGATGGTATAATTTTATTAATTAGGTAAAATGTAATGATATTTAAAGCTATTTCAACCCATTACAAGAAATTCTGCCTACAGCAACATTCGAAAGGCAACATACATTACATTTACGTTGCTGTAGGTCACCTACGACAACGTGCAAAGGTTGTATGTTGCAGAATCTATATACGGCAACGTGCATCCAGACGTTGCCGTAAGTAATCAACATATAGCAACATGCGTTTCCATGAATGTTGCCAAAGATCTACCTTTTGGCAACGTCCAAGACTGCACGTTGCCAAAAAAGTAACTTTTGGTAATGTGCATTGCAGAACGTTGCAAACAACCAATATTTTGGCAACTTGCATTCCTGCAAGTTGCGAAAAAGTTACCTTTTGGCAACTTGCAATGCTACATGTTTCCAAAAATCAATATTTTGGCAACATACACTATCATAAGTTGCCAAAAATCCATATTTTGGTAACTTGCACTGTCGCAAGTTGCCACAAAACCAACGTTTGGCAACGTGTACAGCTGCACGTTGCCAAAAACCCATATTATGGCAAGGTGCAAAGCTGTAGGTTGCCAAAACCCACATTTTGGTAACGTGTTGAGCTGTGCGTTGCTAAAAACCTATCTTTAAAATTAATATAAATAAATTTAATTTTATTTAATATAGTAATGATTAATCACATGCTATGTCAAACATAAAAAGATAATTATTCTTTGACTTAAATATAAATTACTTACCTAAGGTATAACATAATTAAATTGATAAAAATAATTTTAATTTTGAAATTAATTTTGTGTAATATCATAATTAAAATATAATAATTATGTATGAGTAAGTTATCTGAAATAACAAGTATAATAGTGTGTTTACTTCACTTGAAAGAATCGGATCCAAAATCGAAATAGTTTGGAATCGAAATGATATGTATTGTTATTTAATTTTTCAATTTCTTTAATTAATTTAATTTTATTTTGATTTTTCATTTGTGTCACTATTGTTTATGGTTCATAACCTTATATCCAAAAAGATTAGATATTCATTCAAGCAATAAAGAATATATAGAATATATCATAGCTTTTGTTTTAATTTTTAAACAATGCAATAGTTGCTTTGTATTATAATATTTATTATAAATTAATGCAAATAATTTTGTAATTTAAAGTTAAAAAAATTAACAATCACTTTCAAAGAATCACAGTAATATATATATTTTTAAATGTGTTTAAATATCAATTCTTTACTAAGTATTAAGATATATACTTTCTTCTATTCCCCCACACAAATAAACAAAGGAATCTTTTATATATAAAACAATTGTTTTCTAATGTACATTATATATGAATTTAATCAATATAGTTGAAAATTGTAGATTTGTATCAATATTTATAAAAAAATTAAAAATAAAAACATACGGACACAAGGTCTAATTTAAAGTAGTTATAAGCTTGCAGACAGAAATATATTAGTATTTTAGAATTTCACTCACAACTTAATTGATTAGTAAAATAATATTTATGATAAGAGATTAAATTATTAATATTCATGAGTAGTATTTTTTCCCTATTGTAAAGGTAAATTTTCTCAATATTATAAAAATAAATTTTTAAACTACACTTATAATATTTAATCTCAATAAACCTCATGTTATTGTTCTGCAATCACCTTATAATTATGTATAAAATAGACAACTTTAGAAACTATAAATCATATTCAAACATAATTATTATTATAGTCAATCATATCCCAAAAAATACTTCAGAAACTAAAAAAAATAATATGGGAACAGATTTTATAATAGTCAAACTTTGGAAAAAAATGTTTAGCTAAGTCTAGGTTTAGCCTATGTTTCTTTATGGAGTACTATCAATTTTCACTTATTCCAATATTATTGATCTTTCTTTCAAAAGAAAAAAAAAAAAAAGAAAAAATATAATACAAGATGCTGAGAAACCACGCTGATGTTGTTTTACTTTGGTGGGAACTTCATGTTTTTAGCTCATTTCCAAAGCTTGTTTGGCGGGTTTCAAAGGGTTAAAAAATTAAAAAAAATAAAAAAATCTGACAGATTAGCCAACAACCACTCATTTTGTCTCTCACAACCACTTCCCTTCTCCAATGTTTGCATCTGGACAGACTCTTCCCCTTGTTGCGCCTGTCATCATCGTGCTTGTCAAATGAAACATATTTGTGGTGCTTCTCAAAACAAGTAAGATCCATGATTTTCATGTTTAGTTTACCTCTCAAATGACTTTATTTTGTGAACTTTTGAGCTTTTAGTCTGTCAAATGAAATTTTTGAAGATGTGAAATGCCTTAATTTACTTTGTTGTTATGATTCACTTTATTGTTGTTGTCTGTTTGTGCAGGGAAAGCTGAGTACTTTGGCTAGGTAGTGTTTATACTGCTGTTCTCAGAGATATCCAGGCACGTTTTTAAAGTATATATATATACAAAATACCATTCACTTTTTCATATTTATATTTTTTTTCATGTTATTGCTATTTAATATTGTTTAGTATTTCACCAACAAAAGCTATATTCAATAGGACATGTTATATGGAGCCATTTATGTATGTGGATTCCAAAGTCATATTCTTATTCTAATGTCATTGTGTTCACTGTAACTATATATTATTGTTAACTTTAGATAGTACTATTTAAATTCCATATTAGTTGAAAGTGACTTTTATTTATTCTTCTTTTGCTTTGACCGATTGTGGGATCCCAACAAAATGATTGTCATAAAATTGTTAAGCCTAACATTGAGAATGGAAGACCAAGGTGTCACTAATGGACTGCCATGGAAAGCCGAAGTGCCAGCCCAATGATCTTTGGGAATATAATAATGTGAAAATTTACATCTAACTTACTCCTTTTTTGTTATGCCCCTAATAATATAAGTGCTCTATAACAACAAAGCCATAGACATGATTAAAATAATCATAGTGGAATTAAACAACAGGGCAAGCACATTTGTTCAATTATTTTGTTCTTTTAGCATAGAATACTTTAGCTTTAACTTTATCCATGATCTTAGGGAATACAATAACGTGGAAGTTCTTCATCAGAACGACAATCTAATTAACAAACTAGCTTATCAACAATTTGACAACACATTTGTCACACTCAAGTGTCATACATCACACTCCTAGGAGAGAATACAATAGCCACCACAAACAACAACCCGTGAAACAAATTCTCACTTGTCAATATGCTTTTGAACCATTACACAAAACTGGGGACAAACTTTCTTCACAAAAAGCTATATAGGATTGTTCCGTAAACTTAATTATGTAAATTAGGACTATTTTTGAAGCTCAATACAGGGGAAAAAACAACTTAAAATAATAAACCAAATACAACCAATTATCATCAATCTAGTTTCTACTATGGAAATTAACAACAGTAAACCATAATAACAATAATTGCAAGCCTTATCTTCTACCCATTGATTGAAACCAATCAACAAAAATTTAGAACTCAAGCTTTGCTTACAATAAGCCTTCATGACAATGAAGGCCAAGTAAGCATCACCCCAGATTAATCAAACTGACATGTTAATTTTAAGTAAGTAATTCACAAGATATTAGTTGGGGAAAAGGTGAAAGTCAGGTCACAGGTTTACAATATAAAATCTGCTTTGTATCATCGGATTGATCACAAGTTACTTGGATGAATTGTGGAGATTGATCATATCATGCCTTAAACTATTTTGGTGATTTTGGTAATTAGTGTTGCTGTGGTTTGTATTGATTTGTTATACTTCAATAGCAGGTTTGTATTTATTATTGTTTGTACTAAATGCTTAGCAGACATTCAACAAAATGTCTCAGTAAATTGGTTGACAGTTTTGGTTGACTTTTTCACCACACTGTTGTTGCATTTTCTTCATTGTTCATGATAAATTTGCATCCACATGAACAAATCAATTCGTCAAGGCTAATATTTGTTTGGGTATAAACAAAAACGGGTAGCTTTGAATCCAAATAGATAATTTTAATGTATTATTACCAAATATTTAGTGTTCTAATGGAGAATTATCTAATATAACTATATTTGCATGTCAGGGAAAAAAAGTGGTAGAATATGGTCCTCTTGTATTAATGGACACACAACAATTTCGGCACACAACAGGCCGAAGGGGTTATGCTCGTTTGCAACATATGATGGTTAAACTTTCTCATTATTTAACTTGTAGGATTAAATTGCAAAAAGATTGATTAGTTTTGTTTCAAGTAGATAATAAAGTAGAAATTTTATGTTGTAGAAAAAGCAAGTTGTAGATGAAGGTAAAGACCTAAATAGTGTGACAAGGGTTGATGTTTGGATAAAAGGACATCAAAGAAAGGAGGGCAAATCTGTTAGTGATGCTGTACAAAATGTTTTGGTAAGATATAGTTTCAATAATTTTGTTCTCTCTCATTTTTTTAAAAGTTTTTAATCTTTTAATTAATTTACATATGCATTTAGAATGAAATTGAGGAGTTGCGTTCATCAGAATGTCCTCCAAATGATAATAATGTGAATGAAGATACCATTACAAGAATATTAGGAAAAGAGAAACGTGGCCAAGTGAGAGGTCTTGGATTTGGAGCCACTCCATCACGAATAGATGCACAAGTTCATTCCGGGCAAAAAATGAAAGTACTAGAAAATGAAGTTGCAAGTCTTAAAGAGATGGTAGCTATGGTTATGAAACAAAATCAAGAAGTATGCATTTTCAACCTTATTTTTTTATTATATATACTTATTAGAATATTTGTTTTACTGAAAACATTTTCTATTATTGTTTTCTTTAGTTGTTGAATAAATGTGCAATGGTGGATGCAATGGGGTCTCATGACTGCACTCCTTCTCATGGATATACTCAGGTTGAGTGCATACCTTCTTATGAATGTGCTCAGGTCAATAGCTCTAAATATTTTTGTTTTTGTTAATTGCATTTTTTAAATTATCATTAATATGTTGTATTTATTATTGCAGTCACAACATGAAAGTGTCCCTACAACGCAAAGTAACTTCCAACTAGAGAATGCGAAATGCCAAATCTTACATTGGTATCCAACTGAAGATGAAGATAAAGTTGTTGCAGAAGGGAGGATTTCATCAACAGACCCTTCAGTTACAGTCCATAATATGCCTCTTGGAAGATGTTATTGGAGAGTTTGGGTAGATGTGGTATTTGAAGATATAAAGCTATGTAGACCAATTGATGAGCACGAAACTTTAAGTCAAGCTATTGGAAGTACCGTTGCTTGGGTCAAAGAATGCATTAAGTTGGTGTAAGAAAAAGTAGATTTGAAACTTCCAGGGCTTTTAAGTTAATGTTCTTTTTTATTAACTGATATTAGTTTGACATTAGATTTTATGTAAACAAGTTTTTGATACTTTATAAAAGCATTGTTATTATGATGTTAATATGAAAGTCATGTAAACATTATATATATTAATGAAATGTCAATTTGCAAATACAGGTTTCATAATTATTCTCCAAAAGTATTATTGAACATATGATATGTATTGGAAAATGAAAAAAAAAAATGAAAATCATGTTTAGCAACGTGCATTTTACGTTGCCACATACAACCTATGGCAACATACAAATAATGTTGCCTTAAGCATCAATGGCAACGTGCACTTGATGTTACCTTAAGATCAACAGCAACGCCCATTGTAGGTTGTTGTAACCTACTAATAGTAACGTGTAACAAACGTTGCCTTAAGTGACAATAACAACGTGCGTTTGATGTTTTCTTCCATATATATGGCAACGTGCAGCCAATGTTGCCTTACATTCTATGGCAACATTAGTTGTAGGTTGCTGTAACATATTGCAACATGCACTGGGCGTTGCCAGAAAAGGTAAGACAACGAATGCCGCACGTTGCCAAAGCCATCATCACTATGGTAACATGATCATCAGTAACTTGCTCCTGCACGTTGCGAAAACCTACGGCAACGTATTTTGCATGTTGCCGTAGGCCAAATTTGTTGTAGTGACCATAAAGGATACAAATGGATCCGACATAAGTTCCATTGTCAATTATATTGAGGTTAGATGGACATCCTTCGGTACCTGCAACTTTGTTATCCACACTTTCTTTGAAATGAATGCATTAAAATTCTGAAACTTTTAGTTGAGAAATGCTCATTTTCATAGATTTTAGATTTTACCTAATGCTAGTGGTTTTTTACTTGTTTTTCTTATGGATTTGTGGTGGCGATGGTGTGAGCATTTCAGTGTTGTATCGATGATAATGATAATGTTTGATGTCTCAAAAAGGCAATGGGCATTCCAAAGCAATTATATGGCTACATTGGGGTCTATGTACCACTCGAGTAAACATTTTTCATGCAGATTGCTTCTAAAATATGAAACACATTCAACAAACCATGGGACTTTGTTACCCTTTCAACATAAGGAAACTTAAAATTGAATCCAGTCTATTAATTTTGGTGTTTTCTCCCAATCTCTTCACTAATTATGGATTGATAAATAACTATTATGTCAAAGGACTAGAAATGCATAGTACATTGCAATTGGGCCATTTAGTTAATGGGCTTTGAAGGTATAGAAATGGTGCCACCAACCCAATTCCACGAGAGAGAGAGAGAGAGAAGCAGCATTGCATTTTTGCAGGCTAAACATGTTTGACAATAATTATGAAATGACTTAACCATCTATGTTACATCGTCCTTTAACCCTGTTTCGCTTGCTTTTCACTTGATATTTGATTCATGATCGTCAGCAGACAATATTTGATACATTGTGGAGGTAAGAAGGGTCGGTAACTTTGTTGATATGCTTGCTGCAGGAAAGGCATGAGGGGCCGCCAAATTTTAGAAGATTATTGAGTTCTAGGTTGAGGAGGCTTGTTTCACAAGGCAAACTTGAAAAGGTGAATTGTTTTTTATGCTTGTACGCTGCAGTTTTTAAACGTGTCACGGTAACCTTCAGCAGAACAGCATTTATTAGCTTGATCCTTGATGATAATCAGTTGTTATTGAGAAACACTATGATGAATATTGTTGAAGCTTGTGCCCATGATTGTTATCTTATAAAAACCTTCAATGATGTCAGTTACAGGTCCAAAATTGCTACAAAATCAGAAAAGATACCTCATTGGGATCGAAAACACAGCCTAAACAGAAGGATGTGAAGTTACGGGTGTCACGGAATTCTGAAGTAGTGACCTCCCGTGAAACTGTGGAGGAAGCAGCAACTACTGCTGCCTATAGAATCGCAGAAGCAGAAAACAAATAGTTTTTGGCTGCCAAAGCAATTAAGGAGGCAGAAAGAGTCTCGAAGATGGTAGAAGATACCGAAGCAATGTTACCACTAGTGGAAGACATTTGTAAGCCATGTATAATTTTCTTCAACAAGCCTCCTATCATTACTGATTCTGCTTTTGCAATATGTAACTTTTGTTGATTTTCTTTGTCTGGACTCTGAATCCTTGCCACAGATTCTCGTGGTGAGGTCGTTATCTTGGCTTGAGCTGAGAAACTTTGGTAGTTTTTCAGGAATGTGTATGTAAAAATTCATTGATCCAGTGGAACAATTTTCTCACTTTTTTTTTCCTGAAATGACTTTTGAGTTGTATCAGAGATTATGTCCAGTTGTGATCAACGACAGATGAGAGATTAATGTACAAAATTTTTGGTTTATTTATAAAGACCAGACGAATTCTAATGTTTGAAAAAACAATGCCTTTTGAGAGTTTTGCTTATTCTAGAAATGCTTTTAGATATGATCCGATGAAAGTTTTTCCAAAAATCATTATAGATGCTCTTTTTGTTTTTTTTTTTTTTTGGGACAATGAGGTAGACATCCAATATTTTGTCCAATTTTTCCGTCCAACCTTATGTTACACCATTCCAATAGCAACTGTCATGTCAACCTCAAACCAAAATCTTTAATGACATATTGGTGGTTACATAAAATCGGATGGAAAAGTTGAATAAAAATATCGGATATCTACTGCCATTATTCGTTTTTCCCCAATATGTTGTCTATAATCAAGCATTCCATTCAGGTAAGCGAAATTGGTCAGCATGCTGTCAGGGAGAGGTAAGAGAGAGAAATGCAGAGACAATCATCAAGCAACTTGTTGAAAAAACAAATAATCTTCATTTTTAGTTCTCATGGCAGATCATGTTGTTTTTGTACAAAAAAATCAATAGACTTCATGAAATTTTTCTGTAATAATCTAGACATCCAAATTTTAAATGCTGAACTTAAATGTAATTTCAGTGTTCTGCCAATGCAGAATGCTAACAATCAGCATTGGTATAGAACATTCTGTCTCACTTTTTGATCCCAAAGTTGCCAACACAGATTCTCATTGTTGTGCTTGTATCACAATTGTCAGTTTCAAGCTCATAATACAGCTTGAAAATACAGTCAGAAGATTGGAGAGATATTAATGTGACAAACAACAGCATCACCTATGGTTCAAATTTGTTGCCTGACACAATTCCAACATGTATCTTCAAGTGCCAGGTCTAGTCATGGATGGGGGACATGAAGCCAGGAATAGAAAAACCTTCTTGACAACACATCATTTGGAAAATACTTTGCTATAGCAAGATGCATCTGACTGGGGATTGATGGTGCATCCTGCTGGACCCAAGGCCTTGTATCATCACGAGTTTGGATCCTCTCACAGTGTATCTTTATGTGTCAGGGCTAGTCATGGCAGAGGAACATGAAGCCGGACATTGAAAAACTTTCTTGAAAACACATATCATTCAAAAAAGAAATTAGATTTAGCAAGGTGCCTCTCAACAGGGGATTCCTTGTGCATTATGCTACACCCAGGTCTTGTATCACTAGGTATCTTGAGTTTGGATTCTCTCATAGTCTTAGACATTTTGTTGAACTGTTATTTTAAGAATACCTGAGTTTGATAAAAACACTTGTGTGCATGAAATAAACAAATAACAAGATAATGTAATATTTTTCATATTAAGTGTCACTTAATATATTTTCTATATTATCATGGTAGCTGTTGTTGTTCCTTCCTAAGCAAAAAGGAAGATACAAACTAAGAGGAATTCTATCATAATAGGCAAGTAAATGGATAAAGTCTAAGGTTGCTCACCACAGGCTTGATCCAAGCTCTAAAGTGCCTCACGAGTCATGTGCTTAGGTTCAATCCAATGCTCGTATCCAGGTTTTCATCATTACATGACTTTTTCCTCCATGAAAGGAACAAGACAAGAAACAATTTAAGCTCATGGAATAATTTTCAGGAAACATTTTGCTAATTAAGTTTTTGAGCAATGCAAATACAACTTTACAAATATACTATGCACATTAAATTATCAAGGACCAAAGTGGCAAAAAACTGAGAGTTCGTACGTCATATAATCATCAATGAAAATAGTTACCACTTTGGCATCAGAAAAGTATAAAACATATCAAGTTTATGAACCATACATGACTTGGGAATATCATGCATAAACAAAAGCAGAGTTGAATATGTTAACATGAAGTTGTGTAAGAAGGCACAGGAAGCAACAAAGCGAATAAATTTGATCAGAAATTACATGAAGTTGTATAAGAAGGCATAGGAAGCAACAAAGCGAATAAGTTTGATCAGAAATTGCCAATACAGCCTAGAATTAGTCTGTCTTCTCAATGAAATGAACTAATCAACTAATACAAACCTAGATGCAACAATAGTAACACTTGGTATCTTCGTGTGTTTGGAATTAGATATTTAAATATCATAATTTGGTATACTTCATATTCAATTACCCTTTGCGAAAACAAGACAAGTTTAAAAGAATAAAGATCAAAACTTCATTTCCATGAATGTACATTTCCACCATTCCAACAAGCATAAAATATTTCGAATTCTTAGTGAAGACCGTACGCCAAATTTACATTCCACGAGTCCTTCTTCCCGCTAAAAAAACGAAAGTATATATAAAAACCAAAGAAGGAAGATACAAATACATTAATAGAAGAACAAGTAAAGATTTAGTTCATTCATGTTTTAGGAAAACTAATTTAACTAAACAATTTGATTTTGTACTACTATAAAAGCTGCAATGTGCACATCATAGCAATTTCCAATATTTGAATACCAAGTTGAGGGTGCAAAAAGTTTTTTAAAAATGGAAAAACGAGAATGAAATTGAACATTATAAAATACCATCACTCAAAATTTGTATTACCCGACATTCCAATAAGATTACTATCATGCCCTCCCACAGTCAATACGCCAAGGTGTATTGCTATCTGAATTATTAAAAGGAAGAAAACAACAGTCAAAGTTCAAGGACAGTAAATTCTATAACCAAACTGAAATACGCAAAAGTACTTGCACATCAAAATGACAAACCTAAGATGGAAAAACGCTGTCGTAGTTGAACATTCCTCCTCAGGGTCATAGATGAATCTTCTATCGATCTTAACACAAGGGATGTGTGATATCTTGGACCACTCTTTTCCGTTATTTATTTTGCATTCTTCTTTCAGCAACGGACATTGTGTAATTTCTAATTCCAAAAGTGAGGATGGAAGGCCTTGCTTTGGAAAGGATGTGAGGTTTGGGCAATCATCAATACCCAAATTTTCAAGACAGGTAAGATTTTGGAAACCCTTGCTTGATAGGTATTTCAAGTTTGGAAATCTTAGGATGTCCAGACGAGTTAGAGTCGGAGGCAACTGCATTCCCAGTTGTGGAAAAGACTCTGCATCTGGACAATCAAGAATCGCAAGGTATGTAAGAGAGGTGAGCTTGTGCAATCCCCACTCAACCAGTGCCTTGTACATATTGTGATTACCAATGTGAAGTGATGTGAGATTGGTGGGAAAACCTTTTTCTGTAAAGGATTTGATACTTGAACATTGGTATATATGTAATCCTCTAAGAGAATCAAGGCAGTGGAAGCTACCTGGCATAGCTTCTAGCTTCTCACAATCTTTGATTGTAACAGATAGGTTGGTGTTGGGAAGGCCTCCTTCTGGAAAGCAAACAATGTTTGGACAACTGCTTACATAAAATTGTTGAAGACGACTAAGATTGTCCAGGCCCTCCGGTATGTATTTAAGATTATCACAATCTGAGATCTGAAAAGTTTCAAGATTCATGTTACCATGAAACCTCTCTACTAGTGACTCTAATTTTGGAGCATATGAAATGTCAAGCCAACTAAGTCTCTCTGGTAACTGACCGCTTGAATATATGGTTGTGAGCTGCGAGCAATGTTCAATGCCAATGTGATATAATGAGCTGTTGAGAAGAGATGTGCTTCTGTCGTTGGTATTTTCATTGTGTAGCACTGAAGAAACACGACTTTCATCTTTGTCATCAAACACACACTCCAATTTCTCACAATTTTTGACATCAAGCCAACCTAGAGATGGAGGTGGCTGACCCTTAATAATGAATGTCAGAGAACTACATTGCTCAATATACAAATAGTCGAGATGTGCATCATGGTGCTTCATTCCATCAGGTAATGAAGTTAGAGCATTGCAATTTCTGATCTCAAGTCTAGTCAGATTGGAAAGGAAACAAACCTCGTGAAATGAGACGAGGTTTGAGCAATTCTCAATACATAGCCATCTGAGAAGGGTGAAGCTTTGCAACTGTTGTGGTGCCTTTTCCAAACAAATGTTGTTCTCAGACTGTTGACTGAACCACCTACCATAATCTGAAAGACTTGAAAGAGTCATGGACTCTAGTGACTTGAAGTTCACTTGACCATTGCAAGCTATCTTGTCGCATCCATCTATCTCTAGTTTACAGAGTACTGGAAGGCTGGAGAAAGAAACAACCAACTCCGCACATTCCTTAATCACAAGTTCCTCCAACGAAGAAAGATCATCAGGCAATTTTCCGGAGAGCTTAGGACATTTTACAATGGAAAACTTACGAAGGTGAGGGAATGTTTTGACTGGCTCATTTTCTTTTATTGGTTCCCAAAGCTCCCATTCTTGTAAATCTTCGAAGCATAAGATTTCTAGTAATTGAAAAGGCTTTGAGCAACCCTCCCCATAAAGCTCATAACTAACGCATTGTAATTCCTTCATCCCTTTGATGGTAAGTTCTTTAAGCGAGGCCAATCTACCGAATGAAGGCAGAGATGTGCATTTTTCACAATTTTCCAATCTTAGGACCGCTAGGTTGGACAAAATTGAATTTCCTAACCAAGATGGAAATTCTATGCCACTGTAGCTTTTGATTGTGAGCTCTTCTAAATTTCGATGTGGTTGCAACATGTCAAGTACACCTTTTTCTACTACACAACTCCGTGTTTCATCACATTGTTGAGACCCCCATTCCAGATGCAACACTTTTATGTCTTTCTTATCATTTAAAACCATTTCTTTTGTTTCTTGTGAATACCTTACATTCTCTAATCTTGAAATGCAAAGTTCTCCACGAAGAAATTGTAAATGTTTTAAGTCTTTCACTTCAGCTCCTTTACCTTTGCTCACTATGAAATCACTCAATTGTTGAAGACATTTCAATCCCCACATTCCTGATGGCATCTCCGTTAATCTAGTACCTCTAATGTTGAGATGACGTAGATTGATCAAATGCCTTATCTTAGAAGGTAACTTTCTAAGAAAATGACAATTTTTTAATTTTAAAATCTGCAAGTTGAGAAAAAACCTTGTTGATTCAGGTAGGCTTCTGATCTTCGTATATGAAAGATTAAGGTATCTTAAATGCCTTAAATAACCGAATGATTCAGGCAACTCAGTAATGTAATAATATTTTAAACTTAATACTCTCAGTCTTTTGAATTTTGGTAGCCAATCATAGAGCACTGTGTGAGGCATGTAGGAAGGAATTACGGCAGTTTCTGGTAGTGGCAAAAATGTTCTTAGACGGTCAATTTGTTCAACTTCACCCATGAAGACTTTAAATTTATTTTTGCTATCAAACTGATCATAAACATAAGAATAATGACGAATTTTTTCCAAGTTGCTTCGCCGTCTATTGGCCCCTAATGCATCCAAACTAAAACAAGTTTCTCCGAAAACTTGATGTGCTAGATCACTAACAAGGTCATGCAATACATATTTGTATTTTATCAAGCTTGACTGTTGAAAAATCGACCTTAATAATAAATCATGAAAGTACTCATGACCTAGATCTTCTAGTTGCTTATTTTCTTTTGGTTTCTGAAGGAGACCTTCTGCCATCCATAGATGTACTAGTTGCTCTTCCTCAAATTCATAATCTTTTGGTAAAATCGCACAAAAAGCAAAACACCTTTTTAAATGGGAAGGAAGATGAAAGTAACTTAATTTTAAGACCGTAGGGATCTCAGTTTCATCGAATAACTCCCATAATTTACTATTCAATATTTCCAACCACTCATTTTCATTTCGTTTAGAGCGTAAAAGACCACCGAGAGTTTTTGCTGCCAATGGTAACCCCTTGCAATTTTGAATTACTTTTTCACATATTAATTCAATATTACTATATGTACCAATATCTCTGCTCTCAAATGCATGACTCATGAAAAGAGACCAACAATCATTATTCGATAGAAGTTTTAATTCATAAAACTCACCAGGGTTCATCATTGATGCTACCTCTGCAAGGCGTGTCGTCACGATTATCTTGCTTCCCTGAGCTCCAGCCATGAAGGGAGACTTTAGAATTTCCCACAACTGATAATCCTTGCTCCACACATCATCCAAAACAATTAAGAACTTTTTTCCGATCAGTTCATCCTTCAATTTAATTTGCACTATATTTAAATCCTTGTGATCACAGGATGAGAAAGTCATTGACCCAAGAATTGCATTTGAGATTCTCAAGACGTCAAAGTCTTCGGAGATACAAACCCATGCTCTTCGCTCGAAATCCATCATTTGGTTGTCATTGTAGACCTCCCGAGCAAGGGTTGTTTTCCCGATTCCTCCCATGCCCACGATAGGTATTACACGGAAGTTGGCATCTCTAGGCTCATCCTTCAACACCATCTCAATTACTTCGGCTTTGTCTTGATCTCTCCCATACACAGCAGGTTCAGTTGGCAGACTTGTAGTTGGTGGTCTCTGGTACACAGCAGCAGTTGATGATGATATCCCTCCAGCAATCTCTCTCAATCCAAGCTCTTCTCTGAGTCTACGTAGTCCTTCCATTCGGCTGGTGACATCTTTTATCGCAGACTCCACACTTCTGTTGAACTTGATAGCTCTTGGACTCCAATTCCCCAAACAGACAGGAAGAAGCTTTCGAACCTTGCTAGAGCTGGCCTGCTGATCATGCTCTTCCATCTTCAACTTCCTCGCTAAAGCTTTAGTTGCAAACTCATCAAGTATGTCCTCCACATCATAAGCCAAGTCTCGAAGATCATCCAGCCACATCTTCACAGCCGCGTTAGTCAACTGCTTGTCTTCTGCATCGCCGAGCACCGCCTGAACCATCTTCAAGGTTGTCTCCCATTTTTTGATTTGTGCATACAATCCCTCTTGCCGCAAGAATTGCCACAACTCAGAAGAAGCAAGTCTGTCAAACAAAACCGAAAGAAAAGCTGAGAGGAAAAGCTCACCCACAGGCATGATTTCGTTGTAAATTTTCAGTTGTAAGATTGGTAATTCTATGAACTCAAGAACATTTATGTTATCAATAATTCTGTTGTACGATTAATTTTCAATAAAGTTGGTGACTTGGGGGACCAAAGTTATTAAAGTCTACTGACTTGACTTTAAAATTGTAACAGGTTCAATGTCACAACCGTGTGGACTCCACACATGGAAGAAAAACGCAAAGCTCAATGTTCGAGGTTTTTAAACATATTGTACGTTCTATGGTTAAATGTTCGGTAAGGACAAAACTTTTTTTTTCGAAACAATAAGGACAAAAGTTATTAAAGTTGATTTTCGCTTGAGTCTAAAATTGCAAATCTTCAATGCCACAACCGTATGAACCCCGCACATGGAAGAAAAATGTCATGCGTGATGTTAGAGGTTTTTGAAGCTTTCAGGTTCACTAGATGCAACGAAATTTTTTGTTGAAATTTTTATAATACCCCATTAAAAAAGGATCAATTTTTATTTTTACCTATTATTTTAAAAAATATATTTTAATTTCTCAAATAAATTAATTTCGTCATATATCCAAATTATCCATAATACCCCTACATATTTTTATTCATAAATCCTCAACTGATAGAATTTTATAAAAAACTGAAAAATAACATTACAAAACAATCTCTATCTATATATTGTCAGGAAATCGATAGAAAGCATTTTTCATCACCGATCAAAAACAAAAACCGACCCGTGTTATGCGATTCGAACCCGATCGCGACCCAACGAGGCATATCCACTTTTTTGGGCCATTCTCTCAATGTTTTTTACCTTCCCAGAGGGTCTCCAACTGCTGATGAATTGTGACATCTTGCGAATGTACTATTTCCATTTGAAGGGTTATATATTTTTTATTTTGATTCGCAATTTTACGATGTTTCTTATGTTATGGATGTTGGGTTATGATTATTAGATTTAGAGTAGGTTGAATTTGATTGTATTTTGTAGGATTTGTGTTGAAAATGGCCGATTCCGACGATAATAGTGTCGATGACATCAGTTTGATTTTTCACTTTGGTTTTTCAGTAAATAACTGAAGTGAAAAACCGAAGTGACAAATCGAAGTGAATAACATAACAGAAAAACCAATGTGGAAAATGAATTTTTCATATAATGTAAAAAATCAATTCGATTTTAAACATTCTAATACTGATATTTTTTATTATTTTTCTTTCCTACAGATGGATTTCAGATATAAATATAGTTTGCAAAAATTTGTCAAGGAAACGAGCGGAAATACACACATTGGTCAAAGGTTTCTTAATAAAATAATTGTCGTTCTTACTAGAAGAAATTTGTACGACCAATTCATAGAAGAGTGTCTGTTTGGATATATTTTGAAGATTACCAACAATACGACTATTGCCTCCGTGATATTATGGGTTCTTGCTAGAGAAGTGGAGGTGGATGGACGCCGTGATGAAATATGGTTTGAAATCGAGAGAAGAACATATAGTTTTGGGAAACATGAGTTTTTATTGGTTATAGGACTTCCTTTTAAGGGTATCAACCGCAAAATCTTCAATATATTGCAAAATGACCGGAGCAGTCTCCTATGACGATTATTTAATGGAGTGTTATCGGATATAACCGAGTTAACCACGTTTATTGAGGTAAGAAGCCATATAGACCGTGCAAGCAACGATGTAATAAATGATGACTATCTTTTAAAGTTAGCGAATTTAGGGATCGCTTTCCATTTCTTCATGAGACAGGATGATAGGGAGAATATTTCTCAATTTATGTGGATCGTAATTGAGAATACAGAGAAGTGGAACACGTTCCCTTAAAGTACATTATGCTATAGTGTCCTGTTGTACTATCTCCGGTTGACAATGGATGAAGAGTGAATTTGAAACCCACCGCGTAACATTAATATTTACGGCTATATCTTGGCGTTTCAAGTAAAACTAATATCTTTAATATTTATTGCTTCCTCCTATTATGGTTAATATATATGGTTATGTTATGGGTAATTTATTGACCAAGCCAATTGGGCCAAAAGAAATCTACAGTGCGGGCCCAACAATCCCAAGACCCAGAAGACCCGACTGTCTGTCCATCCCTCTGATCGTCTTCCTTATCGGCAACCTACTCGCGAATAGACTTGTTGACCTGATCGTTGGACCTGATCGCCTGCCCTATTCGCCAGACCTGCCCGCATAATCTATCCGTCGGAGGCTGATCGTCAAAATTATTCGTTCAGAGTTGCTTGCCTGATTGTTCGGCTATTCCTGAGCGTGCCGGTGTGCCTGTTCGTCTATGAAGTTGTTCGCTTAATATTTCATCTGGTCGCAGAGGGTCTCATTCATGATCCATCCCATCAACTCTCAAGGTATCCGATCCACCAGAAACCCATCCATTCGCTAGCTTAACAGGGTATTCTGTTCGATGGGGGGTCTATCTCCACGATATCTCTTAAACTGCGAGTCAATGGAAGTCAAAGCTGCCATGCAAGATATAGCTCAAGACGTGCCATGCACGCTTTCTCTGTCAGAAATTACAGCCAGGATCACGGTGATTTCGCCTGACCCTCGTGGGTCAACCGCCCGACGCCATGCTTTGTTAGAGCTCAGATCTGACACCATCAGTGGCATTAAATACGTTTCCAGTCGCATTGAATGCATTTCGACTGCATTGAATACGTCCCCGGTGCAATAAATGTAACTCATCATTGCAATCTCAGTCTATTGTATGCTTTTGTCTCATTCTATTTTTACTGTAGCACCTCCCATTCTCTATAAATAGGGGAGGATTTTCATTATAAAATGTATGTACAATCTTGAGTGTCGAAATTCTACTAAAATAGTGAGAAAGTGAACAGTGAATGTAGGCATCTTTTTGGGCCGAATCACTCTAAAATTTTCCTGTGCTTTGCTCTCTTCCTCTGATCTCTACTTTGCATACTCAATGTTAACAATCCAAAATTGTAGCTTAGGCCGAAAAACGAACCTTGTTGATTAGGATCTAAATCTAGACGTCGACATTTTTGGCACTAGAGGAAGGGCCCATCTGCAGTTTACAGAACTCATTCTTCAAATGCCATGGCAAGGGGAAGAAGAAGCAGAAGTTTCGGTACCCAGATGCAACAGTAAGGAGCAAGCAATACTGCCAGAAACGAGCTCCCTCTAGCCCCTCGTCAGCCAGCTCCGGCAGTCTTTCCTACTGGGGGGCTCTAGTATTGCCATCAACGGTAAGAAGCGTTGATGAACTCAACGCAGCAGCTCATAAAAACAATCAGGCAGTTGGAATCAACTGCAAATGCTTTCCTCACCATACATGGTGACTCTTACTTTACGGGTACGTCCCTATATTTGGCAAATAAATGGATATGTATTTACTTCAATTTCACAAATGGCAATAAATATTGATAAATATTATAAAATTATCATACTGTGTTGTGGCGATCTATCAAACTTGTTCGCGAGCACCCTGTCTACGCCTACGGGTCCCCTTAGAGAAGTTAAAGGCCACTGAGGTCCAATTTCGAGCATCAGCACCCTGCCTACGCTTACGAGTCCCCCTGGAGGGGTTAAAGGCCACTGGGGTCCAGTTCGAACTATGTCACGAGTGACGACTCCCTGGGCATAGCTCACCAGATTACTGTTGTCATGAGTGACGACTCCCAAAACAGCCTCGCCAGAAATTATGATGTAAATGCTCAGGTTCCGACCTTGTGAGCACAGCTGAGGTTCCGAGCTTCGCAACTCTCGCTGTAGACGCTCAAGTTCCGACCTTGTGAGCATAGCTTGAGAGATTCATTATGTTGTAAATGATCAAGATGTAGCCTTGTGAGCGCAGCTCGCTGTAAATGCTCAGGTTACAGCTTTGTGAGCGCAGCCAAGATTCCATGACCTCCTTAACTCTCACTGCCATAGTTCGAGAGGTTTTACGATATGCTGTCTACCTAGAATAGCTTGAGAAGGAACGTAGTGCTGTAGATGCTCAAGATATAACCTTGTGAGCGCAGTCTGCTGTAGATGCTCGGGTACACCCTGTGAGCGCAGCTCGCTGTAGATGCTCAGGTTACAACTTCGTGAGCGCAGCCATGGCTCCTATCTCCTTAACTCTCGCTATGTCTATTAAGGTTACGACTTACTTGACCATAGCTCGAGAGGGACTAAGCTGTAAAGCTCAGGTTACGACCTTTTGGGCACAGCTGAAATATGCCTATCTATTCAACTCTCGCCATGCCACGGGGCTCATACGCCATTTGGGCACAGCGCGAGATGTTTGTTGTTACTGATGTCTTTACTTTTGAGTCCATAGGGAACTCACATGCTCAGATAGAAGCACCCAACGCAGACTAAAGTAAAGCTGACACATGTCAAACAAGGCACCCCAGAGCTGCTCGCCCCGGCTGTTTGTTAGAGCTGCTCGCCCCGGCTGCTTGTTAGAGCTGCTCGCCCCGGCTGCTTGTTAGAGCTGCTCGCCCCGGCTGCTTGTTAGAGCTGCTCGAAGGATCTGCTCGCCAGGTTTGCTCGCCCAGATCTGCTCGCCCAGAGTTGCTCACCCAAAGCTGCTCGCCCAGATCTGCTCACCCAGATCTACTCGCGTAGAGTTGCTCTCCCAGATCTGCTCGCCCAGAGTTGCTCACCCAGAGCTGCTAGCCCAGATGCTCGCGCAGAGTTGCTCGCACAACTGCTCCCCAAGAGTTGCTCGTCCAGATCTGCTCGCCTGCACAAAACATTTTATTCAATCCGAGCTCCCTAATATTAGTTCCTCTTCATCTTCGAAGGAACTCGAGCCTGAAGCCTGACAAGGCCAAAATGATGCCGAAAAAGTGCAGAAGGTAGCACACTAGCTTTTACCAGTCAGATCAAGCTCCCAGGCAAACTAGGAGTTGGGGGGCTTATGTTATATGTATTTTTGGGCTATCCTAAATGGGCTGGTAAAAGCCCAGAGGTTTAGTAAAATAACCTGCTAAAACCATTCCGACAAACAGGGGCCCAAGGTACTGGTCCAAAGAAACGAACATAACTTTGTGCTCGGTTGTCAGATTGTCTATCATAGTATGTTTTCGAAAAGGGATTTTTGTGCTCTATAGCGTGGCAACCAGGGGTGCCCCTGTTGATGCCGTTCACATCCTCAAAGTTGTTGTTTTAGTGGCGTCAAAAAGTTTTGACAGCAACCAGCAGTAACAAGGCGCCCAGATCTACTCACTAAAGTTGCTCGCTCGACTGCTCAAAGAGCTGCTCGCCAGGTCTGTTCGCTCAGCTGATCGTAGAGCTGCTCGCCCAGAACAATCTCAGCTCGCGGACAACGTAACGTGAACGCGCCAAGCCTTTCGCAAGATGGTGTCAGCCTAATTTTCGAATCTCACCTACCCTGTCAGAAGATACAGCCCATACCCCAAAAGTCAAGGGTGTCGGTCATAGCAAGTCAATCAACATTTAATGCTTTCCTATTTAAGTTGTATTATTACTGTAGCTCCTCCCCCTCCCTTATAAATAGGGGTGAGTTTCATTGTAAAGGGGCTAGCTTTTGGCTCTCTCTCTCTCTACTGTTTTTTCTTTCTACAGTTGTAACAAAATAAATAGTAATAATAGTGACCCTCGCTCTTCACCGGAGCCGGTGCCGTGGACGTAGGCCATTCTTAAGGGCCGAACCACGTAGATCTCGTGTCTTTTTCTTCATTCTTTCTCTCTACCTTTGTTTTCTACTCTATCTCTCTCATTCGCCAGATCTGTAGCTTGGGCTTCACAAACCAGCGTTGACTAGGATCCAAATCCAGAAGTCAACATTTTTGGCACTAGAGGGAGGGGCCTATCTACAATTTCACCACATTTCTTCTTAGCTTGTAGAGCTCGTTTATTATTCACCATGGTCAGAGGAAGGATTCCCTGAAACTTTAACTCTACTGACGATCACCCAGAAGCTTCAGATCAACGACAGAACATCGTATCCGTTGGAGGAATGTCCAATGTTGGTGAAGGGACGTCCAACGTGCTAGCAATGAGGGACACTCAAGGGGTACCTCCCCCTCCTACTCATCAGTCTGTACCTAATGCTGTAGGAGGAGATGTTGTACAGGTGTTACAACAACGATAGGAGATGCTAGAGACTACAATGGTGCAGCTGGTCAGCGAAGTCAGAGCGCTGGTTCGGACTCAAGCCCAAACTGCTCAGGGGCCCCTTCAGACTGCCCAAAGGAGGGACGTTCCCCAAGGACGGCACGCTTAGGATCCTGACGTGAATGGTAGAGCCGTTAGGGAGTCCATGCTAGAAGGGTCAGTTTATTCTTCCAGCACGCACTCTAGCGCTCGTTTTCGTTAAGCTCGCGATGAACACCATCCATCGCATGCCGGCCATGAAAACGACCAAATCTCGGCCCATAGAGACAGAATGGGGCCGAAGCCCCATGATAAAGGATTCGAAGACACGAGGGGACTGGGGGCTCGAAACCATCATCCCCCGAGCAGGCAGGATGGGTAATCTACTGTTAGAATGACTGAGATACAAAGTCCGCTCGTTGAGGAGCTCCTTCAAAGGGTTTGGTAGCTTGAAGCGCGACATGGAGCTCAAGAATGGAGAAGTCAAAGCGATGAAAAGACCCCATTGGCCTCAGAGATCGAATTGGAGCCGCTCCCTCCAAGATTCAAAGTTCCAACCATCCCTCAGTATAAGGAGAACTCTGACCTATATGACCATCTGGACGCTTTCAATATTCAGATGGATCTCCAGACAACTAGTTCGCTCGTAAAATGTCGCGTGTTTCAAGCTACGCTTGGGGACATTCCGCGGACATGGTTCAGGAACCTTTCCCCCCGCAACATCAATAACTGGGAAGAATGTCAGCAGAAATTCCTGAACCAATATAAGGCGTTGAAGAGGCAGCTCAAACCACCCTGTCATCTTACTACCATTTACTAGCGTCCCGGTGAGTCGTTAAGAGACTATATCAACAGGTTCAAGCGTGAGGTGATAAATGTAGAGAACCCAACAGATGAGGGGGTGCTGACAGCTATCTCGGCAGGTTTAAGAAAGGATGGGAAACTGTATGAGAGCATTTATAAATCCCAGTGAAGGATTTAGGGGAGTTCTATGAGCGAGTAGAAAAGGAAATCAAGTAGGAAGAAACGTTCAACCCCAAAAAGATCAGTTCTCAAAAGGATGAGGCTGGTAGTTCCAGTCAGGGAAGAAAGAGAAACAATAGGGGTAGTAGTCTTAGGGGTCGGAGAGACAGTAACCAGATTGCGAAGAAGGCTAGGAATTGGCCCAGATCAGGAAGTAACAAGAGGCTAGAGCGACCTCGGTATCAAGGTCGTTACAATACATACCCCGCCTTGTCTGATACCAAGATAGAATCTTCGTGACAGAGAGGAATAGGGAGAACTTCGGGCGACCAGCCCCTATCCAGACTCTTGAGGGACGCAGAGATAAGAGCAAGTTTTGTGCTTATCACAATGAAATGGGACACACTACCTCAGATTGTTGGGCGCTCAAGGATGTCATTGAAAAGATGATCAGGAATGGTCGCCTGAGGGATTATGTTGTGAGACCTTAAGGGTGACCAGCCCAGCAGTAACGTTCCTACTAACACCCGTAAGAGCCATCTACTCAAATTCAACGAGAGCCTGACCCTTCCTAGGGACCATCCATCAGGATAATTCATACCATCCATGGAGGTCCCTCGGAAGTAGGGGAATCTAATCAATCACAAGAGCGGTTTGTGCGTGAAGTCAGACGTGTCCAACTGGCAGGTCAAAAAGAGTCAGGGGGCCTGCGAAGAAAGTTAGAAAAGCATCTGAGGAGATTGTGTTTACAGAGGAAGATGTCCGGGATGTCTGCTTTTCCCACAATGATGTATTGGTGATCAGAGCACGCATCGGGAACTTCGTGGTTAAGAGAATCATGATTGATACTGGGAGCTCAGTAAATGTAATGTACAGAGGGTGTTACGACCAAATGGGGATCGAAAATGAGCAGTTGAAACCATCCCCTGAGCCTCTATATGGGTTCACTGGGGACTCAGTCACTCCTTCCGGGCAGATAAGACTACCCATTACCCTTGGAGATGCAGCTCACCAGTCAACGGTGCTCGCAAATTTCCTTATCATCAATTCCCCCTCGGCATACAACGTAGTATTGGGAAGACCGGCAATGAACGACCTCGACATGGTCACCTCTACCAGGGCTCTCACGATTAAATTCCCAACTCCCAATGGGGTCGGATGCATGCGAGGCGAGCAGTCTCTGGCTCGTCGTTGTTATGTGGACGCGATAAGGAGAGGAGTTCGAGGGAAGAAGGTGGATGTGGTTCCAAGACGTGAGTTGCAAGCGATCACCATATCAGGGGTTAGCCACGATCTAGACCCTCGAGAATTTGATGCATATCAGACTACGGGTCCAATAGAAGAGCTTGAAGACGTCCGGGTTAGTAAGACAAATGCTACAAGATGTCTCAAACTGGGTAAAAGCCTGACTCCAGAGATGAAGACCTAGCTAGCTAGTTGCCTCAAAGTAAATTTAGATGTTTTCGCCTGGAATCATGAGGACATGGTGGGGATCAATCCAAGAGTAATAACCCATAAGCTGAAGGTCAATCCTCGCCATAAGCCAGTTTGCCAAAAAAGAAGATAGATGAACTAGGAGCATTGTGAAGCCCTAAAGGAGGAGGTAGATAAACTCTTAGCGAATAAATTCATCCGAGAAGTCCAGTATCCAACCTGGGTAGCTAATCCTATACTGGTGAAGAAAAAGAACGGAAAATGGAGAACCTACATAAACTTCACGGACTTAAACAAGGCTTGCCCGAAAGATAGTTTCCCATTGCCCAGGATTGATCAATTGGTAGATGCGATAGTTGGGCACGAGCTCCTTAACTTTATGGATGCTTATTCAGGCTACAATCAAATCCCCATGAACCTTGAAGATGAAGAACATACCTCGTTCACCACAGACCATGGCTTGTATTGCTACAAGGTAATGCCCTTCAGGCTTAAAAATGCAGGGGCAACTTACCAGAGGCTGGTGAACATGATGTTTGAAGACCAGATTGGAAAAACTATAAAGGTGTACATGGACGACATGTTGGTAAAATCCAAGCGGACAACCGACCATGCCCGGGGCCTAAAGAGGATGTTTCAGATCCTGAGGAGATACCAAATGAAGCTCAACCCTCTCAAATGTGCTTTCGGGGTTTCTTCGGGTAAATTTTTGGGCTTCGTAGTGAATAACAGGGGGATCGAAGCCAACCCAGAAAAGATTCAGGCCCTATTGGACATAAGGTCGCCGACCAGCATAAAGGAGATACAAAGTTTGAACAGACAGATAACCGCTCTGAGCAGATTTGTGTCCAAAGCCTCTGACAGATGTGTTCCATTCTTCGAGGTATTAAAGAAGGCTATAAATTTTAGGTAGATGAACGAATGTGAGGCCGCTTTCTTGCAACTGAAAGAATACATGGGGCGAGCCACACTGCTAACTAAACCGAATGAATAAGAGGTCCTGGCAATTTACCTTGGGGTATCCCAATACGCCCTAAGTGTAGCCCTGGTGAGATAAGACGGTAATGAAGCTCAGGCCCCTATCTATTATGTTAGCAAGAAGTTGGTAGAGGTTGAAGCAAGATACACCCCAATGGAGCTGTTCGCGTATTGCCTCATGATGGCGTCTAGAAGTTGTGTCCTTACTTCTAGGCTCACAAATCATCCAGAAGTTGTGTCCTTACTTCTAGGCTCACAAAATCGAAGTCCTGACAAAATATCCACTAAAGCAAATCCCCCAAAAATCAGATACTTCAGGCCGACTCATCAAATGGACAATCGAGCTCACCTAGTTCGACATTGAGTTCAACCCAAGGTCAGCGATCAAGGGGCAGACACTAACAGACTTTATAGCTGAGTTTACTGGACCTGTGAACGACGAGACCGAACCTTCTGAAGGTCCATACTGGGAACTTTTAGTTGATGGGTACTCCTGCGAAAAGAGTGCAGGGGTTGAAATTCTGTTAATCAGCCTAGACGGGAGTAAGTTTCTTTGTGCCCTCAAATTTGGCTTCAGAACGACAAACAATGAAACAGAATATGAGGCGCTGCTAGTGGGGCTTCGCTTGGCCAAGAAAATGCAAGTTGAACGGCTTAGAATATTCAGTGACACCCAGCTGGTGGACTGTCAGATAAGGGGCGAATATCAGGCCAGAAGGTCAAAGATGACAATCTATCTGCAGAAGGTCCAAGAGCTGTTGGAAACTTTCGAAAAATTTGAGTTGAACTAGGTTCCATATGCCCAGAACTCCCATGCAGACGCTTTGGCTTAATTAGCAACAGCTTAGGATGTAAACTGTGCTGGAAGTGTGCCAGTGGAATTCCTACCAAAGTCGAGTACCGAACCCGATGATGAGATGATGACTCTAGAAGTGGCAGTAGATTCATGGATGCGTCTGCTAGTCAAGTATCTGCGAGAGGAAAAACTGCTAGAAGATAAGATGGAGGCCCGTCGCCTGCGAACAAGGGCAACAAGGTACTGCATATATGGTGATGTTCTTTATAAGAAAGGTCTCTCGGCTCATCTTCTTAGATGTGTCGATGAGCCGGATTGCACTACGATAATGAAGGACATCCATGAGGGTATTATGGTAATCACGCTGGAGGGTGCTCCCTAGCCCAGAAAGTGCTAAACAAGGATTTTATTGGCCAACAATGAAGCAATATGTCATCGACCTGGTGAGGAAGTGTGATAAGTGCCAAAGATTCTCTAAGGTTCCCCGGGCACCACTAACCTATCTCCAACAAATAATCAGCCCATGACCCTTCGCTATTTGGGGTATGGACCTGATTGGACCCCTTCCAGTAGGTCGATCAAGATGTAAGTACACCGTTGTTGCAGTCGATTACTTCGCTAAGTAGGCGGAGGTGAAGGAACTAGCTGAGATCTCCACGACAAATATTGAAAAATTCGTGTGGGATAACATCATTTGTAGGTTTGGTATTCGTCAGCAGCTCGTGACCGATAATGGAACCCAATTCACGAGCAAGCAGTTCCTGAAATTTTGTAACAACCTCGGCATCACTAAAAGTTTCTCAATAGTAGGCCACCCACAAGCCAATGGTCAATTGGAAGCAGTCAACAAGATCATTAAACAAACTCTGAAGACCAAGCTTGAAACCAAGAAAAGAGCATGGGTAGATGAATTGCAAAAGGTATTGTGGGCTTACAGGACTACTACTCGTAGCACCACTGAGGAAACCCCTTTCTCAATGGTTTACAGGTTTGAGGCTATGATCCCAGCAAAGTTTGAGGTTTTCGGTCAACGAAGAGCGAGTTTCAATCACGAAGATAACGACCAGCTTCTAGCTGCTAGTTCAAACTTGTTCGAAGAGTCTAAAAAAGCTGCTCGTCTCAGAATAGCCGTCTTTCAATAGAGGATGGCAAGGCATTATAACAAGAAGGTCCAGGTACGTAAGTTTAAGCCAGGTGACCTTGTGCTGTGAGAAATTCTACTCGAAGCACACAAAGCCAGTGAAGGTGTGCTAGGACCTAACTGGGAGGGACCTTACCAGATCCATGAAGATTTGAAGAATGGAGTTTACCACCTAGTAGACATGAGTGGAGCAATGCTTCCAAGGGCTTAGAATGCTATCCACCTGAGGCCCTATTATACATAACCGTTGTATTTTTATCATTGTACTGCTATCTTTGTAAAGCTGATCATGTAAGAACGCGATAAAAGCTTCTCATTTCTTATGAATTGCCACTAACAGAAAATGCTCAAGCGTTTTTATGTGAGGTACATGGCCATAAGAGGCAGAAGGCTGGCTCAAAGCACAAACGCTTGTTTGCCTTGTATGGATAAGGGGCTGAATATTGGTAGATACCGACCCCACACCTGCCCTACAAGGTAAAAAGGGTCGAAACGGCCACGAGCTTGCGCACCTAATCATCGTTCGTAGATTAGCTCCCCCTCTATAAGTTGTTCTACACACCTCACAACCTGAGTCATCGTGCGCAAATAGAACGTGACAAGAGGCTCAACCATTGAGCGCTCGGCTCCAAATATGCTGTAAATGCTCGAGTTTCGACCCTGTGAGCGCAGCCAAGGTTTCACAACCTCGTTTGACTCTTGCTATAGATGCTCGTGTTTCGACCCTATGAGCGTAGCTCGAGAAGATAATAAGTTGTATAGCTCAGGTATCAACTCTGTGAGCGTAACTTGTTGTAAATGCTCAGGTATCGACCCTGTAAGCGTAGTCTGCTGTAGATGCTCAGGTTTAACCTTGTGAGCCCAGTCGACCGTAGATACTCGGGCCCCTACCTTGCGAACACAACGCCCTGTAAATACTCAATTCCTTACCTTTTGAGCACAGCTTCTACGAAGCAAAGCATAGTTGAGGTAGTTAACGAACAGAACATTCTCCCTACTAGTCTGTTCGCCTTGCCTACATAGTTTATAAGTTATTGTTATTTTTTCAGCTATGCGAATTAACCTACACCTTATAAACTAATGTTTACTGTAAGAGTGTTCATGGTTAGACAAGGAAGCTGAATTACTTATTTTACTCTTGTGGAGAAATTCTTTTCTCCTTAAAAACAATTGCAAGTTTTTACTGGAGCCAGCTTGCTTAAATTTTAAGGACGTGCTCTTGACACGCGAATTTTTCCTTATGGAATAAAAAATGTTTGCGCGGCTAGTTATTATCAAATCAATTCAACCCTCTTTTCTGGGTCCACTTATTAATTCAAAAATTTATCGATCTTCTTGCTATATGTCATTGATCGCGAATTATTCTAGTCATATGAAGAAGAGCAGTATCATAAATTAAATACGGGGTTTGATGAGAATAAAGCCACTCGGCTAGATCCAATCAAGAATACAGAAGTGTAATAAAGTGATAGATGTTCAGAAAAAAGAAGATTCCAAAAGAAAACGTATTACAAATAATGGTCCTAGGGGGCTTTGAAGGGGCCAGCAGGAGTCTTCTATGGATCCTGTGCACTGGAGGCTCCTTATGAAGATGAGCCCTGAGTCTTTTTTGGATCCTATTCACTAGGGGCTCTCTGTGAGGATGAGCCCTAAATCTTCTTTGGATCTTGATTGCTGGGGGCTCCTTATGAAGATGATACTTGCCCACCACTGGGAATCAACCCCTGCGAGCCCAAAGAATGAGCACCTTGAATCTGTGGAACGCCGGTTTGAACAGTTGAAGGTGCAGAACTTTTCTTAGGGGAAAGGATGATCCCCCCCTTCTGAACAGGTTGCACGGTCTTTACCTGGGCCTCTTTGGCAGCTAGAGCAGTATACCTCTTCACCTCATTAACCGTCGCTTCCCCGAAAAAAGAAATATTTAGGTTGGGATAATGTTTCCACAGTGTGTATAAGAACTTGCTGCTCGTCTTCTTGGTTGCTTCCTTCCGAGCCTGTACTACGCGAATTTTTGGCTGAGCGAACAGCTCTTGGGTGCGAGCAAGTCTACCCCTCACCGTATCCAAGTTCTGCTTCACCGAGTCAAGTTTGTGCTCGGCATCTACGGTCTGCCTCTTTTGCGAAATGGCCTCCTACGTTATCTTATCCACATCTTTAGTGGCCTGCTTAAGCGAGGAGGCAGTGAGTTCCCGAAGTTTCTCCTCTCGAACCAAGGCCCCCTCAGCGTCCTTAAGCTTCTGTTCAAGCTCGCGAGTAGCCTTATTGGCCTTCTCGGCCTCCTCATTGATATTCTTATTCTTGGCTTCAAGCTTATTGTTCGCCCCTTCAAGTGAAGCCTTCTCTGCTGCCAAGTCAGGGAAGTCTCTGTGCATCTTTATCAGTGCTAGTGAAGTCTGAAATACAGACACGTCAATAATGGGTATGAAGAAAGTATAAAGATACAGAGTCGAAATTGAGACTTACCAGCACATTGTAGCGTGTAGCATGTGTGATCAGTTGGTCGCCACGGATGTGTTCCTAATAAACTTCTGGTTTATCAAATCCCAGTAACTCTGGCAGCTGATCCAAGAGGTCGCTAAAGTATACCCTAGCATCAACTTCCTAAGCTTGCTCCCCTTCAGCCTCCCCTGTAATGGGCGCTTTGCCCTTAAACCTCAGACGTTTTGCTGAAGGCTCATCAGTTCTTTTCCCTTTATCTTTGGCCCCTGAGGGCCCAGTTGACTTATCTCCGGGGACTGAGGTTCCATGGCTAGCAGAACCTTTTATTGGGGCAATATGCCTGGCAGGTTTCTTCCCCACTGTCTTGTACTTCGTGTTCTGCTTCTTAATGGGAATTATTACCTCCGGGGGTTGTGACTCTACTGTTTGGGGTGGAAGTCCTGCAGAGCCTGTGATTTCAACCTCGGGCTTGTTTATGTCAGTCGTTGGAGGAAGCGGAGGGGAGTCCATCTCAAAATATACCATGGTTTTAGGTTTCTTCGTGATCGAGGCAGATGGACCCTTGTCAAGGCCTGCGAAAGCGAAGAGAACTTCTCACCCTTTGTGCACGCCAATGTCCTTTGTAAAATGCAGAGGTTTGACCCCGATTCCAGAAGCGAGCCCGCAATCCCTCAGAGCATAATCCGTTGGAAAATAATCGTCTGAAGGATCCTTGACCTCTAAAAACCTTCGGAGAGTCTTTAACTCCTCGTCCGAGAGATCAACTGAACCCTTGTTGACAGCTGCACATAAAAAAGAAGAAAAGATCAATGAATACAAAAATGATGGTATTAGCACGCATGCAGGAGTAGCGAGCAGAAGTGGGCTCACCAAGACTAAAGGTGAAGGTAAAATTGACAAGTTTAAGCAAGGAAAGACAAAACACGTAGAACCAACGGAACTTGTAATCTCCCATATTCGATTTGCTAACTTTCTTTGGCAAAATCATCTTGTAAGGTGAGTTGCGAGCAGCCATGTAGTAAATACCATCTCACTTCGTAGCTTTGGGACTGGTAGTGGATTTGAAGAAAAAGAGGTTTTGAAATATGTTCGGGGTCGGTGGTGGAAGGCCATTTCTTAGGAAGATATAGGCCAGAGTGGTCAGTTGGGCGTAGGAGTTAGGAGTAAGTTGAAAGGGGGCTAACTCCACGTTCAAAAGGTCAACCAAATATATAGGAACCGGAAACCTAAATCCTAATTCTACAAGTTGGCGACTGATCGCTGTGAACCCTTCAAGGGGGTCCGCCGTGTGATCATGATAAGCAGGAGCCATGAGGCGACATCCAGAGGGGAGGCAATATATTTTTGCTATGGTTACGAGTTCCTCGCGGGTGATTGAGGAATTGTGTTGATAAAAAGGCCCGCGAGCAGAAGTTTCCTCCCTTCCTGAAGAACTTGGCACACTCCCACCGCTCTGGGCAGTGGTAGTTGCACTTGAAGAATCTTCGTTTTGTTGAGAAGATTCCCCTTCGGATCCCTCTTCGCTAGACATCACTCGTTGATATCGACGTCCACGACTTGACATCTATAAAAGGAGCAGCTAATTAGGTCGCTGATCGCTAACCAGATCTAGAGGGAGGGCAGTATGATCCTAAATTCATTTTCCTTAAACGTCAAGTCATGCGCCTAGGGAATCAGTGAGGAGTAGAAGAGCCCTCGTCTAGCGAACCCCTTTAAGAAAAAAAAAAAAAGAGAAAAAGAAAGATAAGTGTGTATGTAAAACTGTTTTGCAGGTATCTTAGGTCCAAGCAGGCCGGAAGCAACAGGAAAATACTCTACCAACAAGACCAGAAGTCACTCATTCGGAAAAGGAATGTCATGCATGATGTAATAGAAGTAAAGGATCGAAAAACTAAGAAACTCACCTTGAATATGGCGGATGCTAGTAGCCTTGGCTAAGAACTGGCAAACAGCGGTGGAGAGTTTGGAAGAAAGCAAAGTGAACGAGAGAGTTTTTTATTTTCGAAAATGACAGAGGAAAAGAAAGTGGAACGTCTCTTTCCTTAAATTGTGGCTAAGCCCCAACTGTTGGATCGAGACAGTTGTGTAACCTCCCCTAATCTGACGGTACAGCGCGATTCTCGGGATTTTGTTATTATGAGCGTGTCAGTTGAGAGACGTGCATTAAATACATACGACGCGTGGTGTGACCCGTAACCGCTGTGATGGGAAGCTCTACGTGGCCTAATGATAAAGTGGAATTTGAAAAGCAAAGTAATCGTTCCCACCGAAGCTGCTCGCGCTCAAAATTGTAGCTCCTGGTCCTCGAAGAACACCAGGAGCTAGGGGGTTATGTTATGGGTAATTTATCGACCAAGCCAATTGGGCCAGAAGAAATCAACAGTACGGGCCCAACAATCCCAAGGCCCAGAAAACCCAGCCATCTATCCATCCCTCTGATTGTCTTCCTGATCGGCAACCTACTCGCGAATAGACTTGTTGACCTGATCGCTGGACCTGATCGCCCGCCCTGTTCGCCAGACCTGCCCGCATAATCTATCCGACGGAGGCTGATCGTCAAAATTGTTCATTCAAAGTTGCTCGTCTAATTGTTCGGCTATTCCTGAGCATGCCAGTGCGCCTGTTCGTCTACGAAGCTGTTCGCTTAATATTTCATCTGGTCACATAGGATCTCATTCATGATCCATCCAATCAACTCTGAAGGTATCCGATCCACCAGAAACTCATCCATTCGCCAGCTTAACAGGGTATTATGTTCGTTGCGGGGTCTATCTCCACGATATCCCTTAAACTGCGAGTCAACAGAAGTCAAAGCTGTCATGCAAGATACAGCTCAAGACGTGCCATGCACGTCTTCTCTGTCAGAAATTACAGCCAGGATCACGGTGATTTCGCCTGACCCTCGTGGGTCAGCCGCCAGACTCCATACTTTGACAGAGCTCAGATCTGACACTATCAACCGCATTGAATACAATTCGGCCGCATTGAATGCGTCCCCGGCATAATAAATGTAACTCATCATTGCAATCTTAGTTTACTGTATGCTTTTGTCTCATTCTATTTTTACTGTAGCACTTCCCCTTCTCTATAAATAGGGGAGGATTTTCATTGTAAAATGTATTTACAATCTTAAGTATCGAAACTCTGCTAAAATAGTGAGAAAGTGAACAGTAGATGTAGACATCCTTTTGGACTGAACCACTCTAAAATTCTCCTGTGTTTTGCTCCCTTCCTTTGACCTCTTTTCCTTCGTTTCTCTTATTTGCATACTCAACGTTAACGATCTAAAACTGTAGCTTGGACCGAAAAACGAACCTTCTTGACTAGGATCCAAATCCAAACGTCGACAGGTTATATATTAACTATATGTTTATTTTTTGTTTAATCATTTTTGCATTATAATGGTGGTTAGTAGAATTATTCTCGGTATTGAGAGAGAATATATTGAAAAGTAACCAGTATTTGTAAAATAATTTGCCAAGATGTAAGAGACGGTCACTTAAGAGAACACCGACAAACGCGAAAAGCTTTGATGATTTTTCTCTCGTAAGTAGCAAACGTAACTTATATTGGTCTAAATTATTTGTTTGTTTTGACTATCCTTATTTAAATGAAGTATATCACTATAGGATAACTATATATATATGTATATAATGCAGATAGTTGGCATTGAGTAAACCCTTGAGCCTACTGACGCCGAAAGAGATACGGATTATTGGAAATCTTTCAATTCGAATCATTTGGTTACGGATAAAGTACATAAAGTTGGCAGCGGAGGGAGTGAGGGTCATGATGATAATGATGATGACGACGATGATAACGATGATGGTGTATAGGGTCATGATGATCATTAGGTGGAGGGTGGAAGGGATAATGTCATGGTGGAGGGTGATGATGAGGTTGAGGGTAATGATGAGTCGAATAAAGACGTCCGAAACGTGAAATCAGAATCAGAGGATACTTTTTCAGAGTTTCGGACAAAAAAGTCGCACGATGTACCAAATGTACATCCTGAGGTACAAATCTTCTATTTATATAATTATTAAGTGAATATTCATTGTAGTAAATGCAAAAGATATGAATATGTTATGTAGTAGTACGGGGTGGGATAGAGAGACGAAGTCTCTAAATATGATAGACGAATTGTAATTTAAATATGCAAGTTATATTTTCTTGAATACTCAAAAAACAAAGGAGACTTTATCAAAATTTTTTATAATTGTGTTCATTGTGTAAAATGATACATATGATCTATTCTACAGGTGAAATGGTTGTTTGAGTATATTTTAGATTTACAGAAGGTAACTCATAAGAAGTTAAGTAGGATGGATAAGAGGTAGAAGGCAACCTTGAAGATTGTAAGGGAGATATATAGGAGATTTAGACGAGTGGAAGAGCATTTTAAAATTCCTAGGTCTCCGGCTGATGGCCATGATCTAGATGACGACCACGATGATGATAATGATGGTAGGAGTTTTGTCTGAGATGAGCACATCTATTGCCCATCACCAATATTAGTACCACCACTACATTAGGACAAGGGGGTCTAGCGGACACTTTTCTATGAGGAGGAGGTGGTCCATCAGTCACCTATCGATGCGGGCCAGTCAGTCATCCATCAGAAGAATTAGGAGGTCATTCAGTCACAAGGTGTTCACTAGTCACCCCATCAGCAGGAGATGCAGTCTGATCTTTAGAAGGACATAGGAGGTGTATCAGATGCAGAGGCTGAATGTGGTCATGACCAGGTAGATATAGCATATCTAGTGTGTTACCAGTCTGACATATAATTGTAAATGTACAATTCATATGTTTGATTTGCTTACAGTTGCAGGATGAAGGCATCCAAAAATGGGGCAAACAAAAGACCAAGTCAGTGGGATATCTACGGATGCCATACACGGATCTTGGACTGACGAAAAAGAAAAATAAAAATAAAATGGCCCAATAGCAGATGGAGGAGGTGGTAAAGTCTGTAGACCCCGTAAAGGCTGTCTATAAGGAATACAAAATTTCAACATCTTTGAACCTCAGGTATTGAAAAAAAAAAAAACATAATTAAGTTAGTTACCAAGTTTTGAATGTAAGAAAATCTACAACGAACGTTTATTTATTTATTTATTTTGAATTTTAGGTGTGCGGTTGATCGTTATGGGTGGTGCGTGATACCGATCACATTGGTCACCCTAGAGAACAAAAACGCATGGTTGACTAGTGAGCACATCGATTCGTATTTGATGTGCTAACGAAAAAAGCGGTGGAATGAGGCTGAGGATAGTAGATACACCGTCCATGACAATTCTTTATTGGTAAGTGTTTACATTTCAGTTCGTTATGCATTTACAATTTCATGTGATGTGTCCCCGAAGTTAAATAACATGTTTAATTTTTATCATGCAGGCTTTTATGACAATGCATTATAATCAGCAATACGTTAACAAAGATATAAAATTAGATCCAACTACAGTTGATGTACCCTCAGAATGACTTGCATTCGGTTGTGAGTAGATAGACGCATCAGTCCCGTGGTGACGTGTTGACAATGTAAGTATTGTTCGATGATTAATATTTATTATTTGATCATCCAAACTAGTCCTACTACTGCACTGACGTCTTCAAACTATAGGCACTACTACCATGTAATCTGAATCAAGAACACTAGAACCTCTATCATTTATGCCTCAGAGAGCAAAAAATATTAATATATGATTCCCTGGGAAATGTTGACGTAGCCAAACGGCTTTAGCCACTTGAGTCGCTGTGTGTTTCATGCCTATCTTATTGTGATTCATAAATTTTTATTAGAAGACCTAGATAGATATGCTTACCGTGGATGAGCAGTGGAAAGTTGAGCGGTTTGATAGATCAGTTGTGCTCTAACAACCCAATTGGTGAGTAAGTTTATAACTAAATTAGTAAATATATTTATAGCCATGTTATGATACTTAAATGATTTATTTATGATACAGGACGAGTTGTGGAGCATATGTCGCCATGTATATATGCGATTTTTTGCAGTCTAAAGAGAGTACATGGAAATCAAGAAAACCTAATGAAGCTGCAAAAGTCATCATACTCAGGGTAGAGATTGCACGAGATATTTATATATTTTCGACGCCTATGTATAAAGTACATAAATTTGGAAAATGGAAAGTAGACTCTAATGAGGATGTTGTATATAAGTAAAATGATAGATTTATATGTTTATTATTTATTTAAATAATTTTGTTACTTCACTGATTTTACATATAAATCAATAAAATGAGGTCCAAATCAATGGATTGGTTTTTTATAATTTAAAAACCGAAACCGGTTTTTCATTGAAGTGGAAAACTGATAAGGCGGAAAACCGAAATCTAATGATGATAAGTTTTCTACTACACTTGGAAAACGAAAATCGATTTTTCAAGCATTGTAAAAAATCGATTTCGATTTTTAAGGCATAGTATAAAACCGATCTAAAATTTTTTCCAATTTTACTCTTTTTTCCACCCTCCATTATGGTGCCAAGACACTAAAAAGATGCTATGACAATAGAAATGATATTGTATCTCATTACTGGTCATCATTTCCCACAAACATAGCTGGATAGATCAATATTAATACATATGTGTTTAAATATTGTCATGTGATTGTTCTATATTACTTCAATGTCACCGTGTCGAGTTATCAAGTTAGTTATTTGTGTAATTTTATGTTAATTGGTTAACTTGAACCAGTTTTGGGATCATTTGTTTATCATAAAAAGCCAGTTGGAAAGAAAATATTGAAGGAAAGTGATGATCGATTTTCTACTACGTCTAAAAAATCGAAATCGATTTTTCAGGCATTTTGAAAAACTAATTTAGGTTTTTAAGACATAATATAAAATTGATCCTAAATTTTTTTTCCAATTTTACCCATCTTTCCACCCTCTATTATGGTGCCGATGTACAAAAAAGATGCTATTATAATATAAATGATGTTGTATCTCATTACCAGTCATCATTCCCTACAAACATAACTGGATGGATCAACATTAATATATATGTGTTTAAATATTATCATGTGATTATTTTACATTACTTCAATGTCACCATGTTGAATTGTCAAGTTAGTTATTTTTGTAATTTTATGTTAATTGGTTAACTTGAACCAATTTTGGGATCATTTATTAGCATAAAAAGCCAGTTGGGAAGAAAATATTGAAGGAAAGTGATGATCGGTTTTCTACTATACCTGAAAAATCGAAATCAATTTTTTACTATACTTGGAAAATCGAAATCGATTTTTTAGGCTACTTATTTCATGATATTAATGACAGTGCATTATGAATAAATTTTCAATCATTTATTCATTAAAAACTAAACTAAATAATGGATCCGATTATAATATATATGAAATAGAAGTTCAATGTCAATGTCTAATAATTGTTTTCATCATTATCCATCTTCGAATTTGGAGTAGGAAATCGTTGGGGACATTGATGTTGGTTGTGTTCAGTCTCATGACACAAGCGACATCTTCGGGATAGTTGGACATTTTCAATAACATTTGTGCTCGTGCCAGCTACCATATCTATAGCTACACTCGTCTCTCTGTCGGTGGAAGTAAGGGGGTTAGAGTAACAAAGACGGTTGTGTCCTCTCTAACCACATCTTCCACACTTTTTTCTACGACGATCTTCTTTAGCTGAAGAAATCCGAACCTCCTTCAGCCTACTTAGTTGTCTTTTCCCTATGGGTGGTAGTACAACCATGCTTCTAACTTCCACAGAAACATTCCAACAAGCTAATTTAGGGACCAGATTGATCGGACTTGCATATGCAGCTTTCAACCACTCTGTGCTATAATACTAACTGCAAAGTGTATCACAATTGACACCTTTGAACATGTACAAATATAAAAAAAAAAACCAAAATTTAAGTGTCATGATATGACATGAAAAACTAAAAGCAACAACATACAATTACCATATTTGACCACAGCACATGCATGAACACAAACAACTGATTTAGGCTCCACTGCTTACACGTATATGTGTGTTCTTGAATATTAACCATCGCATCTTCTTTGCTAGGATGCAGGACACTGTATAGGAATGGTTTTGTAATGAGATGTACATTACCTTCCGTTGATAGATCTTTTACCAACATGATACGATCGTACGCAGCGGTGGTAACATAAGTTGTAAACTTCTCAACAGCAACACGTCTATTATTAAACCATTTCCACAACACATTTCTTATATATTTATACGCAGTTGTTATTGGCAAACGACGTAGTTGCATCATGCATTTGTTGAGCGACTCTGCAATGTTAGTGGTCATCATTTCATATCTTCTTTGTGGACAATGTGCTCGTGACTATCTGCTCACCCCAATCTTAATCAAAGTTTCATGTGTCCTCGAATGTAACGCTTGGATTTCTTCCAATATTCTGTTGCATTTCTCAGGCATATAACTGCATGCTGCAATGTAAAATGCATTTTTCATATCCGAACGTTTTTTACAATGTTGTTTAAGGTTTTGCCATAGATGGAAAAAATATAACACGTGTGGGACTTCAGGAAAAGCGGCTTTCATCCCATTCGATATGCTTTTATGACGATAAGATATAATAAGCAAATCGTTTGACACGCCGATCGCCTCTCGTAATTTTTTTAAAAACCAAGTCCATGAACAGTCTGACTCTTCATCAACAAATCTATAAGCGATGGGATAAATTATCTCCTCTCTATCTTTGCATGTAGCAAAAAAAAACACTCATTTATATTCACCTTTCAAGTGAGTGGCATTAACAACAACAATCGGTCTCATGTAAGACTAAAAACCCTCAATGGGCTCCAAGTGCAACGAAGGAATATAAGAACTAGTTGTTTTCATCTCTCTCAATTGCAATCAATATACTGAGGTTTAATAGTTTTAACATCTCAAAGTAGGACGGAAGCTGTTAATATGACTCATCCGTTTGTCCATATGTTAATCTCTTTACATATTGTAAAGCCTTTCAAGCTTTACTGTACAAGATCTGAACTCTATACTACTTTAGCATTTCTCCAATCAAACAATTAATTGTATAAATATATCTCCCCACCTTTCCCGCATACAACTTTTTAATGACAACAGCATTCACACTCTTCATATTTGATTCCATGGTTGTTTAACGACACATGTGTTCCACCTTATACTTCAACACAAATACATCGAGCAACCCTTTCTGCATTTTGCACGAACTACAAAGCTACAAGTTTTATCCTTGCAATTGGCCTCAAATCGCTCCATGTCTGAACTTCTAACCTGATATTCAAACTTCGCTTTCAGAGCATATTCTCTAATAATTATGCTCATTTCTTCTTTACTATTAAAGAATGCTCCCTTATACAATGAATCACGTTGGTAGACGGTTGACGTAGCGCTTGAAGCAACTTCAATGTTGCCTAATTCTATACCAGGAACAATCCAGTATAGTTGTGAATGATTGTTCTGAAATTGTAAACCTGAAAATCTTATTTTTAGAAACCATTCTTCTTCAAAGACATTATCAAATCGAGTTTTCTCATTATCGATATCTCTAGTTTGCTCTTCGTCACTATCCTGTATCCCATTACTATTATTATTTATGTCTCGATCTTTATCATCAATATCATAATTCATATAGTCATCATTAACGTCATAGATGAGACTTTTTGTAGATATAAATGGGGTGACAGCAGTATCAACCTGATTGCTTCCAATACCTGAAGTAAGATAAAAATGACTTTCAACCATATGGGGATTTACAGGTCTATCTGTATCTGCCTCGTCATGTCTTCTGTCTAGTATTGAGTCGGTGACAATTGGATGAACAATACGCCTACTAACCTCAGCTCTAAAATCTTTCGTAATCTTATCGACAGAAATTTCTTTAACATCAATATTTTTTATCGCCATCAAACAAATAACACCAAGATCGGACATGATATATATCTTTTTAACTTAACCATTTGTTGCACTTTATAGTAAATAATGTATATGGATATCTCACTTTCTTTTATCAATACCAGCCTCTTTGTACACAACATCCACTAATAATGAAAAACTACTATTTTTGTGGACCCTACATTTGATCGACTCTCCTCCAACGTAATTACATCTATTCCACTCTCTATCAAATTGATTACAATCATCTCTTAAGTTATTTCTGTAACGTTCAAATCAAATAATATTATTAATAAATTAGCCTTATTTCAATTGGATAACATTACAAAATATAATTGTATCTAATCAAATTTAACATTATAAATCAATACCTAACATCAACAACTCAAGAAATATCATAATTATGCTAACAATGTGTTTAACTTGGTTTTTAATTGGACTAAAAAATTGGAACCAGTTTTTTGCTCCACTAAAAATCGACTTAAATGCATTGATTGTGTACTCACAACACTCTCCACTTAAATATAATAAAATAAAATACAATCATATCTAAGCACATATAACACTAACATTTGATATACAGTATTCCAAACACAAAAACAACAATCACTGAAAAAATTGCTAATTTCTGTTTTTTAGGACTGAAAATTAGTTTTTCAGTGACTCATTATTGGTTTTTTAATAGTTTTTCAGTCACTGAAAACCCGATACACCTCTTCAATCGGTTTTTCATTACATGAAAAATCGATTATCAATCATGAAAAATTGATTTCGTCATAGATTTTACAGATTGCATCGCAAATTTTTATGAATATTAAATACATCACAACCAAAACATTTTTGTAGTCTTTTAGCTAGTAATATGAACAAAACAACCTAAAAACTAATCGAAAAAATATATACATTACCTTTAACACGCAAATGGAAGAAGAATCTTTTAAACCTTCAATGGAATAAACTTAAAAGATCAAAAACCTTCAATGGATATTGTGAGGAAGAAGAAGAAGAAGAGGAGGAAATATGGAGAATCAATGGTGAATCAAACCTCAGAAACCATTAATGGGGAAGATTGAAGAAGAGGAAATATGGAGGATATTGTAAGGAAGAAGAAGATTATTTTCGTAATTTCAAAGTTGAGCATTTGGGTGATAGAAACTTAAGGATATTTTGGTAATCTTGATATACAATAAAAATAATTTGTTTGAGAGATCAAAAATAAATTTTATTAAAAATCTGGATAAAAATAAAAATTTTCTTTTAATTTAGGTAAAAACTATAAATTTCCCAAATTTCTTCCAATAACTTACAACAAAAGATGTAAATAGATTTTATAACTCTTTTTTCTCTTACGTTTTTACATGTGTTTCAAACTTCGAATGTCCCAAAAAAAAAAAATAGAAAGACATTTTTATTACAACAAATATGGCTTTACATATATCCTATCAAGTCTGGACACCCAATTGTAAGAGTGGATTTCTCTTTTGGTGTAGTAAATTTTTAGGTTATATACCCTTTTTGATCTTGTTAGGTTTTGATAAATCTTTTAGTTTTATAGTCAACATACTTTTCCTTACATCATAATTGTATTTAAAAAAATATAATAAAGTTAGTAATTATGATGTGAAAGATATAATGGTCCGAAGTTGGTATTTACAAATAATGACAGTTGTGCATTGGTCTTCGCCATTGAAGTATTTTTCAAATGGGTTAATTTTTAGAATTCATAAATATCAAGTGTATTTAGAGATTTTTTATTTTTAATTGTACGAAAAATACATATAAATAAATTAATCTGTCTAAACGTACAACAATGTTTAAAATAATTAAAAATTTTCCAGAGGCCTTTAAGGGGACGTTTAGATTTACTGAGGTGACTTTTTTGTTTAAATTAATTCGGAGTACAATTTGAATTTGGAGAGAATAAATTTGATTTTTAATATAAATTTTGAATTTCCGTAAATGATATTTTGATAACACACGTTTATTAATAATTTAAATGGTTAGTATATGGTCATAATAATGGTTCTTCTTTTAGGCTATATGGATTATAACTAATTTAAACTAATATTAACATACTTTTAGTATACATATATATATATGTAATCCTTTCTGAGTGAAACTTAGTTTTCAGTTTCCATTGAGTGGTCGCTTTTCATATTTTATTTTATGTTTTTATGTTATTATAGTGCTCGATGTTTTTCTAACTAAAATAACTTTAATTTTTATGAAGTTAAAAAAAAACTTTAATTTTTGTGCTTTGTCTATTTTTGTTTACGTTTTAAAGAAATATTAAAGTGTATTTTATAGGTGCACCGCATTCACAAAAAGAAAAAAAAAATCATAAAAATCAATCAATAAATAAAACATAAAACAACCCAGAGGCACAATTTTGTAACAATTTTTTTTTTAAAAATTGCTTTTACATTATAAATTATTAGTAAAATTCAGCAAAAAATTTTGAATACATTCTTTTGCAAATGTTTAGCTATTTAACTCATGCCACGTGTCATAAAAATACACTTGATTGATTATCCATACTATATAGCATGATATTATTGTTTTTATTCATAATAAAGTGGATTTTTTTTAACCGAAAAGTCTTTCCATTGAAAACGTTTTCTCGTGATAGGGTACTAGAATCTCATCCAATCCTAGTGTCTTGCCCTATATTGGGTTTGATTCAGCCCAAAAATAAACTTCACACAGTTTGAACAAATGAAATAAAAGTTGGTTAAGTCAATTAAAAATGAGTGATGATCACTTTCAGAATGGTATGTACATCCCAAATTAATAATTTTTCAAAATTCCATTACATCCATAAGTTCTACAGATTGTTGGCATATCTCAACATTCAAGATTGAATTTTCTTTATTTTCTTCCCTAAATGAACACAAAGCTCATAGATTAACGCATACTCTCCTTTTTATTTGTTTTATCTCTACCGCTGCTTCCTATGAAGGAAAAATTGAATTTTGAATTTAATGCGGAAATGTAGATTTCAAAAAATTTTCCAAATAAAAACACGCTCAATCGATGCTAGTAATAACAATTCAATAATTAAATTAATAAGATCGAATCTTACCTTGCATGAAGATTGAATTGATCCCTTTTGATTCGTAAATTCTTCACCACCCGATCTTCCTTGCTATTGCATGAAGATTGAATTGATCCCTTTTGATCGTAAATTCTTCACCACCCGATCTTCCTTACTATGACTCTTCACAAAAGAAACTGTGTGTGGGCACAATCTCGAAGAATTATATCACGAAATCTTTTTAATTAATGAAAGTTTTTGGTTCATGTAGCCAAAAACTCTCTCTTTTTTGTTACCAATATAAAACACTTTTTTTATAATGGTGAGTTTAGAGTTTTCTAATTTAATAAGGAATACAATTTCCTAATTAAATTGTAAAACTCAATTCATATCCAATATGGAATCATATTTCTTATTGGTTTAAAACTCTTTACTTTTAATTTAATATGGAATCTAATTCCTATTAAATTAAAACTTCTTTAATCTAATTTAATATAGAATCTAATTCCAATTAAATTAAATTACTATTTCCATTAATTAAAAGATTTTTCATTAAATTAAATGATTCTAAATCATATATAATTCAATGACACATTTAAAATTAAACTTTTAACCTCTACAAATAATTAAATAATTACTTATATTTAAATAATCAAATTATTTAAATTATTCGTGAACGTGTTCATAAAATTGTATGTACACTTATAATTGGACAATCCAATTATATTCTTCCCTTTGTTTCTTTATGTGGTTGTGAGCTAGCAAGGGGACCAAATGGACCTATAATTTGAGCTCCAATAATATCGGAATTATTAATTAAACTCTTTAATTAAATAATTCATTATTATTAACCTTAAAGTTACTCTACTAAAAACTTAAGATTGCACTCTCAAAATTATAGATATTTTATACAATCCGAATTTTCAGTGTCCATTGATTTAATCATTTCATATGATTCGATCCTCCACGAGTAGTTCATAATTAGAGCTAGGTCATTAAAGTCCGTTATACCTCTCTAATTATTTCTTATTCCATTAAGTACCATTAATTCTCTAATGAATAATATATTCATAACAACTTATGAATTTATCTTTTCATTTGTTTACAAATAGAAAGTTGAGCGCTCTTATTGTTCAAGACCCGAATCAACATTTAAGAGAACTACACATCTACTTCTTGCAAGAAGGAGTGGATTCCACTATTGTATAGAATGTTCCCAGCCACTTATTAAATCACATCTCCAAAGTACGAAGTTTATTGACCGTAAATTTATAACAGTCCCACCCATGTAAATCAAAAGATATGACTCAACAAATAGGAGTCCATAAAACACTCAGGATTAAGATCAATCCATATATGATCATCTAGTTGATAAATATGAATTTCTTTATTTAACGGATATTAATAAGAAATTCATTCTATCATGGTCCAATCCTATATAATCTCTATTATATAAGGTGCCTCCATTTTCATGTCACCACATAAACAATCTCGGATAGGATCATCGTATCAAATACAAAATGAATCGCAGCTGTAGATTTACCACAAACAAAGTACCCAGCTTTGTTTGCTTTCTACGGACTCTTTAGATTACTGATCTCAAACTAAATCCTCTTGTACATAACACTTATATACTTAGTTTGAGACTACATAAGTAATCATGGATGTTACATGATATTTGTATGAAGCAATCATTTCATAAATGCACATCTAATTGAATAAAATAAATATATTTTATTTATTATTTAATTTAAACGATTACAAATTACAAGCTCTTAGGGCACATAACCCTAACATTCTCTTCGTTTAACCATTTGTTCTAACAAGGATGCAACCGTCAGCAAATAGAAGGGCATATCATCTTAGTTGGAGGCTGAAAAACAAAAATTTTCTCCTCTATAAAAGAAATGAAGTTTACCACAGACACGTTGACAAATCTGAAAAAGTTTAAATGATATACAGTGAAAATTTAACGAAAGTAATAACAGTTGAAGGGAATTTTTAATTTCCGGACATTCTTTGTTTTGTAAAAACCTGATAACTAGTGAAAATTTTATAATGAAAAAGTTAGTGGCATAATTTAATATAATAATAAACATTGAATAAATAGTAAACTATTTGTTATAAAATAACATTATAGAAAGCATAATTTCGGTGTTAAATGGGGTGTAGTAACAGATTATAATAATTTTAAAATTTTTAATGGGGTAAACATACTAAAGGGGTTTACAAACAAACTCAAATGGATGCAAGTATGGAAACTCTTGAAAACCTGATTTCATGGAGTTTTGGTTATTGGGCCCTACATATAGGCTCTGTACTTCATATATTGGGCCTACTTAGGCCCATTACCTAACTTTTGACATATTTGCTGAATACAAACATATCAGAGTAGCAAAATCTTTAAAATGACACATGCACTAAAATGTTATTAAAGAGTTTGTAAATGCAGCCCTGCTCGTTATAAAAATGTTCATATATCGAAATACATTGATTTATGACTTGTTATGCACTGTGTAAAATCTATTAGACGTACTAATTAGTGGCGGGTTGATTGAGGGGCTGCAACTATGCTTTTTGATAGTGCATTTGTCCATTGAGTTTGACTACACAATTTCCTAATCTTCTACAAATCCATGGTTCTATGCAATCCATTAGAGAAATATAGACTGTATAAATAAATGTCTGGAAATATGTTAGCCCAATCTCCTTAAATTATGAGGTGTTTGTTTGTGTTATTGTATTTATAAAGGAGAGATACATTCTAATGCTTGAAATAAAACAATGCGTTTTGAGAGCTTTGCTTATTCAAGAAATGCTTTTAGAGATCATTGTTTCGAAGAAAGTTTTTCCCATGTTGTCTCAATGAGGCATTGCATTCTGGAAAACGAAACTAGAGAAAACTGACAACGTTCTGCATGCAATGAAGGAGTGGTAAGGGTAAAAATTACAGACAGGTTGTTAAAAAAACAAAGAATCTTCTTGTCTACTTCTGATAGTAGATCATGCTGTTTTTGTATAAAGAAATCAATGAACTTCATGAAATTTTTCTATAATAATTTAGGCATTCAAATTTCAAATGCTGAATGTTATGCCGGTACAGAATGCTAACAAGCAGCATTTGGACAGAACATTCTGTCTTACTTTTTGTTCCCAACGTTGCTAACACAGATTCTCAGTGTTATACTCGTATCACAATTGTCAGTTTCAAGCTCATAAAACAACTTCAAAATACAGTTAGAAGACTGGAGAGACGTTAATCTGACAAACAACTGCATCACCAGTGGTTCAAATTTGTTGCCTGCCACAATTCCAGCATGTATCTTTAAGTGTCAGGTCTCGTCAGGGAAGGAGGACATAAAAAAAGCCAGGCCTAGAAAAAACTTCTTGACAACACATATTATTTGGAAAAAACTTTGCTGTAGCAAGATGCATCTGAGGGGGGGTTGATGGTGCATCTTGCTGGGCCCAAGATCTTGCATCATCGAGCATCACGAGTTTGGATTCTCTCATAGTGTAGGTTCATGTGTCAGGGCAAGTCATGGCAGAGGGACGTGAAGCCAGGCACTGAAAAAACTTTCCTGACAAGACTTATCATTCAAAAAAGAACTTAGGTTTAGCAAGATGCCTCTCATCTGGGGATTCCTGGTGCATTATGCTGCAGCACCCAAATCATGTATAATTAAGCATCACGAATTTAGATTCTTTCATAGTCTTGACATTTTGTTGAATTATTTTTTTAAGAACACCTGAGTTTGATTAAAAAACTTGTGTGCATGAGAGAAACAAATAACTAGATCATGTAATATTTTTTATATTACATGTCACTTAATTAGGAAAAGCTCGAGACAAAACTGTACCTGGAGAGATTTTGAACTCTACCATCACAAGCAATAGTAGCTGTTGCTGTTCCATCCTGATCAAAAAGGAGGATACAGACTAAGAAGAATGCTGTCAAGATAAAATAGATAGATAAAGACTATTAAGCTCATAACTTCTTCATCATTACGACTTTTTCCTCCAAGAAAGGAACGACACAGGAAACAATTGACATAAACAATTTAAGCCCATAGAATAATGCTTCAGGAAACATTTTGCTAATTTAGTTTTTGAGCAATGCAAATACAACTTTACAAATATACTATGCACATTAAATTATCAAGGACCAAAGTGGCAAAAAACTAAGAGCTCGTACAACATAAAATAATCAATGTAGATAGTTATCATTTTGGCATCGAAAAATAGAAAACAAAGAAAACATGACAAGCTTATGGAACGTAAATGACTTGGGAATCTCACGCATAAAATGGTAAATACAAAAGCAGAGTTTAATATGCTTACATGAATTCGGGTAAGAACATGCAAGAAGCAGTGAATCAAGAATCGAAAGGATTGTATTGTGCAATCCCCACTCAACCAGTGCCTTGTTCATATTGTGATTATCGGTGGTAAGTGATGTGAGATTGGTGGGAAAACCTTTTTCTGTAAAGGATTTGATACTTGAACATTGGATTTTATCGAATCCTCTAAGTGAATCAAGACAGTGGAAGCCATTGGGCAGAGCTTCTAGCTTCTCACAATCTCCGATTGAAACAAATAAGTTGGCATTGGTAAGGCCTCCTTCTGGAAAGTGAACAATGTTTGGACATTTCCATAGCTGAATAAATTGAAGACAGCTAAGATTATCAAGGCCCTCCGGTATGTATTTAAGATTATCACAATATTCGATCTGAATAGTTTCATGTTATCGTCAAACCTCTCTGCTAGCGACTCTAACTTTGGAGTATGTGAAACATAAAGCCAACAAAGGCTTTCTGGTAACTGACCGCTTGAATATATGGTTGTGAGCTGCGAGCAACGTTCTATGTGAATGTGATATAATGAGCTTTTGAGAAGAGATGTGCTTTTGTCAACGGTATTCTTTTTGTGTAGCATCGAAGAAGCACGACTTTCATCTTTGTCAACAAACAAACACTCCAATTTATCACAATTTCTAACACCAAACTCACTTAGAGATGGAGGTGGCTGACCCTTAAAAATGAATGTCAGAGAATCACATCGCTTAACAATCAAATCTGAGAGATGTGCATTGTTATGCTTCATTCCGTCAGGCAATGAAGTTAGAGCATTGCAATTTATGATCTCAAGTGTAGTCAGATTGGAAAGGAAACAAACCTCGTGAAATGAAACAAGGTTTGAGCAATTCTCAATACATAGCTGTCCGAGAAGGTTGAAGCTTTGCAACTGTTGTGGTGCCTTTTCCAAACAAATGTCATTGGCAAACCACTTACCACAATCTGAAATTCGAGTCATGGACTCTAGTGACTTGAATTTCACTTGACCATTGCAAGCTACCTTGTCGCGTCCATCTATCTTTACTTTACAGAGTACTGGAAGGCTGGAGAAAGAAACAACCAACTCTGCACATTCCTTAACCACAAGCGCCTCCAATGAAGAAAGATCATCGGGCAATTTTCCTGAGAGTTTAGGACATTTTACAATGGAAAGCTTACGAAGGTGAGGGAATGTTTCAACGTGCTCATTTTCTTTTATAGGTTCCCAAAGCTCCCATTCTTGTAAATCTTCAAAGCATAAGATTTCTAGTAATTGAAAAGGCTTTGAGCAACCCTCCCTGTAAAGCACACAACCAATGTATTTTAATCCCTTCATCCCCTTGATGGCAAGTTCTTTAAGCGAGCCCAATCTCCCTAGTGAAGGCAAAGATGTGCATCTTTCACAATCTTTCAATCTTAGGATGGTCATGTTGGAGAAAACTGAATTTCCTTACCAAGATGGAAATTCTAAGCCACTATAGCATTTGATCGTAAGCTCTTCTATAATTTGATGAGGTCGAAGCATGTCAAGTACACATTTCTTTAATACATCATTCGGTGTATCATTATGTGCAGACCCCCATTCCAGTTGCAACACTTTTTTGTCCTTCATATCCTTTAAAATCATCTCTTCTGTTTCTTGTGAATACATTACATTTTTTAATCTTGAAATGTAAAGTTTTCCATGAAGAAATTGTAAATGTTTTAAGTCTTTGACTTCATCTCCTCTACCATTGCCCACTATGAAATCACTCAATTGTTGAAGACATTTCAATTCCCACATTCCTAATGGCATCTCAGTTAACCTAACACCTTTAATGTCGAGAAGGCGTGGCGTAGATTGGTCAAATGCCTCATCTTAGAAGGTAACTTTCTAAGATGGGAACAATTTTTTAATTTTAAAACTTGCAAGTTGAGAAAATAACTTGTTGATTCAGGTAGACTTCTGATCCTTGTATATGAAAGATCAAGGTACCTTAAATACTTTAAATGATCAAATGATTCAGGAAACTCCACAATATAATAATTGTTTGAAGTTAACACTCTCAATCTTTTGAATTTTGGCAGCAAATCATAGAGCACCGTGTGAGGCATGTAGCAAGGAATTATGGCAGGTTTTGCAAGTGGTAAAAATGTTCTTATACACTCAACTTGTTCAACTTCACTCATGAAGACTTCAAACTTACTTTTGCCATCATATGCAGCACAAGCATAAGAATAATGACGAACCTTTTTCAAGTTGATTCGCCATCTATTGGCCTCTAAAGCATCCAAAAGAAAACAACTCTCTTCGGAAACCCATTGTGCAAGATCACTAACAAGGTCATGCAATACATATTTGTGTTTGTTCATGTTTGAATTTTGAAAAATCAATCTCAATAGTAAATCATGAAAGTGTTATTTAATGCATTTGAGATTTTCTTAAATTGTGGAATTTAATGCATTAAGAGAATAATTCCTCAAATCTAGAAATTAAATACACCAAAATATGGATCCCACAAAATAAGGAAAGTTAATATTTCACTGTTTTAGTAGTTGAGAAATTAGAAAATTGATTATGTCTTTATTTTGGTAAAAGAATAATCTAGAAACTCAATCTTTGTCTATTTAAGTAGTTGAAGGATTTGAGGAGATACATTAGGCAATTTAGATATGAATTGATTGAGAAATCAATTAATGCTAATTAATGAGAAGGTGCCTAGAGGTACCTATATAAAGGTCTCTCCTCTTATTGTTTCAAAAATCCTAGAATTGGAGAAAAAAAAAGAGTGGTGTAGCTCTTGGTGAGATTCTTCTTGAGTGTTAGATAATTGTTATTCTCTTGGGTGTATTTGGGATCTAGGGTATGAGGATTTGAATGTTTGAGTGCTTATAAATACTTGTTGTAATTTTTTCTCCTTATACTGAAGATCTGTAGTAGTTCCGTGGACGTAGCCATGTTTGGTTGACCACGTCTATTCCTTAACAATTGGTATTATAGCTCAGGTCGTGACTTCTGTAATTTTTCAAGTGGGGATACTATTTACATGAATAGTGATTTCGATCAGGATATTATTCATATGAATAGTAACTTATGAATAGTATTTTTTGGTGGAATTTTTTTTTTCTTTTTTCTTTTTTTTTTCTTTTGCACAAGTCTTGAGGAATCGCATTTGGATGGAAGCGATGACAGCAGACAAAGGAAAGAGTATAAAAATTGAAAAGTTTAATGGTGAAAATTTTAGCTTTTGGAAGATGCAGATCGAGGATTATTTATATCAAAAGGGCATGCATTTGTTGCTTATGGTAGAAAAACCAAAAGATATGAAGGATGAAGATTGGGCTTTACTTGACAGGCAAGCACTTGGTATTATCAGATTAACGTTATCTCGCAATGTCACTTTTAATATAGTGAAGGAGAAGACCACCGCAAGTTTGATGGCAGCTCTCTCTGACATATATGAGAAGCTATCTGCTTCAAATAAAGTACACTTGAAGAGAGAGTTGTTTAATTTGTGAATGACGGAAGACGTGTTAGTGGCAACTAACATCAACGAATTTAGTACAATCATAACACAACTAAGTTCAGTGGAAATCGAGTTTGATGATAAAGTTCGAGCTTTAATCCTTCTATCCTCTCTATCGAAAAGCTAGAACTCAATGGTGATGGCAATGAGTAATTCTTTTGGGAGTAAGAAGATGGTATTCAGAGATGTGCAAGATCTAATTCTGAGCGAAGAGATACGCAGGAGAGAATTAGGAGAAACCTCAAGTTCTGTCTTAAACACCGAATCCAGAGGTAGGTCCACTAAAAGAAACTCAAATAAAAGCAGATCAAGATCAAGACAGAGTAAGTCTAGATCTGGGAAGAAAGAGTACACCTGTTGGAATTGCGGTAAGAATGGTCACTTGAAAAGGGATTGTAAAGCATTGAAGAAGAAAAAAGGTAGTGCAAAGGAATCTGCTAATGTGACTGAGGAAAATAAAGATGCTATCTTCTTAAGTGTCAACAGTTCAATTGAATCCTGGATTTTGGATTATGGGCATCATTTCACTGTACCTCGCATCAGGAAATTACTGAAAATTTTATTAGTGGTGAATTCAGAAAGGTTCATCTAGCTGATGATGAGACCTTAAAAATTACGGGGAAAGGCGATATCCAAGTGAGGCTGCCTAATCGAACTGTATGGAAGTTGAAGGATGTGAGATTTATTTCTAGTCTGAAAAGGAACTTAATCTCAGTAGGTCAACTTGATCAAGAAGGTTATTATACAACCTTTGCAGGTGATGCATGGAAGATCACCAAGGGAGCTATGGTCTTAGCTCGTTGAAAGAAGAGCGGTACCCTTTATGTTACATCTAACATGGAGAATATTTTAGCAGCTACAGAATCATATGACAAGTTAAAAATCTGGCACCAGAGGCTCGGTCATGTGAGCGAGAAAGGTATGAAGGTTCTTGTTTCAAAAGGGAAGTTGTCAGATATAAAGTTTATAGACATTGGTCTATGCAAGGATTGCATTTGCGATAAATAGAAAAGGGTTAGTTTCTCAAAGATTGGCAATCCACCTAAGGCGGAGAAGTTAGAGCTGGTTCACACAGATGTATGGGGTCCATCACCAGTTCCATCTATTGGAGGCTCATTGTACTACGTCACCTTCATTAATGACTCTACAAGAAAGGTATTTATTTTCTGAAGAAGAAATATGAGGTTTATGATGTGTTCAAAAAATGGAAAGCCATGGTAGAGAACGAGATAGGCTTGAAAGTAAAGCGGTTGAGGTCTGACAATGGAGGAGAGTATAGAGACGAGAAGCTTAAAGAGTTTTACATAGCCAGTGGTATTAAACTAGAAAAGACTATTCCAAAAACACCTCAACAAAACAATGTAGTAGAGCGCATGAATAGAACTCTAAATGAACGTGCCAAAAGTATGAGAATACAAGCAGGCTTACCCAAGATATTTTTGGCTGAAGCAGTCAACACAACGACCTACCTTATCAATCGTGGGCCTTCGGTACCTCTCGGACAAAAGTTACCCGAGGAAGTATGGATTGGTAAAGAGATTAATTTTTCATATTTGAGAGTATTTGGTTGTATTTCTTATGTGCATATTGATTCATTTGAAAGGAGCAAGTTGGATTCAAAGTCCAAAAAAATGTGTTTTTATTGGTTATGGCATTGATGAGTTTGGCTATTGATTTTGGGATATTGAAAATCAAAAAATCATTAAAAGCAGGGATGTTATTTTCAATGCGAAAGCAATGTACAAAAACAGATTATCTGTAGAATCTATTGATGCCAAAGTTGAAGCTGAAACAAAGGAGTTTGTTGAGTTTGAGGAAAACTCTAGAAAAGGAGTGCAATTAGGGGACTGTTAGAGTCCTGGGAATGAAGTCTCTCCACAAAAACCATGCACTTCTACAGTACAAGTGAGACGTTCCTCTAAAATTCCCAAACCAGTACAACGCTATTCACCTTCTTTGCATTATTTATTGTTGACTGACAATGGAGAACTGGAGTGTTATGAAGAAGCAATTCAAGTTGAAGATTCGGTCAAGTGGGAGTTTGCCATGAAAGATGAGATGGACTCGTTGATGTCAAATCAAACATGGGAATTAACTGAATTACCATAAGGGAAGAAAGCTTTACATAACAAGTGGGTTTTCAAGATCAAAGAAGAACATGATGGAAGCAAGCATTACAAAGCTAGGTTGATGGTTAAAGGATTTTAGCAAAAAGAAGGCATCAACTACATTGAGATTTTCTCTCCGGTAGTGAAACTGATGACGATTAGGTTGGTGCTGAAAATGGTAGCTGCAGAAAATTTACATCTTGAGCAGTTAGATGTAAAGACTGCATTCCTTCATGGTGATTTGGAGGAAGAGATATATATGAAGCAACCAGAAGGCTTCATGGTAGTACGCAAAGAAAGCATGGTGTGTATGCTGAAGAAGAGTCTGTACGGTCTGAAATAGGCTCCAAGACAGTGGTACAAGAAGTTCGATAGCTTCATTGGTAGCAGCAGTTTTATAAGATGTCAAGCAGATCATTGCTATTATATTAAGCTGTTTGACAATAGCTTTATTATTATACTGTTGTATGTATATGATATACTCATTGCAAGTTCTTATATGTAAGAAATAAATAACTTAAAGCTGGAATTGTCAAAGCAGTTTGCAATGAAAGATTTGGGTGCTGCAAAACAGATTCTTAGAATGAGGATTACCAGAGATAGAGCAGCAGAAACCTTGTTGCTATCGCAAGCAGAATATGTCAATAAAGTGCTCTCCAAGTTCAACATGCAGAATACTAAACTAGTAAGTATTCCATTGCGTGCCCATTTCAAACTTTCTAAAAAGAATTCACCTAAGATTGAGGAAGAACGTGATCACATGAGAAAGGTTCCTTATGCCTCAGCCATTGGAAGTTTGATGCATGTCATGGTTTGTACCAGACCAGATATTGCACAAGCAGTGGGAGTGGTGAGTAGGTACATGAATAATCCTGGCAAGATACATTGGGAAGCAGTTAAATAGATCTTCAGATATCTGCGAAGTACCACAAGAATGACACTTTGTTTTAAAAGTGGAGATATGAAACTAGAAGGCTTTATTGATGTTGACTTAATCGAAGATGTCGACAATAGAAAAAACACTGCAGGGTACGTGTTTACTTTGGGAGGAACCGCGGTGAGTTGGGTCTCCCAACTGCAGAAAGTTGTAGCTTTTTCCACTACTGAGACGGAATATATTGCAATTATAGAAGCTAGCAAGGAGATGATTTGGCTTCAAGGTTTCTTGGAAGAATTAAAAAAGAAACAGGAGAGCAATGTTCTTTATTCCGACAGTCAGAGTGCAATCCACTTAGCAAGAAATCTGTCTTTCCATGCAAGAACGAAGCATATTCAGATGAAATATTATTTTATCCGATCTCTTCTAGAAGACAAAGTTTTAAAGCTTAAGAAGATTCATAGAAGTGAAAACCCTACAGATATGCTGACGAAGACAGTGACGATCGACAAACTGAAGTTGTGCTCAGTTTCAGTTGGCCTGTAAGAATAGTAAGGGAGAAATGAGCTGTTGCATTGATTATGTGAAGACATGACTGAAGTAAGTCTTCAAGTGGGAGATTGTTATTTAATGCTCGGGATTTTTCCTAAATTATGGAATTTAATGCATTGAGAGAATAATTCCTAAAATCTAGGAATTAAATACACCAAGATATGGATCCCACAAAATAAGGAAAGTTAATATTTCACTGTTTTGGCAATTGAGAAATTAGGAAATTGATTATGTTTTTATTTTGGCAAAAGAAGAATCTGGAAACTCAATTTTTGTCTATTTAGGCAGTTGAAGAATTTGAGGAGATAGATTAAGCAAATTAGATATGTAATTAATTAGGAAATCAATTAATGCTAATTAATGAGAAGGTACTTAGATGTACCTATATAAAGGCCTCTTCTCTCATTGTTTCAAAAATCTTAGAATTGGAGAGAAAAAAAGAGTGATGAAGCTCTTGGTGAGATTCTTCTTAAGTGTTGGAGAATTGTTATTCTATTGGGTGTATTCGGGATCTAAGGTGTGAGGATTTGAATGTTTGAGTGATTGGTAAACACTTGTTATAATTTTTTCTCCTTATAGTGAAGATCTATAGCAGCTCCGTGGATGTAGCCATGTTTGGATGAACCATATCTATTCCCTAACAAAAAGTAGTCATGACCTAATTCTTCAGATAGCCTACTTTCATTTGGTTTTTGAAGAAGACCTTCAGCCATCCATAGCTGTATGACTGCCTCCTCTTTAAATTCATAATCTTTTAGAAGAATCGCACAATAAGCAAAAACACTTTTTTAAATGAGAAGGAAGATGATAATAACTTAATTTTAAGATTGTAAGGATCTCAGTTTTACCTGATAACTCCCACAAGTTATTATTCAATATATCCAACCACTCATGTTCATTCTGTTTAGAGCATAAAAGGTCAGCAAGAGTTTTTGCTGCCAATGGTAGCCCTTTGCAATTTTGAATTGCTTTTTCACGAATTAATTCAATACTACAATATGTAGTAATATCTCTGCTCTCAAATGCATGACTCATGAAAAGGGACCAACAATCATTATTAGATAGAAGCTTTAATTCATAAAACTCACCAGGGTTCATCATTAATGCTACCTCTGCAAGACGTGTTGTCATGATTATCCTGCTTCTTTGAGCTTCAGCCATGAAGGGAGATTTTAGGATTTCCCATAAACTATAAGAGATTTTAGGTTTTGGACTTTCGAGTCCTCCTAAGATTGGCCTTGACATGAAGATACATGTTAGAGTAGCTAGTTGTTGTATCACATAATAAGCTCTAAACTAAATGAAATAGTCATGAAGTACGTCGTTGGGGTTTACACATGTGGTATTCCAAGTACTTTCTCATAAAAGCATTTGAAAAGAACAAATATTTGTTAGCAAAATTTTAAATTATTTTCAAAATTTATTGGGAATATAGATTTTAATTAAGTTATTTAATAGTAATGTCTATTTACTTTCCTTCTTTAAAGTAATATTAACTCTTTTTTTTGGAAAAAAAAAAAAAGTAAATATTATCTATTATTATAATAATATCATTTTTATTTATTTCATTAAGCAAAGTAAAAATCGTAACCCTAACACTGTCTCAAATTCTTGAAAAAGAGAAAAAAACCCATGAAGCTAGGAAAGTCCCTAAAAACAGTTCCTAATTTGAAAAAATCTCATTTTTTCCACTATAATTTTATTTTTATCCAAAATCATCTCTATCGTTACAAAGTTAACAAAAAAGTGAATTCTGACAAATGTAGACTGGAGAAAGACGTATTTACCCTTGGTTAAGATATTTTTATTTAAAAATAAAAAAAATGTAAAACAATATTTAAAAATTAAATTATAAATTAATAAAAGCTAATCTCCACCCACAAAATATAAGATGAACGGTGGAGATCAATTCACCAAATAAAAATAAAAATATAATGAAAATAAAAATGAAAAAAAACATAAAGATCCAATCTGGATCTCTACCATCCATGGATTAAGATGGATTCCCAATAGCAAAAACTAGCACCATCTTCTCCCTTTTTCTTTCTCTTCCCTCCCCCTCCCCTATATCTCTCTCTTCTCATTTGGGTTTCCAATAAGTAGAAACTCATATCAATTATCATCAAATCATCATCAATCTACCATTAAAGAAAAAAAAAAAAACATCAATCATCATACCAACATGAATCATCATCAATCTCCTACAATCATCATCAATTATCAGACTAACATCAAACCATCAGGCATGGAGATGATAGATCCATCTTCCATCGTTGGCCATGGAGACTCATACCTCCATCACCGACTGTGATGGAGGTTTATTTCAAAGATGGATAGATCCATCTTTGATTATAATAAATTGATAATATAATTTCATTTTTTTTTATATTTTTATATTATTTATTTTCTATATTTTAGTATTTTATTTTTTAATTTTTATATTTTATATTTTAATATTATTTATTTTGATTTTTTTTATACTTTGATATTATTTCTTTTGATTTTTGATTTTTTATTATTTAATTAATTTTCATCCCTATTTTCCTTTTTGCCCTTGGAGTTAAACAGTCAACACTTTCAATTTAATGGAATCAATGACGGTTAGAGGCATGGTTGTCCTTTCGCACGCATCCAGGAGGTATTTTCAATATTTATCTTGATATTAGGGGATTTTAGGTAAATTTCAAACTAGAAGTTGCAAAATAATGATTTAGGCAAGCTACAACTATTGTTTGGATTTTTCCCCTTGAAGCCTGACTACTTCCACAGTCTGCAACTATTGCAGGCTTATAAGATTTAAAAGACTTGTTGGGCAAACGGTAATTTCATCTTGTTCTAGCTTTTAATAATAATACCTACACATGTATCACGAATCCAAGTATAATGTGTGTTTACAGTTTATTTTTCCTATTTATATTGACTATGACTTAAATATTTGCTTAATTAGCCATTGTTAATTGTCCTAGAAGGCTTTAATGCGATGAAGAAGTCCAAAATCGAGAAGGTCGACAAGATATCTGAATAGTCTGAACCATTATTGCACCACATTTTGTCATTTCTTCTATTCCAACAAGTTGCTCAAACCAGTGTTTTATCTAAATGATGGAAAACAAAGTGGTTGTGGTATATTTTTAAGGACAATCGTACTAAAGACCATGAAGAAACAGAGGACGTTTAGAAGGAGAAGAAAGAAACTGGCACAAACTTCCTGAACTTTTTTATAAAATAAATCATTGGACGGGTTAGATTTAAAAGGTTGTAAGTTGACGTTACCAAGAAGTATTGTGACGTTATCGTCTTAAAGAAAATTGGATTTGTCGCATGTTCAAGTAGATGATCACATGATCAAGAATTTACTTGCCGGTTGTCTAATAATTGAGTGTTTGAAATTGAAGTTATGTGCAGGGTTTAAACGACTTTAGTTACTTGATCTTAGTAGGCTTAGGAGCACAATCATAAACTTGAACAGGTAGATATCAAAGCACTGAATGTCCATACAGTAACTATCCGAGTTTGATTATACTACATAACATTAATGTTGACACTTTATGGTATGATAAATAGTAAATACATTGAACTGCCTGCGGCATTCCATTCAATATCATAGTGGTTGCGTTTGACAGTTCGCAAAGACGAGGTATACACAGCCTCACTTACATTGATTTTTCTATTCTATTGTTTTCTTAGTATATACATGGTGAAGCTCTACGAAACATTATACTTCAAAGGGTGCGGACATTTTGGAGAAGATCAATGATTTTTGTAAAGTTTGCGGCTGATTGGAGATATTAATATTATCTCTCAGTTTTTTGAGTTTACTAATGATTTGGAATGGATTTGAATAGGTGTACCCTTTTTTCGGATACTTGGCAGCTTGATATTACACTATTGGGTTCTCTCTTGTTCTCTTGTAAGGTAGGATGCAATTTGAATTTACTGGTTTGTCTGTTGACCATGTTTGAATGATTTTTATAATTGATTATAGTGAGAGTATGTCTTAAAATTGTTATTTGATATGTGATACAAACCGACAGTGGAAAAAGAAATTTGAAATGATTTTTATAATGGATCATAGTGAGGGTATGTCTTAAAATTGTCATTTGATATGATATGTGATACAAATCAACGATAGAAAAAGAAATTTGATATGATTTTATAATTAATCATAGTGAGGGTATGTCTCAAAATTGTCATTTGATATGTGATACAAATCGATGATGGAAAAAGAAATTAACTTATGTGACACAGACAGATGATAAAACAAGAAATCAAATGATAATAACACATCCATCTCTTGCTAGAGGTGGTTTGACATCTCTCCATTTGTAAAAATGTTGGAAGTTCAATTCTGTGAAAGCTTATATAAGTAGTTTTCTAGTTATCCAGTTTACACAAATAATGTTTGATTTTAACAAGTTTCAACAGCTCTCTAACTCATTCATGATAGTTTAAGCAAATATTTAAATGATGGTGGCGAATGAGTGGAAAATAAAAATGTTTTTTAATGACATTCCAATCCTCTTTGAATCCTAACACTGACAATCTCAAACATTTGACAAATGACTACAAATTCCAGTCTAAGACAGTTCATAGGACTTGTTCAGTGAACTTGCACCAATAAAATTTAGATTTTAACATGGATTGCCACAGACAATGTAAACATACAACCAAAAATCATAAGCAAACTTCACCAAGAGTGCCTTAAATAGTCTCAGTCTTCAACTCATGATTTCCAGCTCAGAAACTACAAGAGAACGAGCTTGAGCTCTGATGACCTTAACGCATTTCTTACCGATAATTGTAAAGATAATAGTGTAATTTTCCATTACCTGGTCCGAATTTCAGTTCCTTCAAGAAAGTTTCGTTCTGCATAACATCCAATGCATTGAAAACATCGAAGTCCTTCAGGTTGGCCACGATAAGAGCATCACTTATCAACTGAAGCAAGGGGCTCTTAGTGGATACGTTATAGTACAAATAAACTGCCTTCAAGGTCGAATTGAGGGTTGCCAAGAATTGAAGAGGGAAGGGTGCAAAAGCTGCAGAAATCAGTTATCTCGTGAGTTTCAGGACTTTCAACCAGAAAGCAATCCACAACATAGCAGTGGACTCTGGTAACTTGTACAGTTTGATTGTCCGACTCATCGTCATTCGTACACCAAGTCTAGAAAAACCAACATCAATCAGCTTCTTTGGATTCAAAGATCTGTGCCAATACTAGCAAGTTGATAGTGGCGTGGGAAGAACCACAGCAGCAGTATACTCTGCTTGGCAGATATTCTCCAAGTGAACCCTCCTAGTCGCCTCTTTGATCATGACGGGAGCAAGTCTTTTTGATCTCAGCTTCTTATGAACGCACAAGAAATTTACCTCCGCCATGACAACAACTTCATAACAGACCAGGATTCTTGCAGGAACACCAGTGATGAAAGCAACCAACTTCTTTGAACTTTTGACACGGACACCAATGTGCCAGCTCTTGAAATAGCCTGGAGGCCAAAGAGCCCTCCTTCGAGTAGTTGAACCTGAACATATTCTAATCGTCCTCAACATAGTTGTTAGTGAGAAGATTATAAACCTCAGTGAACATTTCTTCAGAGTGGATGTCACAAGTGATCCATTCGTACAGGTTAGGTCGATTGTAATGCTCTTGCTTGACTTCAGATATGGGTGTTGGGGCCTCAATGGCCTTCTGTTCCCTACATCCTTGAACTGCCCAACGGGTTGTGTTTCCCAAAATTTATGTCCATTTCCAAGAGCAAGCGATTCCTGAACTAAAATTGCTAACATGCAGCCGAACCTGCAACTATTTCTATTATCAATCGAAAAGTCAAACAATCCAACGCCGTTCTTTAAACTGGGAAAAAATAAACCAAAATCTTTTTTTTTTTTTTTTTTGCCCTTTTTGTGTTCTACGGTATATTACACACTCACTCCTCCCACTGAGAAAGTATATAGATATCTCTGCATCTTTGTCTCTTCCCCAGCATTTCTTCTCTTTGTCCTAGACACAGAAACAGAGATAGAGAGAGAAGTTCTTTTGGTTTTGGGTGCTTTTGCCTATTTGCAAGCCAAAACAGAGTAAAAAACAGAGACACTAAAGAAAGTGAAACCATCTTCAACCATCTTCAAACCAAAACCAACATGGCTTTGATTGAAACCATTTCTATGCTTCTACTACAACTAACATGGGCGGTGTTTAGTTAAGACACGGAGCTAAGAGCTCTCTTGGACATGAAAGCATTTCTGTACCCAGATGAGAGGTACCTCTGTTCATGAACCATCAATGGTGATTCATGTGATGGCTCCTTTGAAGGAATAGCTTGCAACGACAAGTCTCAAGTGGCCAACATTTCAGAAAGGGTTTGTATGGCAAGCTCTCTCCTGCCATTTCAGGCCTCAAACACTAGACTGGTCTCAACTTGCATTACAACTCTTTGTATGGAGACCGTCTCCTTCCTCATCCCCATCCTTAAACCCATCTCCAACCCAAAAACAAAAAGAGACAAGGCCTTATCCCCTTCCCGCCCCGAATCACAATCCAACAAGCTGAGCACCATGAGCTCAATGCCACTTGTAAATCCATAATACTCAATTAGCTAGCTAACAATAGTCGAAAAGGCGACAAATTTTTCCTCAATAAAACCTACATTTACAAGGCAAGTTTTCCTTTTTTTTTTTTTTTTTTTTTTTTATGCTAAGAACTAACCAAAACAAAGCAGCTCAAGAGGGCTTGAAGAGCAGCTCAATCTATATTTGAAAACGTTTTGGAATGATGTTAAAATTAGTAATGGTTTTAGAGTAGGTGATAATGTTCAATTGTGGCCTTTCAAGGTCAATCAATGACTTTGTCTAGCTTTTGTTAAGGTTAGAAAATAAAAGAAGACGGCACCTTGCAACTCAAGCCATGTTAACAAGTCAAGTAATCCACCATATGACTGATTCGGTGTTTGCTCAAATTTTTAATGGATTCTGATTAATATTTTCGTTTCTTTGTAATTGATGTTAATGCGTACAATAAAGATTTACCATTTTAATTTTTGCTTTTACAACGTTGTAAGTCGGAACTTCTATACATATAATGAGAAATGGATTCTAATTAATATTTTTAGTTCTTTGTAACTGATGTTAATACAAGAGAGATTTAACATTTTAGTAAGCCACATTAATAGGTCTAGTAATGCACCGAATTAAGATTCACTATTTGCTCTATTTTTCATTAATGGATTCTTATTAATATATATATATATATATATATATTGTGTGTATTTTTGGGATATCCCAAATGAGCTGGTAAAAGCCCAAAGGTTCAGTAGACAAGGGTCCAATTTACCAAACTCTAACTTGCGGCAGCAGCCCAGCAAAATACTGGACGAGCAGTCCATGTGCGAGCAGGCCAGTGAACAGATGGATGAACACCAGCTCGTCCAGGACGAGCTCCTAGCTCTAGCTTGCAGGCATAAGCAATCAGCTCCCAGATCGAGCTCCCAGCTCATCAACTCCTAGCTCATAAGCTTCCAGCTCATCAGCTCCCAACTCATTAGCTCGCCCAAAACAATCTCATTAGCTCATTTTTTATGAGCTCTACCCCGTCCACATCAGAACCAACTCACGAGATGGCGTGACATGCACGACCAGCCCTGTCAGATATTACAGCCTAGATTACGAAGATCTTATCTAGCCCACTTGGATTAGCCGTCTAAGCAACTTACTTTGACAGCTGTCAAACGCATTTAATGCAACCCAGGTGCATTAAATACATCCTTCAAATATTAATTGTAATCATCATTGTATTTTAACTTATTAAACGCTATTGTAGCACTTCCCCCTCTCTATAAATAGAGGTGAGAATTATTGTAAAATAGGGGATGAGGGGTTTCTCTCTGCTCTCTCTCTCTCTCCTTATAACCAGAAAATATAGCAATAACAATGATTGTCTCTCCACCACCAGAGCAGGCACCGTGGACATAGGCCTTCTCTTTGGTCGAACCACGTAAAATTTGCGTATAATCTCTTCCTTTTTGCCTTTATTCTCTTGCTTTTGTTCCATTTTTCATTGATTCGCAGTCTTGGACTTGAAGAACTTTGTTGACCAGCTCTTAATGTCAATATTTTGGCACTAGAAGGAAGGCTCAAACTGTTTCTCTTTCTAGTTTTCAGGCAGCCATGGCAAAAGGAAGAAAGACTAGGAGCTCTAGCACAGCAATCGCAGGTCAACTAGAATTCTTAGGCGATGCTATTGAAAGTCAGCTCCCTCAAGCCTTCCATTAGCCAGCTTTGGCAGCCCCAGTGGCTAGGGGGCTTCAAGAGCTGCACCAACGATAGGATGCTCAACTCGAGCTCTCAGGGTTCAGCTCCCATGATAAGCTCCCAGCTCGAGCTCGCTGGCATGAGCAATCAGCTCCTAGCTCCCTAGGATGCTCAACTTCCAGGACTCTCAGCTCAAGCTCCAGCTCATCAACTCCCAGCTCGCAGGCATGAGCTCCAGTACGCCTAGAGCAACTCCAGCTCTTAGCTCCCAGCTTGTAGGCATGAGCTCCCAGCTCCCCGGATGCTGAGCCCCCAGGACTCTCAGCTTGAGCTCCCAGTTCTCAACTCCTAGGATGCTTAGCTCGAACTCTCAATTCGAGCTCTCAACCTCAATAAGCTCGACAACCAACTCGGTAACGATCTCCCGAACAACAGGCATGAACATGCCACTCAATGATCCTCAGCATAGGAGCACATCCTTATGTTCGGTAACCTTCTCAACTGAAGCTCTTAATGTTCAATTTAATTTAAGCCCGTAAACAGACTAGGAGCTGGGGGGCTTAACGTTGTGTGTATTTCTGGGATACCTCAAATGAGCTGGTTAAAACCTAAAGGCCCAGTAGACAAGAGTCCAGTTTACCAAACCCCAGCTCGCAGAAGTGGCCCAACAGAATACTGGACGAGCAGTTAATGTGCAAGTAGGTTAGTGAACCGATGAACGAACAGCAGCTCGTCCAAGATGAGCTCCTAGCTGGAGCTCACAGGCTTGAGTAGACATGACCAGTGGCGGACTCAGACATTTATATTAGGGGGGGCACTATAACAAAATAAAATAAAATAAAATAAAAATAAATTAAGATAAAAATAATTATAGTTTATGAGTTTTTTTTTTTAATTAATTGTGAAAATTTATTATATAAAGAGAGAGAAAACTCTCTATGTATATTGTTAAATATACAATATGAAACTTAAACTCTTATCACGAATATAAAAAGAAAGTGTATTAATTACTTAAATTATAAATCGAGGTACAATTCATTCATAATTAAACATATTTTTATTTTTAAAATTTAATTATGATAACTTTTATTATTTTAATGAGTAAACACTATAAAATAGCACTAAAACACTAGTGAGTTTATACACTAGCACTGAAGAATGGAAATAAATTTATAACATCAACTAAGTTATGAACGAGGTGTGCAAAAAACCCAAAAAAATGAAAAATTGAAAGAAAATTAGTTAATAGTTTATATAAAAAAAATATGATAATTAATAATAATTATTCATAAATATATATAAGAAAAAAAATTTCATAGTTCATGGTAGGTTATAAAAGTTTTCAAAGTTAAAACACTTCAAATGTGAAAATTTGTTTGGTTGGTAAATAATTATGTTATTTGTTTTTACAACCCAAGTATGAATACTAATAAATCCTTACATACTGTTCATTACCTTTAAAAAAAAAAAAAACACAAGTGAAAGGCGTACATTGTTCATTTCCTTTAGGAAAAAAAAAAAGAAAAAAGAGAGAAATAGCATATGTATAATGCTATGTATAAATACATGTGCAATGCTATGTAATAAGTGAGGAGTGTGCTATTAATTATCTTTAGAGAAAAAAAAAAAAAAAAAACATGGATGAGTGAGGAGTATGTTGTGTCTTGTGTGTTACCTTTAATAAAAAAAAAAAAAAAAAATTGAGAAATACAATTTGCCTGAGTGAAGATTGAACCCCCAGACCAAGATGGCGTTACCTTTAATAAAAAAAAGCTGAGGAACACAATTTGCATGAGTGAAGATTGAACCCGAGACCAAGATGGCAATGGAAGTTAAAAACAGCGCCTTTTACCGCCTGACCATTCCAGGTTTTATGATTATGATGGCTTTCAAATTATATATATCAATTTACTGATATATTTAAATATCTAATAATTAGTAACATATACCTAATAAATTTTTGTAAAATTTCGGGGGGGGCACGTGCCCCTCCTGGCCCTATACTAGGTCCGCCCCTGGACATGACCACGGTTCGGTTCGGTTCCGGTTCAGGTTCTGAACCTACGGTTTCGGTTCTAAAAAAGCTAGAACCGGAACCTTAATCGAAATAAAACGGTTCCGGTTCGGTTCCGGAACCGACGGTTCTATAACGGTTTCGATTCCGGTTCTGATTCCGGTTCTATAACGGTTTCGGTTCCGATTCTGAAACCTTTTTTTAAAATGATAATTTGAAATTTTAAAATTAATATTAAAATATATTTTAAAATTAAAAAAATAAATCGATACCGATACATAAACGAAATACTCGGATACACAAACAAAATAAAAAATTTAATTATTTAAAAGTCAAATTACTCACAATCACAAGCTTTAATTTATAAAATTCATTACCGGATTATCCATTTACTGATTTACTCTCAATAAATGGACTCACGTGACGTCACTCGCTCTTCTCTCTCTGACTCTCTCTCTCTCTCACTCTCTCAGTCTCTCGACTCTCTGAGTAGTCTCTCTTCTCCTCTCGTCTTTTTCTTCTTCTTTTCTATTTCTCTCTCTCTCTTCTCCTTCTTTTCTTTGATTTTTCTATTTTCGATCTGGGTTCTGGTGGGTTCCAGCCCAGATCGGCGTCGGCGTCTGTGGGTTTGGGATCTGAGTTCTGTTCGGCGTCTGGATCTGAGTTCTGGAAACCCAGACGTCGAACCCAGATCGGCGCTAGAAACCCAGACGTCTGGATCTGGGTTCCAACCCAGATCGACGTCTGGGTTTCCAGCCTGGGTTTACCGCTGGAAACCCAGATCCCGATCTGGCGTCTGGGTTTCAAGGCTGGAAACCCAGACGCCGATCTGGGTTTCCAGCGGGGTTCGAACCCAACATCTGGGTTTGAAAACCCAGACGTCGATCTGGGTATCTGGAAACCCAGGCTTCGATCTGGGTTCGAACCCAGATCGAAGCCTGGGTTTCCAGAACCCAGATCCAAACGCCAGTTCGGCGTCTGGGTAGTTTCCATCTGGGTCACAAGCAACCACTGACTGGGTCTGACTGCTTGCAGTCAGTGGTCTGACTGCAGATCACTGACTGCTTGTGCTTGTGACCGTTGGGGCCACGCGGGCCACGCGGCCCGAACGTTGGCCCGAACGGTTTTTTTAATTTTTTTTTTAATTTTTAATTTTTTAATTTTTTTTAATTTTATTTTATTTAAGAACCGGCGGTTCCGGTTATAATTCTAAAAGAACCGGAACCGAAACCGCTACAGTGACGGTTCTGGTTCGGTTCCGAACCGGAACCAGAACCTTATGTTCTGGTTCCGGTTCTACAGTTACGGTTCGGTTCGAACCGCACGGTTCGAACCTAACCGTGGTCATGTCTAGGCATGAGCAATCAGCTCCCAGATCGAGCTCCTAACTCATCAGCTTCTAGCTCATCAAGTTCCCAAATCGAGGTCCCAGCTCATCAACTCGCCCAAAACGACCTCATGAGTTCATTTTTGATGAGCTCCACCTCGTCCAGATCAAAACTAGCTCATGCGATAGCGTGATGTGCACGACCAGCTTTGTCAAATATTATAGCCTAGATTACGAAGATCTTATCTAACCCACTTGAACTAGCCCACTTGGATTAGCTGCCTAAGCAACTTGCTTTAACAACTGTCAAGCGCATTTAATACAACCCAGACGCATTAAATACATCATTCAAACATTAACTGTAATCATCATTGTATTTTAACTTATTAGGTGCTATCGTAGCACCTCTACCTCTTTATAAATAGGGGTGAGAATTATTGTGGGGGGATGAGGGTTTCTCTCTACACTATCTCTTTCCTTATAACCAAAAAATATAACAATAATAGTGACTGCCTCTCCACCATCAGAGCAGGCACCGTAGACGTAAGCCTTCCCCTTAGTCGAACCACGTAAAATCTGCATCTAATCTCTTTTTCTTTGTCTCTATTCTCTTGCTTTTTTTCAATTTTTCATTAATTCGTAGTCTTGGGCTTGAAGAACCTTGTTAACCAACTCTCAACATCAACATAACTTAATTATAAATTGTTTAATGATATTTAAAATATTTTATTACAAGTTCTCGCCAAACTAGCATATTTTCAATTTTTTTTCCACATTTTATGTTATAAATATTTTCTTATTTTTTTCCCTAATACTTATATGAAATATCTTTTTTTTTTTTTTTTTTTTTTTTTTTTTTTTTGGGAAAACAAAAAAGAAAGAATAAAAACCCTCTCATCGCAAAGATTTTTAAAATTGGACTACTATATTATAATTAACAATTTAAACGTTTATTTTCTAGTTTCTTCTTAAACATAATTTAACTCAGAGATCATTTCTTTATTTTTGTTTAAACATATAAATATCATTAATTCTTTTATATTTTTTAAACATATTTTACTTATGAATAAATAATACTAATAATTAGTTATGTTTTAGTGTTTGCATCATGTTAAATAAAATTTCATAACAACTAATAATAAAAAGGGTAACAGACAATTTTATCTTTATAAACAAATAAGTTTATAGTAAATTAAAAGGTGGGAGAACAAAAACAAGAGTTATTATTTTTTTTACCATTGTAATTAAAAATAATATCAAACCACTTCTAGTATTAAAAATAATAGGCAAAACGGCACAACCAATAAATGACATAGTAAATTCGTCAATAAACGAACCGATTCATTAATTTTGAGGGTACAAACGTCAATATCTTTACATATCTTAATTGCGGACAGTTGCATTCAATCCAAAAAAATTAAATAAAATTTAAAAACTTAAAAATGAAAATTAAAGCAAAAATCTCTCTTTGTACACGTTACCTATCATCATTACTCTCTCTTTCTCTCTCATGTCACCCAACCATAATCACCATTCATCACCATCCCCCTACCATCAAAACCTAACCTCATCACCACTTAACACATCACCTTAACCTATCACTGTCGTCACCACTCGTTGTCATCATCGTCTAGCCTTCGTCTATTTTTCTTTTTTCTCTCCACCTTCCTTTACTGTGTCTCTTCCCTCTTCACCCTCCGCTGTTGCTCTCTCTTCCTTATCCACCTCTGCTATCGCTTTCTTCCCTTTCTACCTTCTACCATTACTCTGTCTTCCTTTTCCACCCTCCACCGTCTTTCTTTATCCTTTTCCACCCTCCGCCATTGCTCTCTTTTCCCTTTCCACCCTCCACTATTGCTCTCTTCCCTTTCAACCTCCACCGCCCCCCTCTTTTGGATGCTTATCAAATCCTTGAGAGCTTTTGGATCCAGAAGATGAAGTGTCGAAAATGGCTTTGTTAAAAGTGGTTAGGAAGTGATGGATGGACTAGTCGATGTGTGATAGTGTTTATGGCTAGCATTGGATAATGGTGTAATAGACAGTAGGTGTGTGATGAATGGTGATGATGGTGATAGAGAGTGGCTAGTGTGTAATGGTATATGAATGGTGCCTGAGGTGATGTGTAATAAAGAGTGGCAAGTGTATGATGGTGTGTGATGTCCATATAATATGAATGTTGCTTGGGTTCATGCTTTGACAAACCAAGTGCTTAGGTTCGTTCTTTAACAAACCTAGGTGCCTGGTTTGTATTTTATTTTTTGTTTGTTTAATTTGTCAAATTTTTTATTTTTATTTTTTTGGATTTTGATTCTAAATCATTATTTTGGTTGAATATGCAAACTCATGATGATGATTTTACTGTATTATATTTTAATTTTTTAAAATTAATCTCCATTGTCCATCTTGATATAGATGGTGGAGATTTGATGGAATTTTTTAATTAATTTTTTTTTAATTTTTTTTTAAAATTAATCTCCACAATCTATCTTAAGATAGATAGTTGAGACCTGATGGAAATTTTTTTATCTAATTTATTTATTTTTTACTTAATAATAATTGTTATTTCAATTATTTGAAATTGTAATTTATTTGTTTATTTTTATATTAATTTAATTATAAATTCTATAATTTTTAATTTTAATTTATTTATTTATGTTTTTATTTTGGTTATGATGGGTAGTTTGGTAATTGAGTAATTTGTTTTGTTTTTTATTTATTAATTTTTTAATATAGTAAAAGTATTTTGGTGTTCTACTATTTTTGTGGCAAAACCATTAAAAATTGGGTTGGAAACTACTTTTGCTTGACGTTAGGGAAGTTTTTGGCTAATATTTTGAAAGTTAGGGTAAACTGAGATTATTTACCATTTCAAGGGTTTGCTAGATTTTTTTTCAAAAAACAAACATATTATTCTGATTTCATATTACAATTATATTATTAAGCTTTTAGAAACTTTTGGCACAAAGTCTTTAGATAAAAGAATAGCGACCCTAAAGTCATACTTCAAATTGTGGCCATTCATTTTCCATTTTTTTTGCTTTCCTTTATTTTCACACGTATGAATAGAATAATAAAATTAGCCATCAAGACAACTAGAGAACATCATAAAAATTATTAAAACTACACAAAACACGCTCTCTAACCTCAAACCCCAATCACAACTAGCCCTATCCTCACATATTGTTTCTCAACTTTTGTTTTTCATGTGTCTCAAACATGGAATAAAAACCCTACTTATAATATGAGTTTAATTGATCAGAAAGGAAACCATTTAGAAAACATGTTTCCTTGCATCCAAGGGAATTGGAAAACTCATTAAAATAGGAAAACTAATAACCAGCCCATTTCCATCCAAAACTGACCTGACACATTCTCAGGGTACGTGAGGGCTTGTCCAGCCTCATTTTCTGAAGCCATTTATAGTGTTACATTCTAGACGAGATAAGCTTTTTAAGGTTTTTTTTTGGGCCCAAAACATATTTCATTTGACCTACTTTCAAACCAATTAAAATTTGCCTCACAAATACTAGCCACAATCCTAATAGGTTATTGTTTGGTACTGGTTTTTGATTTTTGACTTACAGGTTGCAATTAGTCATTGGTATTGATTCTTTCATTTAGATTATGACTAATCATTGGTTTTTTATTGTTGATTTTTACAGTTATTGAGTTTTGTTATTATTTGAAAAATTATTGATAAACCTATTCGCCACCCCTTTAAGTTTCCCACTAAAATGCAAATTGACATTTTCAATTTATATGATGAATTGTTATTTAATTTTATTTTTTGAAACCAAAACGGGTGATATTTTTTTGTACTCTTTTAAAATCACATGACGAGACTGTAACCAAAACGTGCATTAATTTTCATAATATTTGAATATAACACGATAAAAAACGTGACCAAAACATAAGTTACTTTTCACAATACTTCATGTTATTCGCATGACAAGCTTGTAACCAAAATAGATGTTACTTTTCACACTATCAATCGCATAAGATTGTTTCGGATTTCATTAGGTTTTAATTGCAGTTTATCCTCATTTGTGTCACCAAAATCTCTTATAAATTCAGCCTTACTCTAAAACTTAATGCTGCAAGACAATAATGAAAGTTTACAATTCGAAGTGCAAGTTCGGATTCGTTTTACTAGAAAAGGCTAGTGGCTGCTTGGTGGAAATGGGTAGAATGGGAAATTCAAGGGTTGTTCAGCTGGAAGGTAGATTCCTAAACTTCATATAAATTATTTCTGTTTGGTTTCAATTTCAATTTTAATTTGGTATAACATGTAGTTGATTCAATTTTAGTGGTACGGGGTTATTATGTTTGCGTGGACGTGAGATCTGAACAATTATTTTGCTAATTATCAGTGAACTGCATCTTTGACCTGCACGTAATTCTCGAACACTGATTCTTGCTTCTCCTTGGGGATTCTCTTAGCTGTATCATCCACTTCAACAACATATTCACGGCTGCAAGGTCAGTTTCTGCTTTCTTGTTCTTGTAAAACAAGCAGGACAGATGCTGTGAAAATCCAAGCGATAATCAAAAGGGCATCCTAAAGAGCATCCAGGTTTACCTCTCTGGTCGTCTTCTTTTGATCACTCATCACCACTAGCTGCGATACAGGTGGTTGTTGAGCCCTTGGTTTTTAAACCACATCATCTGAAAGAACCGACAGAAGGTGATGGACTCGCCATTGTTGTCGAAGCGGAGCACACGTCAACTGAAAGATTGTTAATTGTTTTTTTTTTTTTCAGAAGATTATTGAATGCTGATTATTTTTTTCTACAGATTTTATAATAAAGAGATTATCACTGTAAAAATATGGAAAATAAAAGTATCTAAATTTTTCCTTCTTTTGATGAAGTCCAACAAATTAATGAATTATTTTTACTTAATTTTATTACAACTACATTGTTTTCTGTCTGTGTAAACTTAGGTTATTATAGTTCTTATAATACAATAATTTTCTAAATGAAACCTTTAATTGCAAATTGAAAACTTTAAGCATTACTTGTGGTTCAATTCGAGACTAAAATTTCTCAATTCGGAATCACATGTACCTGATTTTGGACTAGTTTACTCTTAGCTATGGGACTTAAAACTGACCATTGATTGAGACTAGAAAGTAGGGGTGGGCATCTGCAACCTAACTCGATAGACTCAACACAACCCGACAATTTTTGGTTGGGTGGATCGCGGTTAAATCTTAAAAAAAAAAAAAAAAAAAATTAGATTGGATTGGGTGGAGTTGAAAATTATATTGAGTTGGATTGAGTTGACAAATGTTAAACCTAACTCGTCAAATACTCACCCCTAGTTTTAAATCCAAGATTTTCTCCTCCCACTAGAAGATCACTTATTAGGGATAAAGATCAATGACAGTCAAATGTATAATTAGTTTTTTTTTTTCTTTTTTGTGCCCTTGTGGTTTATAGATTGACCTTTTATTTGTAATATTTAATAGATTAAACTTTTGTTTGTAATTATTTTATGGATTATCTTTATTTGTACTTATTAAACCTTTATTTATAATTGTTATTTGTAATATTTGAATTTATATGTGACAATATAATGTTAAGATCATTCAGAAGTTTTCGATATTTCAACCAATATCCAACTCGATCAACTCAATTCGACTATTATTAGGTCAGGTTGAAAAATTAAATTGAGTTGGGAGATTTTCAACCCAACTCAATCTAACCTACCAACCACTCTCACTTGAAAGGTACAATTCAGGAACGAACACTATTAACTAGGAACCTATTTTTTAAGAATAGTAATGTTAGATTTCTTAAATATTTTACCCAAATTTATAGCTAAATTATGTAATATGTGAGTTGTCAAATCTTATTAATAATTATTATATTATTTCATGATTTATAAGACTTTGACAACATATATATCATATCATTTAACCATGAATTTGGATAAAATATTTGGGAAGCTTAACATTACTTGCCTAAATAATGTGGTATATAAGTTGTTAAAATTCTATTAATGATTACATCATCTTATGATTTACATGATCTTGACAACTCAAAGCATCTCTAATTCTCTCATGGATTATGAAAAAATTACATGCAACATAGGATGAACAAAGATTGAGTTAAAATGAACATCTCAAATATAATTATCAATCATTAATATCAAGCTGAGTGACACCGAAAAAAAAAAAAAAAAAAAAAAAAAGACGTTATCAACGTGATTATCTATTTTCAAAGAGTGTGTTGGACAATTATTTCAATAAATAAATAATTATTTAATTTTAATTTTCAAATCTAATTAAAAGTAAAAAAAAAAAAATGGAAGTATTAAATGAAAAATATGGAAACATTAAATAAAAATACTTTGAGACATTAAATGGGAATATATTGAAGCATTGAAGAACAATTTTTCAATTTGATTGTTTATCAAATGATATTTATATCATGTAGGAAGTAAATCCCTTGACATTGATAATATTATACCTTTTGTCAAAATACAATTTATGTGAGCATTAGAGATGCTCTCATATGTCATATCATTTGGGGCATGAATTTGAACAAATTATTTGGGAAGTCTAACATTACCCTTTAAGAATTTGAGACAAATTTCTTGCTAAAATAATGTTAGAATAATTACATTAATTGGAAAACCTATTTGTTAAGAATTTAGGAATAATGATAGAATATATGATATCATAACAAAGTTGTAATTATCTGCATGAATTGTCTTTATAACTTTAATAATATATAATTTGAAAATCTATAATCCGTTAAAACTTCTCTAACAACAATGACAAATCATTCTAAATCTACTATACAAAATGTAAGCTGGAAAACTATTTAAATCTAAGAACAGAATATAATAAAATATATATATTCTTTCTTATAAAATAATTTATCTAAATGCTCATCATATCTGTTTATAAACAATCTCATATCATTTCTGAAATTTTATTCACCAAATTTCTTTCTATAAAATGAAGTTAAGTAAATCTCTTTTTATATTAATAAAACTCAGTATATATCATCTGTAATATGAAAATCTATATCAACTAGTACCTAAAAAAATCTGTCATATATGATGAAAAATATCATCGCACACATAGAGTGAGGGATAATCGCTATCATACGTGATGAAAAACATTGTCGCACACATGGAGTAAGGGATAACCCTTTGCTATACACGTGTTGGGTGACTCAGTAACTCTCCTGATAACTTAATGACTCTCTCAACATCTATTATACACGTGCTAAGAGAATCTAAGACTCACTCATATATAGTCTATCTGACCATTGAAGGGGACGATATAATCATGATATTCTGAAAACATCTTTATTTTTATTCTTAAATCTCAAACAATTTTCATGTGCAAATATATGTAATTTTCTTTCTGAATATTATAAAAAACATGAACAAATATTCTTTCTTGAAACATAACATAATATCACTAAAAATATTTTAAACATTTATTATTATAAATTCAAGCTGAAAACGTAAATTTCATTGCATCTTTTCTTTTATTCTAATCTCTTTCTATCGCATTTTGATGGACACATGTTTATTTTCTTTTAAAAAATGGCACTATCTCTCTCTCTCTCACACATTCTCATACCCTTTTTTTTTTTTTTGGCCTTTATCTAACAATTTGACTTTTCTAATTTTCAATGTGCAAACCCCACTTGCTTTCTTTCTTGCGAGTACTCCTCATGCTAATATTTGTTTGCTTTTGTTTTGTTGATTAAAGCCCAATTTAGTTGGCTTGCATTGTTGGCCCATTAACTCAAAGCCTCTTTTTTTATTCCTTAAATGGACCCACTTAAATAATTTTAGTCCGCTTAAAATTTGGACTTCAATTAATCTTTTTAATCCATTAGGCTTCAGGTCTTATACTTTCAATACTAAGGGTTGTTTGATATTATTTTCGATTTCAATGGGTAAAATAATAATAACCATTAAAAATACAGCACAATGTGATGCTACGGTAGGTATCTCCAACCCAACCCGACCACTTTTTATCTGGTTGGGTTGCATTAAAACTTAAAAAAAAAAAAAAAAAAAAAAAAATTAATGAGATGAGTTAAGTTAGGTTGGGTTAAAAATTGAATTGAGTTGGGTTGGATTGGGTTGAAAACTTGACAAACATCTACCTCTAGTTTTAAATCCAAGATTTTCTCCTTATTCTAGAAGAATATTTGCCAGGGATAATGATCAAGGACAGTCTTTATGGTGTATTGAATATTTTATTTTAAATAATTGAATCTTTATTTATACCCATTTTATTTGTAATTAAAAGTTATCAACTAAACATTTTTATGTATTTATGGATCAACTGAAATACTGCATGGTAGATGTGACTTACAACATTCTAGCAATATATTCTCTCTCTCAAAGGATGAAATAATTTTGATAATTTTAACCCCAAGTTTACAGGTCATTGGATGTATTGACATTTTCGTGATTATTATTATTATTATTTAATACTAAATACAGTGTAGCCAATCGAATATGAGTTATTGTCAGGTTAAATTAGAGTTCTCTACCATCAAGTCACATTGGATGATGATTATGATTATTATTTGTTAGACTTCATAAACTTAAAATTTCGATTTAAAATTATAACTTAAACATTCATCAGTCTATTTCTTTATAATCCAAGAGATGTCATTCACCTTGAATATATTTATTCTTCCTCAATCTTGATTTATAAGAAAATGAATAGATCACAAATTTTAATTTTTAATTTGTAGAGACACATTCACCTTGCAATAGCCCAATAGGTTTATATGTTGATAATATGGTATAGTGATCTGCCATCACGTCAGTTATCAGTCAAGGAAAACACATGTTCATATTTACATACACTAAAGTAGGATACATTGACGTTTAAGTAATAGAAATAGCATATATTGAGAAAACACTACCTTGCAACGGGATGTGATTCATCAGATTGCAGATTTAAACTAATTGATCTACTAGAATGTTCAGTAGTCTCATGGCTGACTTTTGTACTAGCTATCTCAATTGCCAAGGACTCGTTCAAATCACTCACAACCTGTTTCATGGTTGGTCTTTTGGATGAATTTTGAGAAACACAAGCCATAGCTATTTCTACAGCTCTCCAGACGGAGTTCATGTCAAAATCTCCTAGTAATCTAGGATCAATAACATTTTTGATATCCCCTTCTGCAAGCTGGAAACTCACCCATTGAGTTATATGAGTCATTTCTTCGGATTTTTCAATTGCAGGTTTACTTGTGATTAGCTGTAAGAGAACTATTCCAAAACTATACACATCACTTTTTTCTGTCAATCTATTTGATTTATAGTACCTACAAAGCCATTAGCATAAATGACTCAGTCCATATTAACATCCAATAAATGAAATTAATAAAATTAGTTTCATTCCATAAATATGCTTACTCGGGATCAAGGTATCCAGGAGTGCCTGCGACGATCGTAGACACATGAGTTTCACTTTCAATGGGAAATATTCTTGAAAGACCAAAATCAGATATCTTTGCCTGAAATTTTTCATTTAACAAAATATTTGTAGGCTTTACATCTCTATGAACTATGGATGGCTTACAGCCACTGTGAAGATACTCCAACCCTGCATCTCAAATGCAATAAATTTTAATTATATCAGTTGCAACTAGTTATATAACATATATGTGGAAAATATTAAACTGAGAATTAACAATTAAAAATTATACAAATATTTTGTAACCTTGTGCTGCCTCTGTTGCTATTCGAAGCCGCCCTTCCCAACTTAAGTTATCTGCAGCACTGCTTCCTTCATCTATAAGAAGTATCAATCAATCAAAAAACTTTGATCTGTTCACAGATGATTGGCAAAAATGAAATGCAGGATAGATCAACTTATATAACTAGAATCTGTTAAAAAAAAAAAAAAAAATAGATGAACCGAAATTTGAGCAATGCAGATTCTATTGTATTGGTGGCCAGAAGAAATTTAACAAAATAATGAACAAACCTAAGAGGTGTGATTCTAAGTTTCCATTAACCATGAACTCATAGATTAGTCCCTTGTTCGTGCCATCATCGCAGTATCCAACCAAGGTTGTTAGATTCTTATGATAAACTTTCAAAAGAAGTTCAACCTATAAAGATAACCTTGTGTTAGTCTTGGACTTGAGAAGTTGAAAATTATCAGTACAACATGTGAGCATATATACCTCAGTTTGAAATTGGTTATGGCCTTGAATTGACGATGATGAGAGCATCTTAACAGCAACTTCCACATCATCTAAGATTCCATAATAAACGGTTCATAAACCACCTTCTCCAATAATCCTTTCAAAGTTGTTAGTTATTCTGACAACATTAGAGTAAGAGAACCTTCGATTTTTGGGCTCTTGTAACCAATTAGTTTTGCTCCCATTGATGCCTGGAGAATACATTAATGAGTCTCACAGGCAAGATTCATAGAATAATTTTTTGGATAAATTTTGTGCTGCGAAGTCTACACATACCTTGGCTTCTTGTTTTGAGGATCCAAAGAACAGAAAATATTGCAGCTACAAGTACTGAAACTGCAAGAAATGATGCTAGAAGGGGAACAGCAACGTTTTTCTTTTCCTTGCAAGATATTGAAATACAAAGATCTCGATTTCCATCCACGCTATGAACAAAAGAAGATTAGGATAACACTTAGGGGCCTGTTATTAACATTTTACAAACACGTTTTTCTCTCTTTTGAAAATGTTCATCAATTGACGAACATGTCATGTTGACTAGGGAAGTGAGCAACCTTCTCTCCCACTACAAGGCCATTTATAGTAGGGGAAGGCCACCGCAATGGAGGTCTAGGACACACTTGGATGTCCATCGAATTTAGCTCTCAGGATAGAAATCTAATCTTGAAGACGAATGGTGGATATCCAATATAGATCTCCACCTCTAAATTTTTTTATTTTTAATTTGAATTCTTTGATCACTTTCTCGGATTTGAATAGTGGAGATTCATCCTTTTTGTTTTCTTAAAATATATGCTTGAATTTGTATTATATAAGCAAGTATAAAAAAAATAAAAAAATAAAAAAAAAATAGCAAAATGCCTTCATTACCGTTAAAGTTGACTGATGTTCACTAATAAGACAGAGAGTTAATTAAGTGGTCAAATTTAATATGTGTGCCATTAAGAAACCTCAAATAGGTAAATTATAATTTGCTTGAGATCATTATATGCTTAATGAGTTTGGAAAACATCTTTGATGATTGTGATCAACCTAAGTGTGATTAGAAATTATATTATGGGTGGTTCTATTGTCACCTAATAAAAAAAACTCCTCACACTCATTTACCTATTGTATCTAATATTAAGATTTAAAATTTTAATTTTGGCTTTATCTACCCTTTGCAATATCAGAAATGACCTTGACCTAATTTACTTGTAATAAAACTCTATTAGCAATGATAAAATGTATTTTCCAAAAACATAATTAAAAACAAAGGCCTTCCCTTATAATAAAAAAGCTGCCTTCTTGCTTTTGTTCTCTCTTTTTTCTTCATTCTTTCCTTCATCTTCTATTGTTGGGTTCTTTCTTTCATTTTCTATTTTTCAGTTTTGGTTATTCTTAATCTAATTCAATCTTTTTTCTTTCTTGCTAATCAATGACATAATTATGCAACAATGATTTTGTTACACATGGAATTCTTATTTTTCTTATTTTTAATAAATTACTGGAGAATTGCTTTAAAAAAAAGGTGAGAGAATCACTTCCTTAACTTCTTTAGCTTTCTCAATATTATTGTCCCAAAACAATTTTGTTATCAAAAGATAAGTAATTAAATTGTTTGTTATCATAATTTTGAAGTTCTAAGTATTAAATTGTAATTGTTCCAACATATGCAATTGTTTAGTTTGTGAATGGCATCACTTTAGAAGTTTTGATTATTTATTAGGGGGTTATTTGTGTTTTCATTTGAATACTGAAAAGTGCTAAAATTTACAACATACTGAATAATGATTGAAACCTAAAATTTGGATAATATATTTTTATTTTTTTTCTTTTGAATATATTATAAACTTATTTCTTTTTTAAGTTAAATTATTAGAAAACTAGTAATTTGACATTTATACCTTTATTGTTATTTTTTGTTATATAATTTTAATTAATTTGATATATATAATTAAAAATAAATAATTTAAAAAAATTATAAAATAGTTTTATATACATATCAATAATATTTTATTCATAATTAAAACATGATTAAAAAATATAGTAGAATTAATGATATTTATATATTTTCATATATTATTACTTTCAAGAAAGCAACTAGAAAAATGAATTATTAAATTTTGAATTAAATTATAGTAATTTAGTTCCAAGATAATTTGAGATTAGATATATTAAAGTTTTTATTTTCAAATATATTTCTTGTAAATTATATAATATAAAATTAAGATGAATTTGAAAATATATTATTTTGGAAAAAATAAACTTGGAATATAATTTTTTAAATAACTTTTAATGATTTGCAATTATATTAAAAGTAAAAAAAATTTCACTTTTTTTAAGAATTTTTTGGGTAATTTTAAGTTTTTTGACCAATTAAAATAAAACAACAATAACAACTTAATAGGTACAATTCAACACTATTAGGTTGTGTTTCGTAGTTGGAAAATACATTGGGTTTAGGAAAAAATTTTCTCAAACCTTAAATGCTCGTGTTTGGAGCCAACTTTAAATGGAAAAATTTTCATCTAAAATTGGCTGGTCTCATCTAAAAAGTCCCCCATCAGTAGGACTTGAAATCTTGCTATTGCTAGTGTTTGAAATCCCGCTATGTAGGCTTTCAAAACATTTTTCAATTTATTTATTTTTAAATTTTATTTCTTAAAAAATATAATAATTTATTATAATATTAAAAATATTTAATATTTACAAATATATTTAATAGTTTTATGAAGTTTATACATTTAAAATTTATTAACAAATATTTTTTATTTTAATTTATTTAACTTTTACACTTTTATTTTTTTATTTATGTTAAATATACTTAAAGATTAACTTATTATATTTTTATTTAAAATTTAATTTACTCAAATATTAAATTAATTTGGTTAAATCCAATCCAATCTAATCTCAACTACAACACAGTATAATATTAATTTAACCTCATCTAATCCTATCTCATCTCATCTTATCGAATCTTATATACCAAACGTGGCCTTATGTTATCAATGGAGAAAAGTAATTAATGACCCTAACTTTCATTAGTAGAAGAGCCAATTTAGCACTTGAAGAAAAATATTGGGACTACAAATTGAACAGTCACAAACTTCTTGAAATTAACGAAAAAAAATTAAGGACATAATGGGTATTTACCGTTCTTTTGAATAATTATTTACTCCTCTCCAAATTAGAACTAAAAGCAAATAACAAACCTTAATGACAATAAACCATTCTTCCATTTTTCACTAAGTCCAACTGGCATTGAACCCTGGAGATTGTTTCCGCTCAAATTTCTGCAAAAAAAAAATAATAATAATAGTATGTGATCTTTCTGTATCTAAATTTTAATGACAAAAAAACATCTATTTTGCATCACTGTTAGGCAAACTTACAATATAGTTAAGAATGGTAATAGTAATAGAAAATCAGGCACCGGTCCAGTCAAATTATTGTATGATAAGTCCCTGATATTGTGATTGAAAAAGTTAATAAAGTCGATTAGGCATCATCAATATACAATAGGTAAACATTAACTTCAATTGAAATTCATGTCAGACTAAAATGCTTACAAAGATTGTATTGATGTGAGACTTGATATATAGGGAGAAATTTCTCCAGATATTCCACTGGAAGACAAGTTCCTGCATGCTTAAATAATAATTTTAGTAAAAATACAAACAAAACAACACGAAGAAGTATAGGATGCTATAAGACTCACAGGGATGTGATCCGTGGGGAATTATCTTCAGGGTAGCTACAATTAAGACCTTGCCACAAATATTTTATAGGGGCACATGGATCTCCTTGCCAATTTCTTGTCACTCCATATTTTCTCTTGATATTCATTATAGCATCAACTAATATATTGTTTTACATGCATACAGAAGAACAAATTTAGCAAAATCCATTAGAAAAAGTGAGACAAAAATTGATATTTGCATCTCATACAAAAATTTAAAATATTCTTTTGACATCGGTATATATTCTCCTTATGCTTATATTAAACTTTAGCTTAACTTATTAATTATTAATTAGAGAAGATAATTTATTTTGTCTTTCATCTGAAATTTCATGAAAAGAGTTAAGCCAATATTTTTAGCGAAACATAACGTTAACACTTGAAAATTTTCATTCAAGTGAGAAGAAGCGTACCATCTTCTTGGTTGGATAACAATTGCTGGAATTCTTTTGATATATATAACTCAAAGGCGTTGAGGATGGGTGGCAGTGATGAGTTCTCGGCTTTTTTTATTGAAAACTCAAGCTCTTCTCCACTAGCGGGTCGAGTGGTGTATGATGTACGCGAGTATAAATAAGACGGAATTGTTGGTCCAAACCATAAGTTGCCATTAAAATAGATGCTCTGCTTTCTAGTCCGGTTGTTGGCTTGGGACTTGTCAGGCTCAGCGTAGTGGAAGTATACATAGAACAATGTTGTGGGATCACTAGGCTTCCAGTTGAATACCAACGAATCGCTAGCATTTGCAGGCATGGCCGCTGTCTGCATAACCTCAGATGGTGGTAGGTACTCATTCCCAATACTGTAGTTGACACTTTTGAGCGAGCTACTTAATGTTACCCATCTGAATTCTGTGTAGGGTGACCATATGCGATCATAAACATCATCTTTGAACCTATATATTACAGTTTTAATTAAATTAGTAACATTTATTCAATCACAAAAAAATTCTATTATACTGCAAAACAACTTGCCTGTATGTTCCATTAGCATTGGCTGTTGAACCGATATCCAATCGCTGATGGAGGAGTAATGATGCAGTTCCTGAATTTATTGGATAACTAGAATTTTGCAAGGGTCTTAATTCTAATGAAGATATGAAAGGCGTGCCTGAACCTTTGTTTACAAGACAGACATCTATATGTTTTTTCCGAGGGACATGGATTATGTCCTTGTAAAGAATGGTGGATGCATTTGGCAATACAACTGAGTCCCACACATCAGCTCCAAGGAGGAGATCAAAACGTGGTAGTGTATTTTTGCCATCATAATTTCCATACATGAAACTTGCTCTTATAAGAAACTTAACATCCCCATGAGCAGGTTCTAGAGTGTAACAATTTCTCATTCCTTCGGGGAAGCTTCTGACTGTCAGGAATGATTGTTCCAGGGTGTATTTCTTGTATTCACTTGATATATTGTAGCTTACACCAGCATCTGTGAAGGTTACATCTGAAGTGTAATTTATGCCTGTTTTCTTTTCAGTGTACACAGAATTTTCAGGCAATCCACAATCGATGCTAATAAAGCCTGCAGAGATTTGAAGAGAAATTAATAATAGTTTGTTAATAAATTATAAAACTACGAGCAAACCTAATACTCAAAACGCTGAATTACTCCAAGCTATCAAACCTCTTTGACTCTGGGCATGGACGAGAACTGTGAGAGTAAGTATACTAAGAAATGCAATTATCAGCAGCTTGGGAATCTCCATTGCGGTTTCTGTTTCTTGGTCAGTTGCTCAGGATGGAATTGCAAGCATTTATCATCAAACGAACCCCAAATTTAAGGACGTGCAATATTGACTAGTTAATTGCAGAAATTTCAGTAAAATTTCCTTTTTACTTTTTGAAATGAGAAGTAACTGCACTTATGTGAAACTCTCACTGCTTTAGGTTTATATTTTATTTTATTTTATTTTTTCTTTTTTATTATTGAGATCAACTGCGATATAATTCTGAGAAACGGCTTGAAGATCAACTCACATACACTGGGGAAAATTAATCATATTAAGTGAGACTTGTGAATTGAGTTCACAATTTTTTATGAGGCAAGTGGGTAGACTTTTAGTTTTACCACTATATCAAAACCACTTTTTCTCCCACTACTTTAGTTAATTATAGTTAATTCTAACTGTTAATAATAAAGTTGGATGAAAATAATCAAATTTCCCTAATAGTTTTTTTTAATTATTATTTTTAAATTAATTAATTAAAAAGCATAAACCTCCATAATCCATATCCAAAATGGATGTTGGAGATTCATGTTTTGTTAAAATAATCTTTTTAAGAAAATAAAAGTTAAAAGAAATTGGAAAAAAAAAATTAAAAAAAAAAAATTGAGATCTCCATTATTCATGTTTTAGATTGTTTTTCACTAACGACGTACAATTTCGTATAATTTAAAAATTAACTTAAATCCACTTGTAAAAAAAATTAAATCACAGGGGCATTTTATGTAAATATATTTTAAAAGAATTGCAAGTAATCTAACAATAATTGTCATATGTCGAGTTCTGTCGAAATCAAATATTATATGTCAAGTTTATCTATATTCTCAGATTAAACATTATATGTGTGATCTAAAATTATACTCATATAATCAAAGAAATATATTCCCACAATATGGGGAGATAATTTCCCAAATACTAAATACATGTTGTAAGATTCAAACCACCATCATTTAAAGTATGAATGACTGTGTAAAGAAATTTCTTTTAACCATCAGAAACCATGCTTAGTAGCTAAAATATAATTGTTATCAGATTTCAAGGTTATCTATATATCCACCTTTCATTGGTTTTGGTGGTTTGATTGGGAAAGAAGGAATCTCAGTTTTGATGATGATTTGGATTAATGGTTGGTGGATTTGCTTTTGGAAAAGGACCCTTTGGAAATTGGTTGGTTTGCAAAAAGAAATCTCATTTTGTAGTAGTAAAATAGTTGAGAACGTGCTAGAGCGTCAAAAGCAAAAGAAATTAATTTCCAACCTTATTTTGCAGAAAGACTTCAACTCCTTCTATAAATGATTGTATTAGATTAAAATTTGATTATATTGGATTGGATTGAATCTAATACAAATACTACCACGTATTTAATGCATCAAATTTCACAAAATTGGATCAAATTACTTTTCAAATAAAAATATTAAAATGATTTTTTTAAAATATATTATATATATTTTTAAAAAATATTAATAATTAAATTTTAAAAACATTAATATGTTTAGATTTTTAAATAAAATAAAATATTATACTTTAAAAAATGCTTACTTTATTAAAAGAAGTCATATAAAACAAATAAAGAAATAAAAATATATATTAGCATAACCCTCAATCATAACCCATCTTGTATATGGCTTACGTCTTAACCGGCAATTGTGGGTTATGCATGCACTGTTGGGATTGGTTGAAGTATAGCATTCGAATGCAGTATTGGAGATTACTACCCTTTATACAACACCTCAAACACGCCACAAAAGACTTATGCATGCACTGTTGGGATTGGTTGAATACCATTCAAGTGTGAATCCAGTATTGGAGATTACTAACCTCTCAACAACACTTCGAACACGCCACAAAAGACTTGACAATAGATCTGCACACCCATTGCAAACGACTGTTATTATTATTTTTATTGTTTATTATATTTTTATTCTTTAAATGAAATCAACTGTTGCAAGTATAGTTTTAAATATAATTCTGAATATAGGAAAGCAGTCTCTTTTGCCATGAAGAATTACTGTTATTTGGTTCACTTAATTCTTCATTTTTTGTTTAAAAGTCATTAGTCAAGCTTTCTATATGTTTAATTACTGAAAAACTGGTTGATTAGAGTTGTTAAAAATTCATTGATTTGACCTACTTGATAAAACATTTGTGCTCAAAAGATTATTGCACAACCATGAACAAAGGGCACGTGTTTTGTAGATCAATCAGAGTAAATTATACAAAACTATATAAACACATTGACTTGAAGACTTTTGGGTTGTGGTCATATTCACCCGTCAAAAAGTATGAAATGTGATATTCATTGATAAATCTTTCTTCCACTTCTGTATACAAGTCTTAATTATTGCAATGAGCTTTGTCCATCCATTATTATTATTAGGTGCGGACAAGTCTATGCGGTTATGATGCAAAATTTATATTCTTATTTTAGCAAATTTTAACTTAAAAAACAAAATCCAACTGTCTCGTAAAAGATAGAATTTGAGTACTCTTGAGTTGTTTGATATGTGATTAACTACACTTTTTTAGGCAAAGAGACTCTCCTATTATGAAAATTAAGAGCAATCTGATATATATTGAATGTTTGATGAAAAGAAAAACTTCTACATATTTAGATATATATCCAAATGGACCAAATCATTCATATAATTTTACCATTTGGTATGAGTCTTCCATGTCAATATTTATTTGCCGCCTATATAATTTAAATAAGTTGAATGTAAACATGCTTCACATTGAAGCATTTCTCGATTGGCACCATGTGCAACAATTTAAGCCTAGTATTGATTAAGTGGAAACTTCCCGTTTTAGCTTTTGTTTATGCCTTCTCCTTCTCATAGTGTTTTAAATAATATTTTTAGCATAGGAGTTTCACATGAAAACATCTTATATAAGAGTTACGTCCAAACCATTTATTTTTTTTTTTTTAAATGAAATGTAATATATACATATATATATATATATATATATTTGAGATTGTTTTGTATGAATGTTAAAAGATGTGAGATATATATGTTTGAAAAGAATATAATTTTTCAAATAAATAGATCATTTTTTTCTAAAAATTCCTTTGTTTTCCATATATTTTTGCTGTTTAACTTTAAAAATATGATAAAAATAGTTCATGAACTTGTAAAACCATGAAATTTGTGATTATATATATAGACACACACACAGAGAGAGATAGATGGCAAACTTAGAAAATTTGTTCAGGAATGATACATAAATAATATTCAAGATTTGAGTTAATATATTTAATAAATATATATTTATTCATAAATAAATAAATATTTATTTTAAAAATTAAATTATTGCTAACGTAAAAAAGTTACAAAATATTTTTTTAATCTAATGTTAAATTAAATGTTAAAATAAAAGCAATTATTTAACATTTAATCTACTTTTAAATGTTAGTCACACCACCTCGAACAACATGAAAATAAAATAAAAGAACTTCCAAAATATATATTTTTTTAAATAACTTCAATCTACTTTCAAATTTTGTAAATGTTTGGTAACTTTTTTAAATAAATCCACAACATTCGTTAAGTAATAAACGAGATGTGAGAGAGACTTAAAAGATTGAAAATTTAAAGAAAAATTAATGAGTAGTTTGTGTAAATATGATATAAATTGCGACAAAAAAAATAGTTCACAATGGTTATATTACTATCCATAGTTGGCCATAAGCATAAGAATATGTCGGCCCACCTACTATGCTTCTTTTTGGAAAAAAATTGAAAAAAAAAATCAGCATGAGTTTTGACAAGGAAGAGAATCAAACTCATGACCTAGGACATCAACTACAATCTCCTTGCCATCAGTGCATTTCAATACTAGTGATCTCATTTACTTCAATATTTATATAATTAAATATGTAATAACTAATATTACAAACTTAATTAATTTTAAAAAATTTCAGGAGGACACGTACCTCTCCTGACCCAAAGCTAGGTCTACAATGTGTATATACATATGTATTCACAAATATGAGAAATATGGAGGAGGATACATGACATGAAATATTTATAGTTGGATTAAAATATGTGCAAGTGATTTACTACTGAATTAGTCTCAATTTTGTGAATTTCACTATTTTGAACTTAAATCCAAACCCGAACATCCCACCCATGTTGTTCTTTTATGATTGAGCTTTGGAGCAATTAATAATTACTAATGAAAATGAAAGGGATCAAATTTTTTGGAAAGGAAATTAGAAAAAGGAACTAGCTATGAGAGAAATCAAATTCTCTTTCCAACTAAAATTTAATTCCCAACTTAAATACAACATACACATTTTTTTTAAAAAATAATTTTTAGATTATACAGTAATAAAAAGTTATAAAATAAATTCTCGTTTACTTTGTTAGGATTTTTAATTAGTAAGCAAGTGAAAAGAAATTAAGAACTTTTGACTTAGAAAATTCTGAGTTCACATCAACTTAACCTACCAGAAAACGAAAGTATAATCAATCATCGAGCTTATATGTTGGAAGGCTTAGGAAGACTACATGAAATTAAGTTGAGGGCACCTCTTTTTGTTTCGATCAATTTCTCGGAAAATATGAAAGTAAAAACTTTAATACAAAAGTAATATAAATTAATTGACTTGAAACCTTGGGAGTTCACGTGATCTTCGTTGTTCAAAAAGCAGCAAACAAAAAAATTAATTTGTTAAAGGGCACTAATAGACCTCAAATTACTTTTGTAAAGAAGTGATGTAGCGACCTTGACTTGTCTAACAAACAACCGATCGGTTCATTGGAGAACTGGAGTGGGATTTCAATTCCTTTAGTTTCATTACAAATCCAAAACTTAAAATTGCAATACTGAAAAATTAGATGATGAGCACTTTGTTAGGAAAATTGGCTCCCAAAACCTTCCTTTAGAGACCTGCCTTACGTAGAATAATAGAGAAATAAATTAAAAAAATAATATCAATCACAAAAACATAAGAATTTACATGGAAAACTCCAAAACAGGAGAAAAAACTATAGTCTTAAAAAAAAATTCATTATATGAAAAATTGTTACAATCACAAATATTATTTTCTCAAATCTTACAATCCCAATACACCCACACTCTTCAAAATATATATTAACTCACACTCTTCTATACTCTAAAATAAGAGGAACAAGATAAAAATTTTAACTAAAATCAAATATAATACTTAAAGTTGACTGAGACAATTGGAAACAAAAATCTTGTAATTCTTATATAGGCTTAAAAATCCTTTCACTCATGCTTCTTTTCCGATGGAGGGCTAGGATCCCCTTTTATTTTACCAAATTCTTAACACACTTGTGTAATATTAGGTGGCTTTTTTTTTAATTATTAATCGGTTTTTTTTATATATATATTTAGTAAAAAAGTTTTTAATTATATATATTTATTTCTAACATTTTTTCCACTGGGGGTAAAATAGTAATTAAAACATTGTAACCAAAATGAGGGGCAAATGAGTTATTTTGCTCATTCCGCTTGTTTTGACTAATAGTTGACTAATAAAAGAGACTATTTTAATTTGTTTTAAAAACTTTATGGAACATCAAAGCTAATTTGAATTTATAATTAAAAAAATGACACTTTTCCAAAGTGTAAGGATAACAATGAAAATTTTCCTAATATAAATGCATTGACGAGTGTTTTTTCTTTTTAAATACTAGTCGGTTCACATGTTTTGTACAAGAATTAACATGAAGAAATTATTATAGATTCAATCAATTCACAAGACCAACAATTTTAACCTATAGAATATGTTTGAAAATAGAAGTCAAAACAACATTAGATGCTGAATAAATCCATAATGCTTGAAGACAGACAACAGTCATCATGAATAAAAGAGAGATTTACTTTAATACTTTTAATCTGAGTTTAGATTAAGTTTAGAATTTTGGTATGGAAACAGTACTAGAAAAATAATTATGATATGATAATTTCCACAGAGTAATTAAATTGGATGACAATCAAGTTGTTAGCAGAAAACTACTGCCTGACAAATTTGATGTTAATGTAAGTAATCTAATAAATTTATTTTTTTAATTGAAGCCAAGGAAATTATCAATTCTGAAACTGGAGTTCTAGATCGATAAAGGAGTTTACACATGATTTCTTGTGATTTTTAGAGATACTTAAGAATAGGAGTTTCTTTGGTGGAAAAACATGAAATTATGCTTTGTTAGTCTTGATTTGTGTACCTGAATTTGTGATGCAGATATAGATTTTTTATTTTGGACACTATAGTGGTTTGTAAAGATGATCGATTTGAGATACTGCAGACGAAGGACCAAACCCTGATAGCATTACCTCTACCATATTAAACTAGACTATGACAGAGTTGAGAGCAATTCAGCATCAAAATTGCAAAGTTTGCACATAAACTTGTCCAAGGGGAGCAAAATTGTGTGTTAAACTACTCTTTTATCTTATTTGACTTCAAGGCTGCTTGTCACAGACTAGCCACTAGCGAAATTTAATAGTACTCAAACATCATGTCTTTCCAAAAAAGAAAAAAGAAAAAAAACTTAAACAATGTGTAGAGAAGGACCTATCAACTTCTGCTATTGCTTCATCCTTTGAAATTTCAGGACAAAATGGTGTTAACATTGTCTAGAGACTAATTTCTTATCAAAATTTATTTATTTATTTTCTTTATATGTTAGATTGTGAAGGCTAAATCAATATTGTTATACTTGGATTATGTCATACAGGGGTCGAGCTTCCCAAGGTAGATCTTTAAATTACATAAAATCTTGTGTCATTTTCTCAACATTATGAGCATATAGATTTAGAGGCAAAATCAATTTTCTTAGTGTTAAATTGTTTCATGTAGAATAAATAGTGATGACATGAAAAATGTTCATTTTGATTTTTAATTAGCTTTAAAAATGTGTTGTCATTCCGAGCAAGTATGTTTTATATAGTCCTCTGTAGCATGCATTTAAATGTCAAGTGGTTAAAATTAACTGTTCAAGATATTTGGTGTCTGCAGCTCTGTTTTTCCCCTGTATTCTTCTCTGTATGGTATGCGACTCTGTTTTCTCGTATTAAAGCAAAAATCTTAACTGTGTTTTAACATCAATTTTACCAACATAAATTATAGACCTATGTATGCAAATTAAATTTAAAAAAGATAATAGTTGAAATTATTTTCAAAATAATGCATCACATTATATAATTTGGTGTGATGATTAAATGAGAGATTGATTTGATCAAAAAGCATGATCAAATGGTGTGATATTAGACGCCACAATTTAATCCAAGTTGTTGTAACGTCAGTTTGCTCTTTTCCCTTCATTTTCTTTGTCTCCAAATAATTTAAGTTTTGTCTCATTCTTTACCTGCATAAAAAACCAATATTCTGTTAAATTGCAGTAATAGTACGTTGTATCTTGATGGATTTATCATTGACAGTGTTTGTGGTTTAAGTCATTAATGTACAATGATATTAAACACCTAACTTCATTTTATCCTAGAGATATATTTGTTTAACCCGGTGCATCACCCGATTGGTGGGGGCAAATAATGTCTTAAGGTTAGCGACTTTGACAACGTGCCTTGAAGCCACCAAACTAGTACTGCAGTTATGTCTATTTTGCAGATTTTCCATCAGGTGCATGAGAGGGTTCGATGAAAGTTTACGATTCATTTCAGTAACTCAAAAACTCTCGATGTAAGGTATACAATTATTAAAATTTTCCTCCAACAATTATATAACTATAAATTGAAAACATTTTTCTGTCCGTATATTTTCTTATTACATCATTTTTGTGGTTCACATTTCACAAAAACATTGTTGGGATACTTATTTATTTTTCCTATAAAAGTCTGCACACAAACAAAAACCATTCATACTGAAAATATATATACTAGAAAGTACAGTCTTGCTAGAGGAGTTAATTCCGTACGTAGATTTAAACTGATCAATTTTGTAGAATCTATTGATTTAGTCTGATTTTCTCCAGTTGTGTGAGCTACTTCAATCTCCAAACATTCCTCAAGTTCCATGACTACTTGAGTCATGGATGGTCTTTTTGCTGAATTTGGAGAAACACAACCCATAGCTATTTCTACAGCTTTCCAAACAGAATTGATGTCAAAATCTTCCTGTAATCTTTGATCAACAATATTTTTTATATCCCCATTTGCAAGCTCGAAACTCACCCATTGACTTCTATGGGTCCCCCCATGTGATTTTCCAATCACAAGCTTACTTGTGATTATTATTAGGAGAACCACCCGAAAGCTATATACGTCACTTTTTTTAGTTAACTTGTTCGATTTGTAGTACCTGCAAGATCAAAGTTATAATCACTGAGTTTGGTAATCTATAGTACATCAAGAAACTGAGTATTTTTTATGAAATAAAGACATGACTATTTACAGGGGATCAAGATATCCGAGGTGCCAGCAATCTTTGTCGATAGATGAGTTCCACCTTCGATTGGAAAACTTTGAGAAAGGCCAAAATCTGCTAACTTAGCATGTAGCTTTTCATTTAATAAGATGTTTGCAGATTTCACATCCCTATGAATTATAGGTGGCTTACAACCACTGTGGAGATATTCCAGTCCTATATGTTACATTTAATGCATTCTAGTTCACTTACAAGTTACAACAATATAAAAAATGTAGAAAGCGAAAAAGAAAATTGTATATCATATACTTCAAATCCTATCAACCTTGGGCTGCCTCTGTTGCTATTTGAAGTCTCCTTTCCCAATTTAAGATATTCACACTAGTCTTGCCTGAATCCATAAAATAATACGTAAGTCTTTATATAACACTTCTGTTTTGATGAATGAAAAATGAATCACATTGTAGTAAGTGAAAAGAAAACCTAAGAGATGTGTGCCTAAATTTCCATTGGCCATGAACACATAGATTTGTCCCATATTTGTTCCATCATCATAATATCCAAGTAGCAACATCAAGTTTTTATGATGATTGTAAGAAGTTGCACCTGTAAATGAAAATCATATCTCAGCCTTATGACAGGAAAAAATGACAAATCTATGTACAGGTTACAATTATATACCTCAGCTTGAAACTGCTTGTACCCATGAACTGATGATTGAGAGAGCATCTTCACAGCTACTTGAGTGTCATCCAAGTTTTGCCATAGTAAACGGTTCCAAACTCTCCTTGCCCAATAATTCTCTCAAAGTCGTTGGTAATTCTCTCCACATCAGAGTATGAAAACCTTTGATTTTTTGGCGCCAAGGTTTTCCTCATTTCCAGTAATTTGATACTCTTCTTTCCATCTGATGGACAATATTATGAGACTAGAAATTGAATTTGAGTGTCTGTTCCAAAACTTTAGACATTCATGTTATTGTTTTCATACCTTGTTTTCTCCTTTTGAGATTCCATAAAATAGCCAATGCAATAAAGATGATAGAAACTGGAACAACTGATGCTACTACTGGAATGATGAACTTGTTTTTCTGTTTGCATGATCCTGAACGACAAAGATTTGGATTCCCCTCCAATCTGAAATCAACAGATGATGATTAAATGGTAAGATGATCTTCACTTACATGAAATTGGAGAAATATGTGATTTAGAAACATATTGATTAATAACACTTTAGACTGAAGGCATACCTAACTGATATCAAACTATTCTTCTCTTTTTCAACGAGTCCAGTTGGAATTGAACCTTTGAGATTGTTTCCACTCAAGTTTCTGCAAAAAAACAAAACACAAATATAATTGGTTTCCACAACCAAGAATAAACTTTTCTTATGGTTATAATCCAAAGTAACATACAATACACTCAAGGATGGTAGCTCTGCCCAAAATTCGGGCACTGGTAATGATTTAAAATGTTGAACTGCCATGATTTCTGTCATTGTTAATAGGTACATACAATACACTCAAGGATGGTAGCTCTGCCCGAAATTGGGCACTGGTCCTGTCAAACTATTGTTTGATAAGTCCCTGAAATAATGATTTAAAATATTGAACTGCCATTATTTCTGTCATTGGTAATAGGTACACAACTTCCAAGTTATATAAAATTGACATCCTTACAAAGATTGCATTGAACTAAGACTGAATATAAACAAAGTAATTGTCCCATTTACTCCACTTGAAGATAAATTCCTGTTTTCGATCCCATAAAATTATTAGTTGACTATTTGATCAAACTTAAGTAGTAGAAGTGCTTGAATTAGAGGTGTAAACTTACAGGGACACGATCCTGGCTGGTCCAAAATCATCATAGCTGACTAAAGTTGTAGTATAATATCTTATACATGAATAATTCAAATTATAATATTTTATACAAACACTAATAAAGGCAAAGCAGAAATTATTTTCAGGAAGAACATACCATCTTGTTGGTTTGTTAGCAATTGTGGGAATTCAATCATTGTCATATAAATTTCAACATCATTGAGGATTGGCGGTAGAGTTTATGAGTTCTTAGTTTTGTTGATAGAGAATTCAATTCTTTTTCCTCTTGAGGGGATTCTGCTGACTAAAGTTGTTGTGGAATAGTAATATGGTTTGAAAGGTCCATATCATAAATCTCCATTTGCATAGATGATCATTTCTCTAGTCTGGTTTGCGTCAAATTCTCCTACATTGACAAAGTGGAAGTAGACATAATATTTTGAATTCGGACAATTAGGCTCCCGGTAAAAATTCTCTAGTCTGGTTTGAGTTTTTTTTTTTTTTTTTTTCCTTTCTTACTATAATTGTGATGCCATAAGCAGATCATGTTATTTAATTCAAATGTTTCCATCATGTGTAACTATTGTGATCACACGTTATGATGCACTTGCATGCAAGATTCAACTCTTGAAATATTATTAAAATGAATTATGAGAGCTGTTTAAACAAGGATAAAGTTATTTCCCAATATGATGAAAATTTTATAGCGAATAAAATACGCACTAAAAACTCGTACAAGTATACATGGTTCATAAATAATACAGTGATAAGTAAAGTATCATTCCCACGAGAATTGTCAAAGTTATATATGTTAATTACTAAACCGATAACTGATTCTTGCTTCTCCTTGGGGATTCCTTTACCTGTATCATCCACTTCAACAACATATTCACGGCTGCAAGGTCAGTTTCTGCTTTCTTGTTCTTGTAAAACAAGCAGGACAGATGCTGTAAAAATCCAAGCGATAATCAAAAGGGCATCCTAAAGAGCATCCAGGTTTACCTCTCTGGTCTTCTTCTTTTGATCACTCATCACCACTAGCTGCGATACAGGTGGTTGTTCAGCCCTTGGTTTTTAAACCACATCATCTGAAAGAACCGACAGAAGGTGATGGACTCGCCATTGTTGTTGAAGCGGAGCACACATGTCAACTGAAAGATTGTTAATTGTTTTTTTTCAGAAGATTATTGAATGCTGATTTTTTTTTTTACGGATTTTATATTAAAGAGATTATCACTGTAAAAATATGGAAAATAAAAGTATCTAAATTTTTCCTTCTTTTGATGAAGTCCAACAAATGAATGAATTATTTTTGCTTAATTTTATTACAACTACATTGTTTTCTGTATGTGTAAACTTAGGTTATTATAGTTATTATACTACAATAATTTTCTGAATGAAACCTTTAACTGCAAATTGAAAACTTTAAGCATTACTTGTGGTTCAATTCGAGACTAAAATTTTTCAATTCGGAATCACATGTACCCGATTTTGGACTAGTTTACTCTTAGCTATGGGACTTAAAACTGACCATTGATTGAGACTAGAAAGTAGGGGTGGGCATCTGCAACCTAACCCTATAGACTCAACACAACCCAATAATTTTTGGTCGGGTGGACCGGGTTAAATCTTAAAAAATATATATATATAAAAAAAAATAATAATAAAAAAAAAATCTTGAGCTGAATTGGATTGGGTTGAGTTGAAAATTATATTGAGTCAGGTTGGGTTGACAAATTTTCAACCTAATTCGTCAAATGCCCACCCCTAGTTTTAAATCCAAGATTTTCTCCTCCCACTAGAAGATCACTTATTAGGGATAAAGATCAATGACAGTTACATGTATACTTAGTTTTTTTTTTTTGTGCCCTTGTGGTTTATGGATTGACCTTTTATTTGTAATATTTAATGGATTAAACTTTTGTTTGTAATTATTTTATGGATTATCTTTATTTGTACTCATTTTATGGATTAAACCTTTATTTATAATTGTTATTTGTAATAGTTGAATTTATATGTGACAATATAATGTTAAGATCATTAGGAAGTTTTTGATATTTCAACCAACATCCAACTCGATCAACCCAATTCGACTATTATTGGGTCAGGTTGAACAATTAAATTGAGTTGGAAGATTTTCAACCTAACTCAATCTAACCTACCAACCACTCTCACTTGAAAGGTACAATTCGCGAACGAACACCGTTAATTAGGAACCTATTTTTTAAGAAGAGTAATGTTAGACTTCTCAAATATTTTATCCAAATTTATAGCTAAATTATGTAATATATGAGTTGTCAAATCTTATTAATAATTATTACATCATTTCATGATTTATAAGATCTTGACAACGTATATGTCACATCATTTAAACATGAATTTAGATAAAATATTTTGGAAGCTTAATATTACTTGCTCAAATAATGTGGTATATGAGTTATTAAGATTCTATTAATGATTACATCATCTCATGATTTACATGATTTTGACAACTCAAAGCATCTCCAATTCTCTCATGGATTGTGAAAAAATTACATTCAACATAGGACGAACAAAGATTGAGTCAAAATGAACATCTCAAATATAATTATCACTCATTAATGTCAAGCTGAGTGACACCACAAAAAAAAAAAAAAAAAAAAAAAAACGTTATCAACGTGATTATCTATTTTCAGAGAGTGTGTTCGACAGTTATATCAGCAAATCAATAATTATTTAATTTTAATTTTCAAATCTAATTAAAAGTAAAAAAAAAAAAAAATGGAAGCATTAAATGAAAAATATGGAAACATTAAATAAAAATACATTGAGACATTAAATGAGAATACATGGAAGCATTGAAGAACAATTTTTCAATTTGATTGTTTATCAAATGATATTTATACCATGTAGGAAGTAAATCCCTTGACATCGATAACATTACACCTTTTGTTAAAATACAATCCATGAGAGCATTAAAGATGCTCTTACATGCCATATCATTTGGGCATGGATTTGGACAAATTATTTGGGAAGTCTAACATTACCCTTTAAGAATTTGAGACAAATTTCTTGCTAAAATAATGTTAGAATAATTACATTAATTGGAAAACCTATTTGTTAAGAATTTAGGAATAATGATAGAATATATGATATCATAACAAAGTTGTAATTATCTGCATGAATTGTCTTTATAACTTTAATAATATATAATTTGAAAATCTATAATCCGTTAAAACTTCTCTAACAACAATGACAAATCATTCTAAATCTACTATACAAAATGTAAGCTGGAAAACTATTTAAATCTAAGAACATAATATAATAAAATATATATATTCTTTCTTATAAAATAATTTATCTAAATGTCCTTGAATAACTTATCATATCTGTTTATAAACAATCTCATATCATTTCTGAAACTTTATTCACCAAATTTCTTTCTATAAAATGAAGTTTAGTAAATCTCTTTTTGTACTAATCAAACTCAGTATATATCATCTGTAATATGAAAATCTATATCAACTAGTACCTAAAAAAATCTGTCATATATGGTGAAAAATATCATCGCACACATAGAGTGAGGGATAATCGCTATCATACATGATGAAAAACATTGTCGCACACATGGAGTAAAGGAAAACCATTTGCTATACACGTGTTGAGCGACTCAGTGACTCTCCCGATAACTTAATGACTCTCTCAACATCTATCATACACGTGCTAGGAGAATCTAAGACTCACTCATATATAATCTATCTGACCGTTGAAGGGGAGGATACAATCATGATATTCTGAAAACATCTTTATTTTTATTCTTAAATCTCAAACAATTTTCATATGCAAATATACGTAATTTTCTTTCTGAATATTATAAAAAACATGAACAAATATTCTTTCTTGAAACATAACATAATATCACTAAAAATATTTTAAACATTTCTTATTATAAATTCAAGCTAAATTTCATTGCATCTTTTCTTTTATTCTAATCTCTTTCTATCGCATTTTGATGGACACATGTTTATTTTCTTTTAAAAAATGGCACTCTCTCTCTCTCTCTCACATTCTCATACCCTTTTCTTTTTTTCTTTTTTTTTTTTTTTTTGGGCCTTTATCTAACAATTTGACTTTTCTAATTTTCAATGTGCAAACCCCACTTGCTTTCTTTCTTACGGGTACTCCTCATGCTAATATTTGTTTGCTTTTGTTTTGTTGATTAAAGCCCAATTTAGTTGGGCTTGCATTGTCGGCCCATTAACTCAAAGCCTCTTTTTTTTATTCCTTAAATGGACCCACTTAAATAATTTTAGTCCGCTTAAAATTTGGACTTCAATTAATCTTCTCAATCCATTAGGATTCAGGTCTTACACTTTCAATACTAGGGGTTGTTTGATATTATTTTCGATTTCAAGGGGTAAAATAATAATAACCATTAAAAATACAGCACAATGTGATGCTACGGTAGGTATCTCCAACCCAACCCGACCACTTTTTATCTGGTTGGGTTGGATTAAAACTTAAAAAAACAAAAAAAAAAAAAAAAAAAAAAATTAATGAGATGAGTTAAGTTAGGTTGGGTTAAAAATTGAATTGAGTTGGGTTAGATTGAGTTGAAAACTTGACAAACATCCATCCCTAGTTTTAAATCCAAGATTTTCTCCTTCTTCTAGAAGAATATTTGCCGGGGATAATGATCAAGGACAGTCTTTATGGTGAATTAAATATTTTATTTTGAATAATTGAATATTTATTTGTACTCGTTTTATTTGTAATTAAAAGTTATCAACTAAACATTTTTATGAATTTATGGATCAGCTGAATACTACATGGTAAATGTGACTTACAACATTCTAGCAATATATTCTTTCTCTCAAAGGATGAAATAATTTTGATAATTTTAACCCCAAGTTTACATGTCATTAGATGTATTGACATCTTCGTGATTATTATTATTATTTAATACTATATACGGTGTAGCCAATCGAATATGAGTTATTGTCAGGTTAAATTAGAGTTCTCTACCATTAAGTCACATTGGATGATGATTATGATTATTATTTGTTAGACTTCATAAACTTAAAATTTCGATTTAAAATTATAACTTAAACATTCATCAATCTATTTCTTTATAATCCAAGAGTTGTCATTCACCTTGAATATATTTATTCTTCCTCAATCTTGATTTATAAGAAAATGAAGAGATCACAAATTTTAATAATTGGGAAATTGAGACATTGAGACATTAAAGTCCAATTTTATGAACCATTTTGATTGAGGTTTGATCTTAGTTTTGGAAGATCAAGGTAATCGTGTTCTTCTTTACGAGAACATCGAATTGATGAAATTATAAGTCCAAAATGGTTATTGAGTGAATAATAAATTGAAGCTCGAAGATCATTCGTTGGAATTGAAATTCATCTGAATTTGAATAAATTGCCATTAAGTATTGAAATAGTGATAGAATGATTGCAATTAACTTCATTTGAACTATTTCATTTATGGTTTTGAATTAAACAAATAATTGCAATTGATTTCATGAAATAATGAATTGGATTAATAACTTATTTATTTCATTTCAGTTATGAATGAAATAAATAATTTTATTTAAATTTTGAATGACAATTGTAACTGAATATTACAATTGATTCTATTGCAATTATGTTGGTTTAATAAGTTAATTATTTCATGAAACTATAAGTTTTGGATTGCAATTGTAACAATTATTTACAATTGAATGCATTTGAATGAAATAATTGTAAAGTTGAGTGGCAATTATGGTGGTAACGGAAAGATTTATGGATGAAATAAATCTGAATAATTGCAATTGTAAATGGTAATTATGTTGTGTAACTGTTGAAGTATTTGCAATTGTAGTCATGTTTAATTCTGAATTGAATTTGCAGTATTAATTATTGGATTAATACGTTGTAACTGCAAAATCAATAGAATTAATAATAGGTTAAAAGACCATTAATTTTTGGTTTTATAAGTGCATATGTGATAATGACTTTATCTGTTGCACAGTTGGATAATCCAGTGATACTAGTTACGGTTTCTATGAACCATTTGGAAAAACTAGATAAATTCAATGATTTGAAAATCAAGAGGTGGTAATAAATATTTTGTTACCTTTGTTGATGATAGCACAAGATATAGCTTACACAGTTAGCAAGCTGAGTAGATATACGAGTAATCCAGGTGCTAATCATTGGAAAGCAATAGTTAAAGTACTAAGGTACTTACGGTTTACTTGTAATTATGGGTTGCACTATGGTAGATATCAGGTTGTTTTAGAAGGATACAGTGATGCGAACTAGATATCTGATATGAAGGATTCTAAATCTACTAGTGGATATGTTTTCACATTAGCAGGTGCAACTGTATCATGGAAATCCTCTAAACAAATGTGTATAGCCAGATCCACAATGGAATCTGAATTCATTGCATTAGATAAATGTGGAGAAGAGGCTGAATGGTTACGTCAATTTTTAGAGGATATTCCAATGTGGCCAAAGCCAGTTCCTGCAATTTGCATTCACTGTGATAGTCAGTCTGCAATAGGAAGAGCACAGAGCAATATGTATAACGGTAAGTCTAGACATATACGTCGTAGACATAATACCGTGAGACAACTACTCTCAACTGGAGTTATCTCGGTTGATTATGTAAGGTCAAAGGATAACATTGCGGATCCGTTAACCAAAGGGTTAAATAGAGAGTTGGTTGAAAAATCATCTAAGGGAATGGGACTGAAGCCCATAAAAGAATAAGTCACTACAAAGGAAAACCCAACCTATATGACTGGAGATCCCAAGATCTAGGTTCAATGGGACAACCTAATTGTAAAGACTTGATTGTATCACTATGTAGAGGTTATCCTCTGGTCCATTCCTATGATGAGATAGTGATACCCGTAGAGTTAGGATAAGCTATGCTTTTAATGATCTTTATGCGTCTGAAATCCGAGCGGAGTAATGCGGATTACTCTAAATTAAGAGATCACCTATGTGAAAGAGAAGTGGGGCCGCTTCTAAAGAGAATTATGGGGGCTTAATTCTTTAGAAACTTTCACAGAACCAGGCATATGTTCATGGCCAAAACGAACATAACAATGAAAACCGATTTGTGTTAGGAAGACATCTGTGTGGAGTATATAAACATTTACACAAACGGCAGAACAGTTCAAAGACATCACGTCTACTGATCAGCTAGTAAATTAAATATATTCTCACAAGGGAAGGTTCAAAGGTAAACACCTACCTATCCTATGCAGATCTTGACCGTTGAGCTCTATCACCAAGTCATAGGTGTCCTTGTGTTATAGTTTCCTCTGTCAATTTCATTCATGTGGGGGATTGTTAGAAAATGGTCATCAATAATCATTTTCATGGTTGATTAAATGAATGAGAAATTGAATCTCAAATTGCACTCTTTGATGCAAGGAATGGTCATTAATCCCATATTGGAAGATGAAAAGGGATTTGGGTTGTTTCCATTCAAATTCTTTGTTTCAATTTAAATTAAATTGTCATTAATTGATTTTAATAATTTTCAGTTGACAAATCAAATTTTAATGATTTTGTAACTGAATTATGAGTTAATGGATGTGTTTAAATTTTGATTTTAAATTAAAATTGTAACAATCATGTTTTAATGATTTTCAATTAACAAATCAATTTTAATGGCAAATTAATTTAAATAAATTTTGTAACCATTAATAAAATAATGGATGGAATTGAATGGAGGCATTTAAATTCTGATTTTAAATCAGAATTGTAACAGTCATGAGTAATGACCATAATTGAGCCATGAGTAATGATCATAATTGTTAGAATATAATTCTAATTTATGGTGAGTAAATTCTGATTTTAAAATCAGAATTGTAACAGTCAAAAGAATGACCATAATTGAGAGTTGTTAATTCCCCAAAAGTTGAATGTTATATATTGACATCCAAGTTGAAGAAAGGTAGTGAGTTTTGAGAAATAATCTTCTTTGGTTTCTTACACTTTCAACTCTAGTTTAGGCTTCCAGTGTGATAAAGATCAGATTCAACTCGGTTCGTCGGACGGTTTCAGCCGCTGTATCCTGGGAGACGAACGCAAGTAATACACCGCGAATTCGTTTTAAGGAGACTGTAATTCTTACAGGCCTCGGCTGCTTCAAGTTATATTCAGAAGTTTATTGTAATTTTCATGTAATTTGTTGTTTAGTTTTTCTTTTGTATTGTTTGTTTCTTTTTCCTTTATTCTGCGTATGTGCAGAAACATAATCTTGTAATCTGTAACTGACTTCCAACAAAAATTAGTCACATTAAGTAAGACTTGTGAGTTGAGCTCACAACTTTTTATGACGCAAGTGGATAGATTTTTGGTTAATTTTTAAATTATCAAAACCACTTTTTCTCTCACTACTTTAGTTAATTATAGTTAATTCTAACTGTTAATAATAAAGTTGGATGAAAATAATCAAATTTCCCTAATAGTTTTTTTTTTTTTTTTAAAAAAAAATTGTTTTTTTTTTTAAATTAATTAATTAAAAAGCATAAACCTTCATAATCCATATCCAAAATGGATGTTGGAGATTCATGTTTTGTTAAAATAATCTTTTTAAGAAAATAAAAGTTAAAAGAAATCGGAAAAAAATTAAAAAAAAAAAAAAAAAAAAGAGATCTCCATTATTCATGTTTTAGATTGTTTTTCACTAACGATGTACAATTTCGTATAATTTAAAAATTAACTTAAATCCACTTGCAAAAAAAATTAAATCACAGGGGCATTTTATGTAAATATATTTTAAAAGAATTGCAAGTAATCTAACAATAATTGTCATATGTCGAGTTCTGTCGAAATCAAATATTATATGTCAAGTTTATCTATATTCTCAGATTAAACATTATATGTGTGATCTAAAATTATACTCATATAATCCAAGAAATATATTCCCACAATATGTGGAGATAATTTCCCAAATACTAAATACATGTTGTAAGATTCAGACCACCCTCTATACAACACTTCAAACACGCCACAAAAGACTTATGCAGGCACTGTTGGGATTGGTTGAATACCATTCAAGTGTGAATCCAGTATTGGAGATTACTAACCTCTCAACAACACTTCGAACACGCCACAAAAGACTAGACAATAGATCTGCACACCCATTGCAAACGACTGTTATTATTATTATTATTATTATTATTATTATTTGAAACTGATTGTTATTTTTATTGTTTATTATATTTTTATTCTTTAAATGAAATCAACTGTTGCAAGTATAGTTTTAAATATAATTCTGAATATAGGAAAGCAGTCTCTTTTGCCATGAAGAATTACTGTTATTTGGTTCACTTAATTCTTCATTTTTTGTTTAAAAGTCATTAGTCAAGCTTTCTATATGTTTAATTGCTGAAAAACTGGTTGATTAGAGTTGTTAAAAATTCATTGATTTGACCTACTTGATAAAACATTTGTGCTCAAAAGATTATTGCACAACCATGAACAAAGGGCACGTGTTTTGTAGATCAATCAGAGTAAATTATACAAAATTATATGAACACATTGACTTGAAGACTTTTGGGTTGTGGTCATCTTCACCCGTCAAAAAGTATGAAATGTGATATTCATTGATAAATCTTGCTTCCACTTTTGTATACAAGTCTTAATTATTGCAATGAGCTTTGTCCATCCATTATTATTATTATTAGGTGTGGACAAGTCTATGCGGTTATGATGCAAAATTTATATTCTTAGTTTAGCAAACTTTTAACTTAAAAAACAAAATCCAAACTGTCTCGTAAAAGATAGAATTTGAGTACTCTTGAGTTGTTTGATATGTGATTAACTACACTTTTTTAGGCAAAGAGACTCTCCTATTATGAAAATTAAGAGCAATCTGATATATATTGAATGTTTGATGAAAAGAAAAACTTCTACATATTTAGATATATATATATATCCAAATGGACAAATCATTCATATAATTTTATTATTTGGTATGAGTCTTCCATGTCAATATTTATTTGCCGCCTATATAATTTAAATAAGTTGAATGTAAACATGCTTCACATTGAAGCATTTCTCGATTGGCACCATGTGCAACAATTTAAGCCTAGTATTGATTAAGTGGAAACTTCCCGTTTTAGCTTTTGTTTATGCCTTTTCCTTCTCATAGTGTTTTAAATAATATTTTTAGCGTAGGAGTTTCACATGAAAACATCTTATATAAGAGTTACGTCCAAACCATTCATTTTTTTTGTTAATGAAATGTAATATATACATATATATATATATATATATATTTGAGATTGTTTTGTATGAATGTTAAAAGATGTGAGATATATATGTTTGAAAAGAATATAATTTTTCAAATAAATAGATCATTTTTTTTCTAAAAATCCCTTTGTTTTCCATATATTTTTAGCTGTTTAACTTTAAAAATATGATAAAAATAGTTCATGAACTCGTAAAACCATGAAATTTGTGATTATATATATATATATATATACACACACATACAGAGACAGAGTGGCAAACTTAGAAAATTTGTTCAGGAATGACACATAAATAATATTCAAGATTTGAGTTAATATATTTATTAAATATATATTTATTCATAAATAAATAAATATTTATTTTAAAAATTAAATTATTACTAACGTAAAAAAGTTACAAAATATTTTTTTAATCTAATGTTAAATTAAATGTTAAAATAAAAGCAATTATTTAACATTTAATCTACTTTTAAATGCTAGTCACACCACCTCGAACAACATGAAAATAAAATAAAAGAACTATCAAAATATATATTTTTTTAAAATAACTTCAATCTACTTTCAAATTTTGTAAATGTTTGGTAACTTTTTTAAATAAATCCACAATATTCGTTAAGTAATAAACGAGATGTGAGAGAGACTTAAAAGATTGAAAATTTAAAGAAAAATTAATGAGTAGTTTGTGTAAGCATTATATAAATTGCGACAAGAAAAATAGTTCATAATGGTTATATTACTATCCATAGTTGGCCATAAGCATAAGAATATGTCGGCCCACCTACTATGCTTCTTTTTGGAAAAAAAATTGAAAAAAAAAAAAAAAAAAAAAAAAAAAAAAAAAAAAAAAAGCATAAGTTTTGACAAGGATGAGAATCAAACTCATGACCTAGGACATCAACTACAATCTCCTTGCCATCAGTGCATTTCAATACCAATGATTTCATTTACTTCAATATTTATATAATTAAATATGTAATAACTTACAAACTCAATTAATTTTAAAAATTTCAGGAGGACACGTACCTCTCCTAACTCAAAGCTAGGTCTGCAATGTGTATGTACATATGTATTCACAAATATGAGAAATATGGAGGAGGATACATGACATGAAATATTTATAGTTGGATTAAAATATGTGCAAGTTATTTACTACTGAATTAGTCTCAATTTTGTGAATTTCACTATTTTGAACTTAAATCCAAACCCGAACATCCCACCCATGTTGTTCTTTTATGATTGAGCTTTGGAGCAATTAATAATTACTAATGAAAATGAAAGGGATCAAATTTTTTGGAAAGGAAATTAGAAAAAGGAACTAGCTATGAGAGAAATCAAATTCTCTTTCCAACTAAAATTTAATTCCCAACTTAAATACAACATACACTTTTTTTTTTTTAATAATTTTTAGATTATACAGTAATAAAAAGTTATAAAGTAAATTCTCGTTTACTTTGTTAGGATTTTTAATTAGTAAGCAAGTGAAAACAAATTAAGAACTTTTGACTTAGAAAATTCTGAGTTCACATCAACTTAACCTACCAGAAAACCAAAGTATAATCAATCATCGAGCTTATATGTTGGAAGGCTTAGGAAGACTACATGAAATTAAGTTGAGGGCACCTCTTTTTGTTTCGATCAATTTCTTGGAAAATATGAAAGTAAAAACTTTAATACAAAAGTAATATAAATTAATTGACTTGAAACCTTGGGAGTTCACGTGATCTTCATTGTTCAAAAAGCAGCAAACGAAAAAATTAATTTGTTAAAGGACACTAATAGACCTCAAATTACTTTTGTAAAGAAGTGATGTAGCGACCTTGACTTGTCTAACAAACAACCGATCGGTTCATTGGAGAAGTGGAGTGGGATTTCAATTCTTTTAGTTTCATTACAAATCCAAAACTTAAAATTGCAATACTGAAAAATTAGATGATGAGCACTTTGTTAGGAAAATTGGCTCCCAAAACCTTCCTCTGGAGACCTACCTTACATAGAATAATAGAGAAATAAATTAAAAAATAATAACAATCACAAAAACACAAAAATTTACATGGAAAACTCCAAAACAGAAGAAAAAACTATAGCCCTAAAAAAAAAAATTCATTATATGAAACATTGTTACAATCACAAATATTATTCTCTCAAATCTTACAACCCCAATACACCCACACTCTTCAAAACATATATTAACTTACACTCTTCTATAGTCTAAAATAAGAGGAACAAGATAAAAATTTTAACTAAAATCAAATATAATACTTGAAGTTGACTGAGACAATTGGAGACAAAAGTCTTGTAATTCTTATATAGGCTTGAAAATCCTTTCACTCTTGCTTCTTTTCTGATGTAGGGCTAGGATCCCCTTTTATTTTACCAAATTCTTAACACACCTGCGTCATATCAGGTGGCTATTTTTTAATTATTAATTTTTTTTTTATATTTAGTAAAAAAGTTTTTAATTATATATATTTATTTCTAATATTTTTTCCACTGGGGGTAAAATAGTAATTAAAACATTGTAACCAAAATGAGGAGCAAATGAGTCATTTTGCTCATTCTGTTTGTTTTGACTAGTAGTTGACTGACAAAAGAGACTATTTTAATGTGTTTTAAAAACTTTATGGAACATCAAAGCTAATATGAATTGATAATTAAACAAATGACACTTTTCGAATGTGTAAGGATGACAATGAAAATTTTCCTAATATAAATGCATTGACGAGTGTTTTTTCTTTTTAAATACTAGTTGGTTCACATGTTTTGTACAAGAATGAACATAAAGAAATTATTATAGATTCAATCAATTCACATGACCAACAATTTTAACATATACAATATGTTTGAAAATAGAAGTCAAAACAACATTAGATGCTGAATAAATCCGTAATGCTTGAAGACAGACAACAGTCATCATGAATAAAAGAGAAATTTACTTTAATATTTTTAATCTGAGTTTAGATTAAGTTTAAAATTTTGGTATGGAAACAGTACTAGAAAAATAATCATGATATGATAATTTCCATATCATGATTATTTTAATGTGTTTTAAAAACTTTATGGAACATCAAAGCTAATTTGAATTGATAATTAAAAAAATGACACTTTTCCAAAGTGTAAGGATAACAATGAAAATTTTCCTAATATAAATGCATTGACGAGTGTTTTTTCTTTTTAAATACTAGTCGGTTCACATGTTTTGTACAAGAATGAACATGAAGAAATTATTATAGATTCAATCAATTCACATGACCAACAATTTTAACATATACAATATGTTTGAAAATAGAAGTCAAAACAACATTAGATGCTGAATAAATCCGTAATGCTTGAAGACAGACAACAGTCATCATGAATAAAAGAGAGATATACTTTAATATTTTTAATCTGAGTTTAGATTAAGTTTAAAATTTTGGTATGGAAACAGTACTAGAAAAATAATTATGATATGATAATTTCCACAGAGTAATTAAATTGGATGACAATTTGATTTCAATTAGGCAGTTGGCAACACAAGGTTATGTGATAACTTTTTCAGAAGATGCCTAGAAGATTTCGAAAGGAGCTATGACTATTGCCAGAGAAAAGAAGCTTGGAACTCTCTATACAACCACAGATGGACGTGGTTTATTTGCTGCAGCTGAAAGTAGAGGTGATCCAAACCTATGGCATAAGAGGCTTGGGCATATGAGTGCTAAGGGATTACGAGTCATGCATTCTAATGGCAAGTTGTCAAATTTGAAATCGATTGACCTAGACATGTGTGAAAGTTGTGTTTTCGAAAAGCAGAAAAGGGTGAGCTTTAAGAAAGTTGGGAGAACTCCAAAGAAAACAAAATTGGAGTTAGTGCACACAAATGTTTGGGGACCTGCACCAGTTTCCTTAGTTGGCAGAAAATATTATTTTGTCACTTTTATAGATGATCACTCAAGGAAGGTTTGGGTTTATTTTTTGAGGCAGAAATCTGAGGTGTTTGAAGCTTTCAAGAAGTGGAAGGCTATGGTTGAGAATGAAACCGGTTTGAAGATCAAGAAGTTGCGATCCGATAATGGTAGTGAGTATGAAAATTTTGAGTTCAAAAAGTTCTGCTTCGAGAGTGGGATTCGTCTCGAGAGGACCGTGCTTAGTACTCCACAGTAGAATGGTGTTGCGGAACGTATGAATCGAACATTGACTGAGAGAGTTAGAAGCATGAGACTACATGCTAGTTTGCCGAAGCAGTTCTGGGCAGAAGCAGTCAATACAGCAGCTTATTTGATCAATCGTGGTCCATCAACACCTTTAGATTTCAAACTACCCGAAGAAGTTTGGAATGGTCAAGAGGTAAAACTTTCTCATATTAGAGTTTTTGGTTGTGTAGCGTATGTCCATGTTAGTGATAATGCTAGAAACAAACTTGACCCAAAATCTATTAAATGTACTTTTATTGGCTATGGGGATGAGGAATTTGGGTATAAGTTTTGGGATGAAAATAGTAAAAAGATGATTAGGAGTATGGATGTCATCTTCAATGAGAAAGTTATATATAAAAATAGAAAATTTATAGAGTCGTCTAGTGGGGAGTCGTCTGAACCTAACTATTTTAATCATGATGATGTGTCTGTTTGTAAGAATCCTAAGTTAGGTAAGGAGTTAGAAGCCAAGGAGACCACAGAAAAAGAATCAGTCACTACTTCAACTTCGACGCCTGAAGGTGTAGACTCAAAACCAGTAAAAAAGGGTATTGCAGATTTATACCCTGATGAGTTAGAAGATCCAGCGAATGCACTGGAAAGGTCCAAGCGACGTCGAATACCAAATAAGAAGTATGATTTGAACTATCTGCTACTTATTGATGCTGGGGAGCCTGAATGCTATGCTGAGGCACGTCAAGTAGATAATTCTAGCAAGTGGGAGCTAGCGATGAAGGATGAGATAAAGTCCTTGAATTCGAACCGTACATGAGAGTTGACAAAGTTACCAGAGGGTAAGAAGGCACTCCAAAATAAATGGGTCTTCAGAATTAAGCAAGAACATGATGGCTCTAAAAGGTATAAAGCTAGATTGATGGTCAAGGGTTTTCAACAAAAAGAAGGCATTGATTACACAGAGATATTTTCCCCTGTTGTGAAGTTGAGCGCAATTCGGTCAGTTTTGAGCATTGTGGCGGCAGAAGATTTAAATCTAGAGCAACTAGACGTAAAGACCGCTTTTCTACATGGTGATCTCGAGGAGGAGATATACATGATACAACCAGAAGGTTTTATGGAAAAAGAAAAAGAAAATCCGATGTGTAAGTTGACTAAAAGCTTGTATGGCCTCAAGCTCCACGTCAATGGTACAAGAAATTTGATGGTTTTATGCAAAAAAATGGATACATGAGATGTAATGCTGACCATTGTTGTTACTTCAAGAAGGTTGGTGCCAGTTACATTATTTTATTACTTTATGTTGATGGCATGTTGGTAGTTGGTGCAGATTTGGAAGAAATAAACAAATTGAAGAAACAACTGTCTAGTGAATTTGAGATGAAGGACTTGGAGGCAGCAAAACAGATTCTTGGAATGAGAATTAACAGAGATAAGAAGAGAGGTACATTGCAATTGTCTCAAGCAGAGTATATTCATAAGGTTCTTCAACGCTTTAGCATGAGTGATGCTAAACTAGCCAAAATTCCCCTAACCAGTCACTTTAGACTTTCCAAGGATCAGTATCCACAGACAGATAAAGAAAGGGCATACATGGATAAAGTTTCATATGCATCTGCAATTGGAAGTTTGATGTATGCTATGGTTTGCACGAGGCCAGATATTGCTCATACAGTGGGAGCAGTTAGTATATTTATGTTCAATCCAGGCAAGCTGCATTGGGAGATAGTTAAATGGATTTTGAGGTATCCACGAGGTACAACAGAAAAATGTTTATACTTTAAAATGAGTGATTTGAAGCTATAAGGATATGTTGATGCTGACTTTGCTGGAAAGGTAGATCATAGGAAGAGCACTACAGGGTACGTTTTTACTTTGGGTGCGACAGCTATTAGTTGGATTTCCCAACTACAGAGGATTGTGACTTTGTCTATAACTGAGGCAGAGTATGTAATTGTTATAGAAGCAAGCAAAGAACTGATTTGGTTACAAGGTCTGTTAGCAGAATTGGGGTTTAAACAAGTGTTGAATGTGTTGCACAGTGATAGTTAGAGTGCGATACACTTAGCCAAGAATTCAGTATTTCATTCGAGGACCAAGCATATAGGTCTATGATATCATTTCATTCGTACTTTATTGGATGAAAGAGTGTTGACACTTGTGAAGATTCTAAAAGTAAAAATCCAGCTGACATGTTGACCAAGCCAGTGACTATCGAGAAATTGGAGCTGTGTTCAGCTTCAGTTGGTCTTCATGGTTGAAGCAAAGGAAGTTGAGTGCACCGTTTTTCACTATTCAGAAGAATTGATGATTACATGTGTTTCAGTCTTCAAATGGGAGATTGTTAGAATTGTGAAGCCTAAAAGAATTTGAATTCCAGAAGAATTCGAATTCAAAAACAGATCAAACTTTATCTACCCCGAAAGTATATTAAACGAAGTCCGTTTTAAGCAAATAATGTATCGTTGGAAAGCTTCAAACGCCACAAAAATCACAGCCAAAAAGGGTCTGACGCGCCCCAACAACGTCCGGTGGTCAGTTTTACACGGATTCTTCTTAATCCGTTTTCTTTAAGGTTTTTGAGTCCAAATCAGTTGTGAATTGTTCCTATGCTATAAATACACATGTTGAACATCTTATAAGTGTGATTACATGATGTATTAAGGGTCTCTAAGGGTTTAGACTTAGATTGACAAGTTTAGGAAGGTGAGAGAGATTTGTGAGGGAGAAATTTCGTGATTGAGAGTAAGAGAGATAAAAGTGTGAGTTTGTAATCATCAATTTGATAGTGAAAAAAGTGCTGGTGCACTTCGTGGACGTAAGGAATTTTTCGAATCACGTAAAATTCTTGTGTCTCTTTTGTTTATTTGTTTGGTGTGTGCTTACAACTTTCTTCTTCTTCTTTCTTTCTGGGTTAATCTACCCAACATGGGCCACATCGATGCATGAAGCTACTACCTTGTGTGGTCTTTCCATGTTGAAATGCATGGTGATCCTGGCTTTGTGCCAACTACCAATTCTTGCACATGGGCTGCAGGGTTTCCTTTTATGGCCTGGGTTGGACATGGCTTCAAAGGCTGACAGTTTGCTTGGCTTCATTTAACGGCAACATGGGCTGGTTTTACTTCATAAACTGCATGAATGGAGCAAAATGGGCTACTCATGAAAATAACATCGATGATAATATATTAATTCAGCCCTATATAATTATTTCTTGCACAGATTCGCCTCGAAATAACTCGAAAACTAATCAATTATTTTTTCATGACTCACTTAAAAATAATAAATAAAAACACACCAAAATAACAATGAGTCATTCAACATAAAATTGAGATTTAAGAGCATGAAATCACGATATATTTTATCCTGATAACAATCCTACTTCAAATTATAAAGCCTAGGCTTTGGGTCTAATGGCTATCAATATAATATGAAGACTTGGTTTGTCCAAAAAATTCGGGTTCAAATGTGCTCATATGTAATTATATATGTAATTATTCAGTGATCTACATTTACTAAGGTCAAATGATTACTAACAATTAAGAAATATGAAAATTACCAACCCTCAAAATGGGAGACAAGGAGTGCCCCAAAGGTTACTCATAATCCCTTGATATACATTAGTTTACTAAGAAAGTCTTTTTGAAGAACAAGTCCCCCATGAAACAGTATACATGGTAACGTATTTGAATACCCTCCAGGCATTGATAGCTCACCAACTACAATAATATATGCAGTAAATCTTATATAAAATATTAGGACAACAATGATTAGTTTGCAAGTTGCTTTCATGTGATTACATGTAACTATATTTGCTCCCTATGAACTTGTCAAAGTAAAAGTAAAAATTGAATACTAACTTAAACCAAATACATTGCACTTCTTTATTGTTATATTAAAAAGTTTAAGAAAATGAATGCTTCACCACTGAAATATTGGTCATGCCATTGACAATATCAAACACCAATAAACAAGACAATAATTTTGGTTAATTGATTATATGAGTACAAGAAGTTAATGAATGAACTTATGGATGTAAAAATGACATTAATGTAGAGCTATATCTATTGATTTATGATATATTTAAGGTCAATTAGAATTGATAAGATTTTTTTCTTTTTTTAAATAGAATTGATAAGACTGTTAAACAAATCATTTCCGGCGCCCTATACTTTTCCAAGATTTTTTTCAAAATTTGAAGTAGTCCAAATTGGTAAAATCGCTTTTTATTCCGTTAAGTCTCGAACCAATTCTAAGTTGGTTTAATTGTAATCATTAGTGAGAAGTACCGCTTGGCAAATATGGCTTACACCATTCTACCACAAATCAGTTATCCTAGATATCCAACTTTTTAAAAATGGTATATATGCTTTATAAGTTATATTCAACGTAGCCAAAAATAGATTCCTGGACACAAATATATACCAATGATAACTTTGTACAAATCAAACAATTTAGTAAGAGATACATGTTGCTTGAACAAAAACACCCAAGAAGAGGTGTACGACGTTCCTTTGCCAAGACAAGGCAAAATATACAAGAATTCAACCCAAGCCCGGAAATGCCCACCCCTAGGTGCCAAGATCAAACATAGCAAATTTACTTACATTACTTTTATTTTATTTTCTTGCATGATACATCAATTTTATTAAACCGAGGTGAGATAATCCATATGTGATAAATCTCATATACAATTCAAACATAAAATTAAAATTTAAAAAATAAACACTTTCTAAGTTATTGAACAAATTGAGAATATCAATAACAAATATATTCATAATATATTATCTTCCATTGTAACAATAATATTTAATAAATCATAATATTCTATCACCTTATGTGTTATAATTTTAAATTTTATACTTTTATCACCTAATTAACATTCAAATTTAACTGCCTTAATTCAAAGCCTGCTCTTCTTATTGATCTGATTATTACTACTCTCTTTCACCACGAGCGTTTTCGCTATCGCCCGGAGCTGAAACTTCTGAACCTTTCCGGTGGCTGTTTTCGGCAACTCCGCCAAGAACTCCACCTTCTTTGGAACCATGTAATGGGGCATGTTTTTCCTACAATAAGCTATGATATCACCTTCTTTAACATCATCAACCTTCCCTATCCGGTTCTTCTTCACTGCAACGAAAGCGCATGGGCTCTCTCCCCACCTTGAATTTGGCATCGCCACCACCGCTGCCTCCAAAACCCTAGGATGCTTGTACAATATAGTTTCAACTTCGACACTGTTTATGTTCTCTCCTCCTGAGATGATCACGTCCTTTGAACGGTCCTTGATCTCCAAGTAACCATCCGGGTGTCTGACCCCCACATCTCCAGTTCGAAGCCACCCATCTTTGAAGGCGTCTGCGGTGGCGTTTTCGTCTTTGAAGTAACCCTTCATGAGGCTACTTCCACGAATAACTATCTCTCCCATGGATTTGCCATCTCTTGCCACGCTTGTCATTGTCTCCAAATCCTTCACATCCACGTTGGCTAGAGTCAATATGGAGACCCCTTGACGTGCCTTGAGTTTGGACTGGTCATGCCTTGGAAGATCATTCCATTTTGATTGCCATTCACATATCAGAGCTGGTCCTGTGGCTTCTGTGAGTCCATAAGCGTGTGTTACATGGAACCCTAAGGGTTCAATCTTTTCGAGAAGTGACGGTGGCGGTGGAGCTCCTCCGGTGAGGACTTGGACAGGTGGGGAGTAGGGGGTTCGTGGTTTCTCATGGGGTTTCGCTTCTAGGAGAATGTTGAATATTATGGGGGCACAACACATGTGAGTGACTTTGTGGATGGAGATGTTACTGTAGATGTCATAGGCGGTTGTGTGGCGGAGACACACGTTGGTTCCACCGCGTGCGGCGATTCCCCATGTGAATGTCCAACCATTGCAGTGGAACATAGGGAGTAACCACAAGTAGACAGGCTCACTCCCCATTTCCCACCCTAAAATCAAGCTGAGAGTACTCAAATAAGCCCCTCTATGGCTATAAACCACCCCTTTTGGCTTCGACGTCGTGCCGGAGGTGTAATTCAAAGCGATCGGATCCCATTCATCATCGATCTGGTCAGGTTCGAATCCCACGTTACCCATCTGAATCATCTGCTCATACTCCAGCTCACCTAGACGGACTCCGGTGGGAGAGTCTATATCATCTATGACAATACCTGGAGGAATTGAGGACTCAAATGCCATAAGTATCTTGAGAGCCTCTCGAGCCAATGGCACGAACTGGTAATCCACAAAGAAGACCTTGGCCTCCGAGTGATGGAGAATGGTGGCGATGGTCTTGGCATCCAGCCGTGTGTTAATGGCGTTCAGCACCGCCCCCGCCATCGGCACTGCGAAATGCATCTCGTATGTTGCTGGAACATTTGGAGCGAGTATGGCTACCTGAAAAATAAAAATCCATCATCCTATTAAAAAAAATAGCTTGTACTGACACCTGTGTTAGTACTGTTACTAAGCCAATAAACGATAGACAACCAAGAGGTGTGGCTCTTGTCTCATAAAAATAAAATATTTTATATATGATAGATAAAAATATGTACGAATTGCACGAATTTCCCTGAGGTATATCTAAGATCATATTGAAACATATTTACTTTATTTATTATAAAATACCTACACTACAATAGTCAAATCCGGTAAGGTTAGTCAAACTTATTTGACTTAACAACAATTTTGATTTTTATAGTTTTTTATTTTTTTACAATTTTAAAAATAGAAAAGAAATTAAAATTAATGAAAAAAAAATCTCCACCATCTATCACATTATGAATAGTGAGTATTAATTTTAAAATAAAAAATGGTACAAAAAAGAAAATAAAAAAAAAAAAGAAATCTCCACCATTGGTTACATTATGAACAGTGAGTATTAATTTAAAAATAAAAATAAAAATTATTACAAAAATAAAAATTAAGAAATGAGTTAAAAATCTAAATTCAAAGTCTAGATCTTTAATTTGAAGATCTAGATTCAGAATCTAGATCTTCAATTTTGAAACTAGGTCTTTAATAATAATAATAATAATAATAAATGAGATTGATTGAAAATTTGGGTTTGAAACCCAAATTTTAAACTTGAAAATTTGAGTTTGGAACTCAGATCTTCCAAAACATAGGAAAAAAAAGTATTGATTGAATATTTGGGTTCAAAGCTTAGATTTCCAAAAACTCTGATCTTCCAGAAAAGTAAAAAAAAAAAAAAGATCAACAAAAATATAAAATATTGATTGAATGTTTTAAAGGAAACTTACAACGGTATTCTTAACAACATTGAGGGAACGTAGAGAAGAGGCGAGACGACAACAACGATCATAGGTTTGGCACCATGTGAAATGGGTATTCTCATAGATTATAGAGGTTCGATTGGCATATACGGAGGCTGCTCTTTTTAAAAAGGTTATAGGAGTGAGAGGGACATAATTCGCTTTGCATTTTCTAAGTTTCTCCATTGAAAAAGTATAAATTTGTACTCATATTTGTTTTCCTTGAAAAAGGTAAAGGAAGAGGAAGAGAAAGGGAGGATATAAAAGAAAATGTTTGAAGGAAGAGAAGGATTGGATGGGATAGAATTGAATTAAATTAGTATTATAATATATTTGGTGTAGCTGGGATTTGGTTGGATTGGAATGAACTAAAAAAATATAATATTAAATGAAATCATTTTAAAATCCATTTAAATCCATCATTTAAATAAAATACGTGAAATTAATAATTTTTTAAATATATCTAGATTTTAGTGTATTCTATACAAATATGAAGAGTAATGCTATATTTCCTAAATTGTTTGTTCAATACAAATATAAAGAGTAATGCTAGATAACCTAAATTGTTTGCCCAAATTAACGCTTAAATTGTATGATACGTGAGTTGTCAATATTTTATTAGAAGTAATGTTACACTAGCGAAAAAATTGTCCAAATTCATTACTCAAATGATATAACAAGCTTTTGTATAATTACCATATTATCAATACATAATTCCAAATATTAATGTAATAGCTATAAATCAATTTATCACATAATTTGAACAAAATTTTTGAGTAAATTTTTGAGAAATATAGTATTATTTTCCTATTAATTATCACATCATATTATGATTTATAAGATGTTGATAATTTACATGCCATATCATTTGATTATGAATTTGGGTAAAATATCTGGGAAGCATAGTATTACTTAAATTTCAATTGAATATACCTAGATTTTAATGGATTTTATATGAATTTAAATTTAATACACTTAGATTTTAATGAAATTCATTCAAATTTGAAATGAATAACCAAAATACCAAAATATGTATTTAATACACTTGACATTACTCAAATTTGAATTGAATGCACCTAGATTTCAATAGAATCCATTCAAATCTGGAATAAATGTACCCAAACTTCTAAAATGTTTTTGTTAGTATAAATGTGTTGTCATATTATGGTATATTGATGCACTGCACTAAATTACACCAAAACTATGCAAGTATACACAATCTCTATGCAGTACAGTGGCAAATCAAGGTTGCTCCCAAAGAAATAGTTACTGAACTAGAGCTAAGTATCGAAATTGATTGTCACAATCTTTATCCCAACAATTGAATGATAGATTGAAAACTTGTAAACTAGCTTACTAAAATCAAACAAATAAATAAAATTAATTAAAATTCAACAACCACTTCGACAAACTCTAGGGACACAATTTCATTACTACATTGTTAAATTGTTATTTTTCACAAAAGATATTTTTAGGATTTCATCTTGTATCTAATTGAATACACTATAGCATTTACGAGCCTTTTTCGATCGTTCAAGCAAGTACATTCGCATTAAACAACTAGTTATATTTCTAGGCTGAATAATTAATACAAACTCATTACAAACAAGTATTCACCCACAATCACATGTAATGCATGCATAAGTATATTTCTATTTAATTTACATGCTAAATGACATTTTATCAAGTTCTAGATCGTTACACCTCTTTCAAATGCATCACAACCAATAAGATCTATTAATTAATAGATCATATTCAATCAATAGCATTATGATCTAATAAAACAAAATACTAAGACAAAACCATGCATGTTATTTTCTTTAAATCATCCAATAGAACAACAAAACGTTAGGCTACATTGTAGCCCTAAATCTACAAATTAGTTCATCATATTTTTAACACAAAACAATCCAAATAAATAATATAAATCAAACATCATATAAATAACAACGAAAAGAGAATAAATCATAACTTAGAATAGGCTGAAATTAACTCCAAAAAAGTGAAAATGCTCTCTTGTTGCATTTGAAACTACCCTAAAATGATGCTTAATTGAATCCTTAAAAGATTGATGGACTGTATGGTGAAAAATGGAGAGAAAATGAAAGAAAATGATGTGAACTGTGTTCTCTGGCTTTTGATTCATAACCCTGCTTTAGAAAGTGAAGAATTTATAGTTTGAACAAGTTAGGGTTTAAGAGTCATTTCCATGCACGTTTCACGCTATGATCGCAACTTGTGTCTTGTGATCCAAAGTCACGATATACACTGGAATGGAATGGTGACTCTGGATGGCAACTAACAACCTTACCCTGATTCGTGACACTCAGTTGGATGTTCCACTAGAATGCAAGGGTGACCCACACACGTGACTGACACCCTGTCTATGGTCATGATCCTTTTTCATGATACTTTTTGCCTGCTAATTATTGGTTAATTTTTTTTTAAACCAATTTATTAAAACCTTACAAGTGTACAAATTGTTTTGTTGAGTACAATGACAAGCAATGGTCGATCCTAAGAGGAGTTTCAACTTACTTAAACAATTAAAATAAAGAAAAAGGGTTTTGGAGTTTGAATTAAGATTAAACAAAGTAAATGCTTAAAATTAAATGAAAGAAATCAATTAAAAAAAAAAAAACTTAGTTAAGACATCCTATCCTCCAATAAACAATCCCTGAATTTGTTATAAAAATTAATAAAGCAAATTCATGATAATGCATGATGAAGACATTTACGACAAGGTATTATTAACTCATGCTGTATAGATTCTTTCTATGCAAATCGCATGATGTCTACGTAGATGTGTGTATTCTTAATTATAACCTAACATAATGTCTGCTTAGATTTAATTATAGGAATCCATCAAGAACTAAAAAAATAGAATATCATACAACTCCTAAAACATGATGTCTATCCTAAATATCCATTAATTAATGTCTTTTAATTGATTTTTAAGCAATTGATTGTTACAAACTAAGATTATACCTGTATGCAGAGGCGGACCCACCATTGGGCCAGGGGGGGCACGTGCCCCCCCTGAAATTTTTAAAAAATTAATTAAATAAATTCAATGTCATAAAGTATCACATTCGGGCAATGGTGCTGATGGTTGATATCAAGCTAATCTTTCTCTCTGCTGTCGCGGGTTCGAACCTAACAGTGCGCAAGATTTAGCTTTTTCTCTTTTTTAATCATTTATATATTATATAAATAAATTGCAAAAATCTAACACAGCCACATCATGGCTTTGATGGTTGTGCTTGTCTTTCCTTTTCAATAGGGACCGGGTTCAACACCTTTCTCCCTCTTTAATGTGTGTTTTGTTGTTTTTGTTTTTTTTTTTTTAAATTTTTATTTAATTTTTTTATTCACTCATTAAATATGCTTTGTTCCTTGTTTTTTTTCCTTTTTTCTCTTTTTTTTTCCCTTATTATTACAAACTAATCTTCAAATTTAAAATAGTTAGACTTTATAAATTATTGTACTCATTTTAAATTATTTTTTTAATTATAAACTATATCATGTTTCTACGGATTAGAGAATAAAATATATTAGGTTATTTAGTCTTAATAAGTCTAAGTTTACTCACGATTATTAGTGTAACTAATTTTTCTTTTAAATAAACTATTTTATATGATAAAATTCATAAATAAAAATAATCATATGAATTATAATTTTTTTATTTTTTATTTTTTATTTTTATTTTACTTTACTTTATTATAAATCACTTATATTTATTAGATAAAAAACTATAAATGCAGCTTGATTAGTGACTTTAGTAATAAATATATGTAGTTTGATTGCATACATTTATTTGTAATTTGAATAACAACTATCATCATAGAGAAGACATATCTCTAAATTAATTAATTGTTTATTTTTTTAGTAATATGAAATTTGAATTTCTCTCACTAAAAAAAATAGAGTTAATTCACAATTAACTCATAATTAGTATACTTTTATTTTTATACTTGTATTAAGAATATTATTGTAAGAAATTTTGTTTACAATTTTATAAGGGGTAAAATTATATATTTTCCACTAGTTATATATTTTAACTATTATTATTTTATATAATGTTCTTCTAACAATTAAATAAATTATTACAAAAAAAAATTCATATATAAAAGTGTCACTCCTCACATAAATTTCTGAGTCCGCCACTGTCTGTATGGTGTGCATTTTATATTTTTACAACATTATCTTAAAAATATACTTCCCAGGTGATCAATGAAAGAAACAATATAAATAGGACAAAATTAAAATAAAGACATTAATTTCATCATGCAAAACATAAAGATTTATTGAAAAGATGAACAAATTGAGTTCATATTTAGGGCTTCAAGTTAGCTCTAACTATTAAACTAGCTACATTAAAATAAAATAAAAATGAAACTAAGAACAAAAGATAAAATCGAAGCCTTCAGCCTTGTCCCCTAATATTTATCTCTCTTCTAGTGTGTGTTGAATGGTGTGGGTAGCTCTCTTATTTATAGGCATAAATACTTGAAAGTCACTGTAAGGGAATAAGAAATTCTAATTTGCAATAGATTTGATTTTTGCTATCAACTCGGAGACTACGCCGCCTAATCCATCGCAACTTGTGCATCCTGCAACTTGGTTAGTCACAACCTCAATACATAAAATAGCCCATCATCAAAACACGCTGGTCAAACACGACTCATGGGGACGATGTCGAGTTAAACCCGACCCGAAACGGTGACTAAAAGAGAGAAACCGCGGACCTGACCTTGCTAACCCGGATCCATGCTCGCGACCTACTCTGAAATAGGGACAACTACACGTTTTCACAAACGTGCAAATCCTTACACGACCCGTCAGAGTTCGGACCTGCACCCATAACCCGCTCAGATCTACTTCAAAACACTGCCTTGGCCTGTGTTTCACATCGGGCACCCCACGAGTGCGTGCTAAGCACACTCATGTCTCTCCTAGCCCCTAAAACGACGGACTTGTGTGCGTTTTAAGTGTTGTGGCCTATCAAATTGCATTTGGGTCCCTAACTTCTTCAGTTTTCACTCTGGGCCAACACTTCTGAATCTTTACGATTTGACCCCCATTTGACTTTCGAGCTTTCTTTGAGCTAGATTTCTAATTTTCTTGTGCCTCAATTAATTCCAGAAATCACCAATTCCATCATTTTCTTCTCAAAACCTAGATTTAAACATAACACAAAACAAATTAAAAGTATTAATTATACTAAAAAATATAGCATAAACAATAGATAACTTGAGAATAAAATTATGATAATTAATAACCCAACAACAGTGGTGACTAACAATCACTGCTCATAACTATATGTAGGTCCCAATTGTGCATCTCGATCAGCACTGACCTTTCTTTCAAAAATTGCCTTTGAACATTCTTTTCAAGCAACTTTCATCAACTTAACCCTACAAACAAAAACACTAAAGAAAACATTAAAAACACCGAAATTCACCTAAGATCTTATCATAAAAGTTGGGACTAGAAGTAGAAAAATATATCTTATTTTGACATGATCAAATATCCCAAAACCTAACATTTGCTTGCCTTCGAGCAAATCCGGAAAACATGACTCAATTATCCTAATCTAGACTCTTTAAACATATTTCTACAATTTACCGAGCCACTTCTGTAGGTCTTCATAATGTTATTTAGTATATGTCACAAGCCTTTTAAATTTCTAAGTATTTCTACTGGAGGAGTTGTAGTCTTCTGAGGGTTTACCAGTTATGATAGCCATATACGAAATCCATTTTGTTTAAATTTCATCAATAAATCATCCAGTGGCTTTTTCTAGAAAACTCAAACATGGACAATTATGTATCTAGACTAAAATTAAGCCATTAATAATCATCACAAGCTTAAGTTATTTCAAACCAATCACCAATCAATCAAGTGTCAATCAGATCAAATGTGCATGTCACAGGCTTATTTCACCTTTACTCTAATCTTTATTAGATATCGCTCTTTTAAAGCACACATAACCTAAGCTCAACACTCTTACAACACATGTGAAGAGGAAATCATGTACAAGAAAATCACAATATTATACAATGCATGTGATAAAAATGAAACATTGCTCTTATGTAAACAAAAGATCTCATGGAAGAATCAAACTTCTAGAACATGCCAAACATTGTTTACTCCAATAAAAACATTTCAAATTCCCATGGAATCTACTAGGTCTTTTTATCATGTTATAATAGAGCAAATGGCTAAATGGCTAAAGAGAAAAATGGTTAAAATAATATAAAATGAACTTAAAACCACGATATGAGATCTAAGAATTGAATATTGAGGCTCAATTTCAAACAACTATAAATATGGTTCACCTCTTCTTTTTCTTGTTTATCCTTAACCACTTTCATAAAATTGCTTCTTTTTTTTTTTATCATCTTTCTTCTTTTCTCTTTCCTTTTATTTTATTTTTTCATGTTGCAATCCTTTAATTGAGAAAAATGAACAGAGACACGACTTTCACGATTCACCTAAACTTCTATTTCGTAATACTTCCATATCACTTTTAACTAAATTCCTCATCCCACATTATTGCCTAAGTCTTATTCTAAATTATGAATCCAAGCTCTAAAGGTAATGATAATTGCTAATTGGCTTTGGTCATGAATTGATTTATGTTTTCAACAACAATAAAAGGCCATTTAATATGTTTGGTTTTAAATGGGCTATTGGAGCACACAAACAAGGGCGATGAAAAAGTGTTTTAGCCTTTTCTGGCTTAAGCACACATAGTCTAGTTTCACTTTCCACAATTTATGAAAAAATTTTCATTGAGCACAAATAGTTGATTAATGCAAAACATGTCCTTTCTTTCCAAATCAAAGTCTATAGAGGTCAAACTAATCAATTAAAAACAAGATAAGAGTGTTTAAGATTAAAAGAAAACAACCCTTAGAATAAAACGTTTTGCTCAAAATCTTTCACGAGTAGTCTCCATTAATAAACCATAATCATGCACACTTGACATCTCTTCACTTAATCAATCAATATCCTGGAATTTCATAGCATCTATTCATGCTTAGAGTTTCACGACTACATCATAGTCCAAACAATAAATCATACACACAAAAACTCTCCAATCAAAGCACTAGAATGATCCATCAACTCATTCAAACAAAACAGTAAGATCTGCGAAGTTTCATCACTGATCTTCAAGTATCCAAAAATTCACAACTCAATTTAAACTCATCTAAAAATTATGAAACTTTACAGATAAGTAGAAGACACATCGATCTACAAATTTCATTTTGAAAATTTCTCCAAAATGGGACTGCAAATGTCAGTTTGGATTCAAACAAATCAGTCCAGAATGTCAGCCCAAAATCAGGTTCCGCCTGACATTTCAATGCTCAAATGACCATAACTCATATGATTTAAACCTGTTTTACTTAATCTACCCATCAAAAGATTCATGACAAAAAATCCCAAACCTATGTGCCATTTTAAAAAACAAGTTGAAAACTGGTCCAAAATGTCCCATAACCGTAGTTATCCATCCACTCTCAGGGTTTCCAAAAAATTTACAACGAAAAGAAATTGAAAACAAAATTTTTACAAAAATTTCCCTCACCCCTATACCTAAATCAAACATTGTCCTCAATGCTTAATTCAAAATTAAAAAAGGCAAGAAAGAGATAATAAACATGCATTAAAATAAAATAAAAGACAACAAGATAAGCACAAATAAAACATAGAAGTAAGAGAATTTTAAAGAAATTCTTCATTAAAAATTTTTTACTAAACAACCTAAGCAAATTAATCCTAACATTTAATTAAATACTTAACAAATTCAATCCTAACCATAACAGAATTTCAAACCTAGAATACTTTTGATAAAACTAAATCCTAAGACCTGAACTTCTATCCTAAAACTAATCCTATACACATCCTTGCTCATTAATCATGCCTTCACTTCCCTAGTGCTACCTCAATCTTCTTGAAGCAATTGAGGATGAAGAAGTTGCTTGTGCGAATCACATCTATTTGTTCATCAATGTGGTTTACTTGCACCAACAAGTCTTACTTAAAAACCATCATGTCATGCAATAAATCTTCAACTCACTATGGATTTGATGCGTGAGGAGGAGTTTCAGGTACGTACTATTCTTCGTCCTTCTCTTCTTCGGGCAATTGAGGCTGCGACCAAGAGTCCTCCATTGGATTTGTGATTCTTCAGGTGATTAAGCTGCTAAAGTCATTGAAAGCTCTTCCGAAGGATCAGATTCGGTCACCTCCATATCAACCATTTGACTAAACTCTTTCTTAAGCTGCTTCTTCTTGACTTTTTACTTGCCATTGCTTGATTTCAATTCATAAACACCTCTCTTCAACTTCTTCATGGTGATTACTTGCTTGACTTAGCAAAACCAAGACTATAACAAGTTTTGGGCATGATAGAATCATTGACAAGGCTATCAACACACTAAAATTTTTTTCTCTTCCCTCATTCCTTTTATTGTGCCCTTCACACTTACACCACTAGTTTAAATTACTATTACAAGCTATCATCAGTAAGGTAAAACTTACTTGTTTGAAGATGTTTTAAACTTGTAATGGGGTTAAACTACAATATGTCAACAAAAAACAGGCCTTGTCAGTCCATTTCTTTGGAATCCAAAAACCTATGTCCTATATAAATTATATGAAGAATATAGATGATCTTAACACCGATAGAGTACTAGCCAGGAGTTAGTAGATTGAATTATAGGTAATGGAAAATTACTAAAGCGTCATCTTAATGGAGATAGGATGAAAAATATATGTGATATGTGTTGTTGGATAGTGTAGACTGAATGGGCTGCAAAATAGTGTAAGTGAAAGGTAATGGCAGTGAGCTAGATCAAGGCCATTAGCTGTAGCAGCGTTGACGATGACCCAAGATGGTGATCGTCCAGCACTAAGGAGGTTATACTAAGTGATTATGGATGTCATGCTGGCAAACTCAATTGAACTGTTGAAGGAAGGAACGTGTTGAATGATAATGTAGATGACACCATGAAGGTTCCATCAGAGTAAGTGGCCTAAGTTGAATCTCAAAGATATGTGATGACAATTCGATAAAGTGATGGTGTATATGAGACATTGGATACTTGCCTCTAAGGTGTATTGACCCCTTTTATAAGCAAATCATCCTATAAAGTCAAATGAAACCTAGTTTCAGTAGGCTTAGGAGTTCGAGTTTGAGTAGAATGTGAGATGGTCGAGATCGTCCCTAAATTGTAAAATACGATAAGGATGGATACTAAATATATTAGGCTTTATCTCGTAAATGGTTGAGTCCCAATATAATTGGACTCATGGAGGATGACTTGAAATTAAATTATAAAACTTAGGTCGATGTTATGTCGATCAATCTATTGGGCCGATTCATAGTAACTATCCTAGGCTATGTAGGGTTAACCTTTGGGTTAGATTGATTGAACTAATAGGTTGGTCTACCAATGGTATATTGAAGTTAGGTCATTAGAGTCATTAGACTTGTTGACCAAATAGCGTATAAGGCCATTGGCCCATATCGACCGACACATTGGGCCAACCTCTAATAATCTTCTAAGCTTACGTGTGTTAAGCCTAGATCTGTGGCCACTATAAAACCCAACTCACGTTCCCTATTGATAGGTGAACAATTCAATACTTGATGAAATTTTCTTCAAAATGATAAGAAAAAGTGACATCAAATGATTAAAAGGCAAGATCATCATGAACATTTGGCTATGAAAAGATAGTTATCTTTGTGGTAACTTTTTCTGATGCTTCTAGCTTCAAATTTTGAAAATCTATAAAAGTGATAGGCCACACTTTATACAATTTATATTCATATTGAAAGTCACAATCAAATGAGCTTTCACATTTTTGTTCTATAAAAGATTTATGTTCTTATTAAGCTCATCTTAAGATACTTGCATTATCTTTTAACATATGTGCTGCCCTATCCAAACTCCACACCTGATAATGTCTTCCACCTACATTGACCTGCTAAGGCAAACTTTGGATCCGAAAAGAGGGGCAATGCCCCACTTTTGATTTACAGAATAAGTCAAATAACGTTAAAAGTAAAGATATTTCACTTTCACTATTTTTGGCACTCACTTATGCTATACCTCTCAAGTCATTTCACAAAGTTGGACTAGAGTCAAGCTCAATAGAGTCTTCTTTCTGTGTTGATTCTGCTAAGTCCGTTCCTTGATTATGGTTTTATTGGATAGTAGACTTGGACAGTAAGAATCTTGTTAATCTATTCGTGTGTGTTACTAATTAGATGACGGAGGCATTTGGCTACCTTAACAGAATTATAATGATTTACATACACAAAAATAATTCTACATGACAATTTAATTGATTGTACATACAACTTCACAATATTATTAATCCTTAGTTAACAAAGGCATTTGGCTATTGAAAAAAAAAAAAAAAAACATATTTTCTTAATTTTTGGTGTAACAGATAACTAACTTTGTCTTCTTCCAACACCCTTATTTGGAAACACATCCTTTTCAAACTCTAGTAAACCATCTACATTCTATACAAGGAGTGATAGTTGTTGCAAATTGAATCAGTTGAGTAGAATTTAGATAATACTTTAAACGGTGAAAAATAAAAAGAAAGAGATAAACGAAGACATGACATACTGCAATTTTACATAGACTATGATGAAAATAAGAAATAAAGTTGACAAAGCAAACAAAATCTTAACTAGGGAAATCATTTTGTAGAGTGACAGGGCCAGAAGATTAGCACTAATTTATGCTGCAAAGGGGGAATTTTTAGAACATTTATACTTAATCTTTCCCAAATGATTATTACTTTTGTTAATTTTTATTGACGTCTGAATTTAGTCAACTCAAGTTCTTCATCTAATACTGCAAATAAAGTAAAACAAAACAAAAAAAGGAGAAAAAGAAAAGGAAGAACAATGAATGCAAATGAGATTTTTATGTGGTTCAGTCAAAAAGATGCCTACGTCCATAACTGTTTCTCTGGTTATTTAGGTAGAGTCACAGTATATTATTGATTGTTCTCTCTTAAGTTTACAATGAGTTTTCAACCCATATTTATAGAGTGGGATGTTACAATTTGAGTATAATAAAAATAGAAAAGAATTTAACATTAATTGCACTTCCAAAATCCCATCAATTTAGGGATAAATCCCACTGAAATAGAAGCTTGATTTTACTTCTATTTCTGATAGTTGACTCTTCCATAATTTAGACCGTTGCCTTTCTACAACAATTCCTTTGATGTGCGCTTCAAACTACGAGCTGGACCTCGCTATAGGCGACTTATAGCTAAGCATGAGGCAGCCTTAATCGTGGTTAACTAGCAACCTAAGAAATAGTGAACTGAGAGCTCTTTCTTGCAAGCTAGAAGTTGGCGAACTGAACTTCTCTCTATTGGGTCGATCCATTGCATTGGTTCATTAAACTTTTACCAGCCCACTTATGCAGGCTTATTTACACCCACAACAATTCTGTTTTCTCTAGGCAATTTCAAAATCATTTTACTAACAGTAAATTTGTTTATATATATATATATATATATATTTATAAGTTATTATCTGGCAATTACGGATCTAGTAATTTATGTAATTTTTCAGGCTTCTTTATTTGACTTTAGATGATCTTGTTTTGCCGTCGTCTACTTTCTTAATTTAATAGGTATGAGTCTTATGCTTAAATAATTTATTAAATTATTGATTGGTATATATATATATATATATATATATATATATATATATGCAATAATTCACTTTGTTTGAGGAAAGTCCTTTGATATAGTCAAAATGACTATGAGAGGAATGTAAATTTTGAAACCACTTGTATGGTATATATGCAAAAGTTGTTTAATATGCTTCAATGAGAAATTGTGACTTGAAACTAGTTAGTTTCAATTATATCTTATTTTAGTATTTTAATTAGTCATTACAGTATTTTTACAAATGTAAATTGAAAATTTTCTAGCTATAATTGGGTTTTAAGATTCGTCTTAATAAAATATTAATCTTTCTTAATTTTGGCTTGATGGACTTGTAACTTTCTTGATTTAATGTTGGTTTAGGATGTTTTTTGCTTGATTAATCTTTAATTGAGGTAACTGTTAATTTCGTATATGAAATTTTTTAGAAGTTGCTAAAACTTGGTTGGGTATTTTTTTAAGAAAACAAAATTATATTTTTAGGACTTATTAGTTTCATGGTTTCCAATAGTCTCTCATGTGCTTTGTTTCATAAGATATTCGGTCTATGGAAGTTAAATTATTATGTTTTCTTATATACTGACATTTTTTGGATTGAGTGGGTTGATTCATTTGATAAATTTACGTGAATTTGAACACATATAGATTAGTTCTAAATATTATGTTTGAGCATGTTTTTGTTATATAAATGTCCTAGTAATAATGTGCATATGTCCACAAAGTGTATTTTCAAATTGTCATTAAGATTCTATGTTGAAGAGTGTATAAATATATGTATATATATATATATATTTGTTTTTTACATTTGCATGTATATATACATATTGAGTTTTATATTTTGTTTGTCAGTTATTTAACAATGTACAATAGTTCTAATATAGTTTAACGTTAACGCTTTTCAAACATATTGCCTAGAAGGAGAATCAAAAGGACATTGACTTTGTGTGGAGTTAATAGGTTTGAATGATTGACTAATATTTTGTAAATCTAGGAATTAATGTTAATTTTAAGATATAGATTTCAATTTTATATTGGAACTACTACATCTACTAGCCTGATTGTCGAGTTATGTACTAGTAAATTATTTATTATTCTAATAATAAAAATAAGACTCATTTTGAAGTTATATGCCAATTGCATTGTTAAATGTTCGTTACTATTATAATGAAAATGAGACTTGTTAAAGTACTTGTTAAGACCAAGTCCTTCATGCTTAGAACTTGGTCTTAACAAGTACTTTATGAATATAACTTATTTTGGATATAGAGATAAAAACGAATATTATAATAGTACTTGGTCTTAACAAGTACTTTAACAATAGTACTTGTTAAGACTTGTTAATAATGAATATAACTTGTTTTGGACTAAGCATGAAGGACTTAACAAGTACTAAGCATGAAGGACTTGTTAATATAACTTGTTAATATAACTTGTTAATAATGAATATAACTTGTTTTCTCTTCAGATGCTTATTTATATAGAGATAAAAACGTTAAATGCAATCGTATGTTTAAAATATTCCACCATTGTTAGATATTTTTTTTATGTGATGCAAGTGAATAATTATAAGTCTAATTGAATGTTTATGAGGTTAATTTGATGAATTGGTAAGTGTGGAATATTTTAGAAATACTCTTGAGAGAAATAATAGTTAATATTATCAATATTATAAATGTTATGAAAATTGACGGATTTAACGTATTTTTTTTTATGGGATAAATTTTTATGAGTAATTTAAGTTTATGAGGATTAAAAGAGTTATTAGGGAGTGTTAAGTATAAGTTAAAATGAGTAGGGACATGATTGGAAAAAAATAAGTGAGAGTAATTAAAATGTTAGTAAAAGAGGGATAAACATGTGAAAAGTTGATTGAAATTTAAGCTGGCATAATTGAGAAAAGTTGAGGGGCGTTTGGGTAATTTGTGAAGCAATTAAGTGGGTCTTCTTCTAGCTCAGATCTGGACTACCAGACACTCACCAGCAGACCCGAAATCAGACCACCTCTCACTCGGTAATTTCAAGCTCTCTCTTCGACGATCAAATGAAGCAAGAAGATCAATCAGCTAAGGGGTGTTATCATGGTCAGATGGAGACTTAAAGGAGCTGAATAAGCATCTGATTTCAGCCCAAAAAATCAGATCTGGAAGTGAGGAAGTCAGACTAGAAAACGGGAAGAAGCTGAAGTCGCGATAAGCGTTGATGAGCTTGGCAGACCGCGAGTGAAGAAGCCAGATTTCGGGTGAGCTAAGACCATAAAAAGCTGAGCTAAAAGCAGCTGGATGAAGCTAAGAAATGGTGGAAAATGGTAGGGGTAGGCATGAGGATGATGATGAACAGTAGGTAAGAGAAATAACTTGAGTTTGTGAGTTGTTTTCTTGAGTTTAAAGCTGTCAATTTCAAGAGTTATGGTTAATGTTGTTGTAGTTCAAGTTTGACAGCTGAAATGGAAGGATATGGATACCGTGAGAGTCTCTGATAAGTGGTTGATATCAAACTCAAGTAAGTTATATTGGGTTTAATTGATTCTTATTCTTGAAAAGCTGAAATGGAAGAAATTGTTGTGTAGAGTCTATGTAAATTGTGTGTGTGCCGTGAGTTGAGTAAAAAGGAATGAGTATGTGTTATGTGTGTGTTTGGCAGTATGTATTTGTGTGTGTGTGGGTTGTGTTTAGTTTAAATAAATGGAGATTAATTGATTATTAAGTGTATAAATGCATGATGGAATGTGATTACGTGTTGGAGCTGAAAGAAAATCAAAAATAGGGTGTTCGTGTGATTTTCGACTAAAGTAAAGGACAGCTGCATATAAGTTGAAATTATGGGATTTTAAGTTGATTTTAAGGTTCTAAGTATGTGCTTAAATGTGTATTTGAGGCTGATTAAGTCATAGATGATAAATTGCATTACATGGAATGCGTGTAACACTCAAAGGTAATCGTATGACTATATAATGCACAAGCTGTCCTCCTTTTTGTTTTCTTTCAATTTGGTGGTTTTAAGTGTGTATTTAAATGTGTTTGGACATGAAAACTTCATGAAAATTAATGGTATAAAATAAGGGCTTGTGATGAAGTGAATTGTTGCTTAATTAATTTTAAAGAATTCCATTAGAGTTTATATTGGAATAAAGTAGTAAATAAGTTGGTGATTTAAATGTTAGGTGAATTGGAAGTTTTTCTAACGGACACCGAGACGTGTAAGAGGTGAAGAGAGTTCCTTGAATTGGAAGTTAGCGATCGGGAAGCGCTTTGTGAGTAGAAATCCACTTCTCCTGAAGCTTAGTTTGTTTAAAGCTTATTTTAATGTTATATGCATTTACTTCATTATGTAATTGATTTATAGATTTTAATATAGTTGGATCCTATTATATGAATTGTTAAAGTAAATATATATTCATGTAAAGAAATTATGAGACTTTAAAGTTTTTAGGCTTTTTGTCTTAAAAACTAGATTATTTGAGAATACCGAGAAAACGTATTTCCTTACGACGATGGTTTACCCTAGCGCCAGTTGAGTACCCAATAGAATACTCTATACGTATATGGTAAATGTGAGAGAGTTACTAACTGAGAGAGGGAGTCAGTTGAGCGACCCTCTACACGTATAGGGTAGTGTAGTTTAAACCGATTATGTAGGGGTAACGCGTGCCCAGAGTCGCACATCGGAAATTACACAAGGTAGATTCCCTAATTCCTAGTGGCTTAGCTAGAGATTTATGCGGCCACGACAGGAGTAGTTTCCCTGAGTTACCATCAAAATGAGAAATGAGAAAGTTTTAGAAAGAAATTCAAAATGAATTTCAGAAATAGTTTTAATTGAAAGAAATAAAAAGTATTTTAGAAAAATACTTTAGTTTATAAAGCTGTTTATTATTTATCTCACTGAGTTATACTCACCGTTTGTTTGATGTGTATTTCTTAAAATGTTCCTTCAGGTGCAGGAGTGAGTCGTTCAGCAGACGAGGCTCAGACCGACACTTGAATCGAGTGACGGACGACTATTTCTTATTATATAGCTCACACTTCTAATCATGCATATGTTGTATATGAGTATGGTGTAAATGATGTACATTTAAAATAAGCTTACATAGAGTTTACATATTAGTAGTTGGATGCACATTTTATGAAAATGTTTTAATTCAGAAAATTGAGTTTCCATAAAAGTTTAAAATTTTATATATATTTATGTTGTGGCTGATTGTGAATGAGGGCCAGAGGCCCTTGGTAGTTGAGAATTGTTTACCATAGAAGTGTTTTTAAATTGCTTTGAACTTGCAAGGTAGCATATCTTAATAAACAGTCGGTATACTGCCGGATTTTCATTAGGAAAACGAAAAATTTTTACCCTTGCCCCCTAATAAATGTTTTGTAAAAAGAAGTCTAAAGTGAGTCCCGGTGCTCTGGCAAAATTTCTACAGGCCATGCTAGGGTTCGTTAGAGCTCTGTCAGAGTGCTACGGGATACTTCACGGATCCAGAGTAGGGATTCGGGAAGGGTCTCGTCAGTACTTCCAAAGATGAAAATTTTATGATTTACAATAAGCCATGTGAGAAATATAATTTTGCAAATACATAAAACTAAATGAAATATAAAGAAACAATTAAACAAATAAATTAGTTTTAATCATAAATTGATTTCTTTTATTTGGATTAAAAAACATCGATTTTAATTCAAAATTGATGTTTGTTAGCCGACGGTTCCAAAATCCTACTTGCTACTCAATTGGCAAGGTAATAGTTAGTGATTTATCAGTTACTCGATGATTAATCGATGAACACTGTACTGAGAGAAAATTATTATTTTATAAAATCTGAGGGTGTAAACTGATATTTTTTAAACATCAAGGGTCAAACTAAAATATTGATGTAAATTTATCAAAACTCGGAAGCAATTTATGTAATTTACCCTAATATATTTATATAAACACACAAACCCTAACATTTTCTCGCCACGACACTCTTCTTATTTTATCTCTTCTTCTTCTTCTTTTTCCAATCTCCACTCGAACCCGGCCAAGCTTACAAACTCTAACATTTTCTCACTACCACACTCTTCTTATTTTCTCTCTTTCACTTCTTTTTCTTCTTCTTCTGATCTCTACTTGAACCCGACCAAGCTCAACCATGCTCCACCCAAACTCAAATGTAACCACCTGTCCAAGCTCATCTGTAACCCATCCAAGCTCAAGCCAACCAAGACACTCCCACCAACCGATCGATGAAAGTTTTAACCCAACAACAAACCGAATCCAACCCATTCGAAGGAAAATTTCACCCAAACTCATCCATGTTCATCATGATTTTAAGCTTTTAGGATTTTGCTTGAACAATTTGTAGTGGGTTTCATGGTTGTTAGCAAGCAAGACCCTTGATCTTGGGGTTATTGGACTGGTAAGGTGCCGATTTGTGATTAATTGACGAAAAATCTTTGTTAATCAACAATTTTTAGAGCAATGGTTAGCCTATATATAACATTACTTTCATGTGTGTAGCCTATATATAACATTACTTTCACATATAACTAATATATTTTAGAAAATTGCACATCAGTTATAAACAATGTCTATACATTGTTTATTCCAAATCACTCAAATAAATAACGGTTACAAAATCGAACAAAATTGATGTAAAGCATGTAAAGTAACTAACATCTTTCAACTATTTTATAATGGTGCACCAAGCTACATTAGAAGGTACAAATTTAGTATTATTAAAAATGTAAATGATTCAAAAAGAAAATACAACATTTAGTCTTAATACTCGAAATAAATCAATTTTAACAACAAAATTATTATGTACAAAACATTAAAATATATAATAAAATAGACATGGAAATAATTGCAATGTAAACTATATCAATTTCTGTTTAAGGGCTTATCTTCAACATATTGGACTAATTGTTCACATCGGCTTCTTGGTTTAAACTTTCATCTGTGGAGACGTCATGCTTTGGTTTATTATGGTGCTTCATATGTGATTTTGACACCTCATCCTTCAACATTACCATGTAGGATAAGATTGCATTTTCCACTATATGAGGGATTTCAGCGAAATATGAATTGAATGTTCAATTTATTCAACTTTATCCTTCATTTTGTTCAACTCCTAAACAAGTCTTTCATGGATGCAAGACCCATATGGCTCGGTAACATCTATGGTAGTGCTATATAAATCCCTTCTTTTGCTAACCCACATAAGTAAGAGTGCAGCTTTCTTCTCTGTCCAAGCAATCAAAGGTGTTTTGAGCTTGTTCATGTAAATTGTATCTTGTATTACATACCCCCCATAAATTATTTGTAAAAATGAAATGCAACAAGCAAAATTTATAGCCGTCATTTTTAAAAACTTGCACACATTCAATAAATATGGTAAGCTATAGCTTGCCCACTTCTTCTACCTTATCATCTTCAGACCAATGATCAATGATTTGCTACCTGTTAATGATTTTGGTAGGCATAACAAGATAGACAAAGTAAACAAAACAAACACAATCTTGAACATATCACATGACTCTTTTTTCTTTTATAGTTTGTCAATCAACAAACCATTTTTAATGTATGTCATTTCATTCTTAATCCGATTTTTCAACATTTCATTCTATAATCAACTTCATCAGAATCGTTAGGCAATCCTATTACTTTCTTAAAATCGGACTCTTTCATTGGAATCCACTTTCCATGCGGCAAGCTTTGAGAAGTTGCAGGGTTGAATATTTTAAAGCAACATTCTACATAAATGGCCATCAAATTTTAGGCATGAGATTCTCAATAACAACCCAAAACCCATTTCCTCGATGCTTTGTTTTTATGCATTCGTCAATGCTAAAACAAGTACTCCATAGAACTTTTTCGGGTGGCACATTGCCTGCAATTCCATATTTTCAAGAATTTTAATATCAGACAATATTATTTTCCAAATCTCTCTAGACTACCAACAAGAAGATTGTTGATGTTTCCTTGAACAAAAACAAGTAATGGTTTAGCTATAGTGGGAGGGTTAGAGAAGAGATTAGGGTTGAGGGTTTAGAGAAGAGATTATGGCTGAGTGCTAGAGAAGAGATTTTGGTTTATGAATATTAGAGTGATGGTTTATCTATAGTGGGAGTGTCGATTGAAGGTCAGAATTGAGATTAGGGTTGAAGGTCAGAGAAGAGACTTGGGGTTTATGATTGTTAGGTTACAAAGTTGAAAAGTTGCTGGCATAAATGTACATCTTTTTTAAACAATTTTAATTTTGAGATTCTTGAATGCAACTACTTAATTATTAACTCAATTGGCGGCTGCATGATAGAGTTGAAATTTGGTAAACATGACTAGAGTTTACAATCTTCATTGTTTGCATTAATTAATGGAATTTGAATTTTCAAATTGTGTTCAACTCAGCAGGTTAGTAGGTAGGGGTGGGCACTACCATGTTCGGATCGGTTCCTATTGGAACCGACCCGAACATGATAAATTCGCGGATCGCCACTTTTGGATTCGAACATGGTCCGATGAGGGAGAGGAACCGATCCGATCCGAACACCCAGTGTTCGGATCGATTCGGATCGGTTTCCATGTTTGGGCCCAAATTTGGGCTTCATTTTTTGGGCCAAAATTTTTATTAATTTTTAATTGTTTTTGAGTCCATTACTGTTGAACCTTTAAATTTAAGTGTTTTTGGATTCTTTAAATTTACTTTATGTTGTGGATGATACCAAAAAAATTAAATGGATAAAGAAAAATATTAGATGGATACAACATACTAAGAAAAAAAATATAGCAACATAGTAGACATAAAAATACAACATAAAGTAAACAATTCCAAACTCCAAAGATTAGCTCTAAGTCCAACTCCAACCAATCGAAAATTAGCTCCAAAGTTCACACACCTTTGAACCTAGTCATTCAAAACAAATTTATTAGCACATAAACACTAAACAATATATATAATAAATGAACAATGATATTCAAAATAACATAAACTATAAAATCTTACCATCAAATTTTAAAGTAAATCCAAATTATCCAATGAAGTTGAAACTTCATTTGCTGCTGCAATGAAGGACACTGCATTGAAGGACACTTCATTTGCTGCTGCAACGGCAACAGAGACGAGATCGGGCCACGGCAACGGCAACAGAGACGAGATCGGGCCAAGGCAACGGCAACAGAGACGAGATCGGGCCACCGCAACGGCAACAGAGACGAGATCGGGCCACCGCAACGGCAACAGAGACGAGATCGGGCCACCGCAACGGCAACAGAGAAGAGATCGGGCCACCGCAACGGCAACAGAGACGAGACAGGGCCACGGCAACGGCAACAGAGACGAGATAGGGCCACGGCAACGGCAACAGAGACGAGATGTGACGGCCGACGAGCGATAGGAGGAAGAAGGGGAAACGGCGCGGCGCGGCGACAAGAACCAGCAGCAACAGATCGGGCTGCCGAGTTGGAGTCTTTTTCAGCTAGGGTTTGAGATTTGTGTGTGATATTATAAAGGGACATGCGAAATTACGCTTGTACCCTTGTTCACGGATCGGTTCGGTTTTGACCCTATGAAACCGAACCGATCCGTCAAACACCATGTTTTTTATTTTGTTGACCCGAACACCTTAATATTTAACATGGAATCCGACCCGAACACCCACGGATCGGATCGGATCGGGTCGTTCGGATCGGTTCCATGTTTTGGTGCCCACCCCTATTAGTAGGTTGCCAGTAGGTATAATTTTTAAAAGCAAATTGATACCCAAGTGTACAGGTGACCCCTTTAATATTTGACTTTCGGGTTGCGATTATTCATTGGGTATTGATTGTTTTCATTTAGATTGTGATTGATCATTGGGTTTTTTATTATTGATTTTTGTAGATCTTGAATGTTGTTATTATACAAAAATTTTTGATAATCTATTCATCACCACTTTAGGTTTTTCTCTATATTTCAAATTAGTACTTTCAATTTATATAATAAATTGTCATTCAATTCTATTTTTTCAAAAGCAAAATGAGTGTTACTTTTCATTCTCCTTCAGAATCACATGACAAGACACTATAACCGAAAACAGATATTATATTACTTTTATAATGATAAATTGTTATTCAATTCTATTTTCTTAAAAGCAAAATGAGTGTTCTTTCAAAATCACATGACAGGACGGTAACTGAAAATGGATATTATTTTCATAATATTGTATTACTGTTACATGACTAGATTGAAACCGAAATGTACTTTACTTCACAATATTTCAGGTTAATCACGTGACATGATTGTAACCGAAATGTACGTTATTTTTCACAATACTTCATGTTAATCATGTGACAAGCTTGTAACCAAAATAGACGTTACTTTTCATGCTGGCCAATTGCATAAGAAGATTGCTTAGGATTTCATTTGGTTTTAATTACAGTTTATCCTTTGTGTAGCCTAAATCTCCTATAAATTCATCTTTATTCTACAACTAATAACCACAAGACAATAATGAAAGTTTACAATTCAAAGTGCAAGTTCCGATTCTTTTTACCGGAAAAAACCAGTAACAGCTTGGTGGAAATGGGTGGCTTGGGAAATTCAGGGGTTGTTCAGCTGGAAGGTAGATTCCTAAACTTATGATTTCATACAAATTGGTTCTGTTGGGTTTCAATTTGAATTTTAAATTGCATAACACGTTGTTGATACAATTATATATAGTTCTGCTAGGGTTTTATGTTTGCATAGATGTGAGATTTGAACAATTATTTTGCAAATTTTCAGTGATTTCATTTTCATTAGTTATCATTATAAAAGCTTTATACTGTGTTGGTCTAAATTAGTTTGTTTTTATTATCTAATAATACTCATAATAATTTAAGACGCAAACTGATTTCACTTTGACGGACATAGCTCAATTCTTGTTTTGCATGCTGTGTTGGCCCTATTACTTGTACCCAAAGAAATTAGATGAGATCCCACCTTCACTCATTTTTTTTTTTTTTTTTTATTTATGTTGCATTTTGTAAAATTTATTTTTCATTTCCATAAACTTTCTTTTTTATTGTAAATTTTAATATGAATAGGATGTCCAGCATTGTTCAAAATAAATATTACTTAGTCATTGTCTTAAATCCTTAAATATGGCATATTTTCTCCATTATTGAAAAAATAATAATAATAACTCTGTTTATCACTATCATGAGTTCTTTTTACCCATGACAGGATTGAGCCCAGTGGGTGGACCCTTGAAGATTCTTTGATTATAGCCTGTAAATAGTCTGGTTTCACCCATACAGTGGTTGGAAATGAAAAAATCTTCTATGGAACTGTCTTATAGGAAAAAATCTTTCTTATAACTAATATGATGAGACAGACTAATAAAATAGTATCATTTTTTTTTTCTGTTACCTTTGTCATTGATCTTTTCTTTATCTTGTATCTTTCTCATCAGTCTGTCTTATCATATCAGCCGTAAAACAGTCCTATGAAAAATTTTTTTATCTTTTATAGCTAATATAGTGAGATGGACAGGTGAAAAAGATAAGAGAAAGATAAAAGACCAATGGAAATTAGGTAAGAGAAAGAAAAAATTATACTATTTTATTAGTTTATCTCATCATAGTAACTGAAAGACTGTCTCATGGAAGATTTGGTCACTCTTAATTAACATCATCATCACCTGCGAACTAATGACTTGGTGGCAGCTGCGACACACATGGACATTCAGCCTTTGGTTTTTAAACTACATCATCTCCACGTAACTGTTATTCATAGCAGGTGACAAATCCAAAATCACCCATAGAAGGTGATGGATTCGCCGTTGTTCTTGAAGCAGATCACATGTCTCAGGTGGAAGACTGTTTAAATATATATATATATTTAAATGTTATTTAAAGCTGATTATTTTTTATGGATTTTATAACAAAGAGATTAACACTGTAAAAATATACATTAACTGAGCCTTAATGAAGCATTATTTTAGGAAAATAATTGTCCCTAAATTTTTCCTTCTTTTGATGAAGTCCTACGAATATCCAAAAATTTTTTCTTAAAAATTCTTACAACTAGATTGTTCTTTATGGGTCAACTTGGGTTATTGTAATTATTATAACCCAACTATTTACCCAGTTTATGAATGAAAACTTTAATTGCAAATCAATTATTGGAAACTCATGATTTGATCTATATATACGTAAACTTAAATTCTAGTAACTATGGAAACAAAATTATCATCTAATTTACGAAATAAATAAGTTCAGAAAATAAACTTGTATGCTGGTTATATGGGATAAAATTTTTATTCCATGTCCCTAAATTTTCATATCATCCAGCCCTTTTTTCTCTATCCTATCCAAATTCTTCTTACTAACTGAATTTTAAACGGTTTGCTCTCAGTCATAGGCTTCACCCAAATGTTCTTACCCTTGTCTCAAAAGACTCTACTTAGTTAATGAAGAAACGTGAGATGCAAAATAACCCCCTGTGAGCCATCCGGCAGTATGTCAATATAAATAAATAGATCAAATCGGAGGACTATCAAAGTCTACCAAAATTAAACACTGCTTATACAGTCCGAAAATCTATTCTCATAAGTGAAAGACAATTAATCTCATTATAAGGGTATTTTACCAAATAAGCTGAAAATCTACTCTCATAAATGGGAGACAACTACTTCGAGCGAAACAATCCACACAAGGTTTTAAAATGTATTTGGTGGAAATTAAAGCCCCAATACCATAGTGAATGTAGAGATGCCTAATCACATGCTATTAGCAAATACCGGGTGATCGCAAAGCACAAATAAAGCACACATACACAAAGCAATAAATAAAATAGGCATAAGATTTTACTTGGTTTAGGAAATCTCCTACATTGACAAAGCACACCAACACTCTCTTCCATTATATAACGATCTTTTCAATACTTTGTCTCTCTTACGCGACTCTCGCTAAGAATGACTCTCAAAAGCCTCTCCAAATCTCTCCTTCTCTTATTGATCAACCTTAATCACTACTGGTACAATGCAAGTTTGAAACTTTACACTTGGATATTTATAATTGTAGGGTCAAACGAGTTCATATTCAGATCAAACTTTTGATTATATATTGGGATTGAGTCGAACACTACATGTGGCTTGACATCCAAGTCACACCGCACTTTGGTCACATGTGCGCAGCTTGTGCTGCGAAATCAAAATAGCCATTGAAGTTGTTTAACTCTCTGTTGCTACACACGCAACTTGTTGCTTGCCTTCTAAGTCATAGAACTAAGTCTGTAAACTCACTGGTGGTAATGTGAACCCCATATACATTACCAATATGGCCCCCACAATTCAATTAAATCAACAATCCTAAGAAAGATAATTCAGATTTAGAAAACTTTTAACCCATTGATTGAAAAACTAAGAACCAAAGATATAATAATGTCACTCTCAAGAAAGAGACGAGAATGTGAGAGATAAGTTAAGACTGATAAATTAAGAACTAATCTTGATCCAACTCCCAATTTCACAAAAGAAAAATGGACAAAAAGTTATAAACTTTTATTATGAATGCCAATCTAAATTGTTTTGAACCCCTTTTTATAGTTTAAACAATCCTAAACCAAATAAGAAATCAATTAAAAAACCCTAATCCTACTAGCCTATATGCCCAAGACTCTAATCTCACCCCACTTGAGCTTATAAATTAAATTAAAGTCTCAGCCCAATAAACAAAACTCTAATATAAAATTAAAAAAGCTAAACTAAATTAAAACACAACCCATAATATAAATTAGGTTCAAATTAATATAAATAAATAAAAACAGTCCAATTTACCTTCAAATAGCACAAGTCTCAAGATTATTGATCTTAGACGAGGTCTTGAACTTGAATAACATTTTGAAGCCTTTGTGCCTCCTCTAAGCCATCTAAGTCATGTTGTGCTAGACTGTTGGCCTACTTCTTTTAAACCAACTGATTTAAAGCTTCCTTAATCTCTTAACTCTAGCCCTTATCATAAGTCCTCCATTGATGCTTAAAAGATACATAGACTTGCTTCATTGGTTTCCATCAGGTGGCTCGACCATCACTTAAGGCATAACTTCAGGTCACAACCTCTAAGTTGAGCTACACACTATTGGCATAGACCTTTATAAGGTCTTACCTATTAAGACTCTAGATATGTCTACGCAGCGCCACATTGCTTATTCAAGCTTCATACTCTAACAATCTCCTACTTTATAAAGACTGACGTATAACTAAACATGTTTCTCCAATGATTAGCGGAATTGCTACACTCAAATCTCCTCTTTTTATCCTTGATGACCAATTTAAGTTGCGCACACTCTGATTTATCGATAGTAACTAGTTTGGTCAATATGTTAGCCTGATTCTTACTCTTATGAATCTTCACAAGTGTCAACACTTCATCATCAAGCAATGATCGAATGAAGTGGTAATGCAATCCTATGTTTGGTCTTAAAATGAAACATCTAATTCTTAGACAAGTGTATCACACTTTGACTATCATCGTCTAATAAGTTCAACATTTGCTTGAATCCTAACTTTGCTAACAAGACCAAATTAGCTCAGTGCATGCTTTTGTTACATTTACATACTCCACTTCAATTGTAGACAACATCACAATCCTTTATAACTGAAAAACCTAATTGATGGTTGTAGCACCCAAAGCAAACACTATTCTATAGTGCTCTTCTTATAATCCACGTCACCAACAAAACTAGCATCTGCGTAACCTTGCAGTTTCAAATATCCTCTCTTGAAGCATAGACATCTTTTCGTAATATCGAACGAGCACTGAAATATCCACTTGATTGTTTCCCAATGTTGCCTGCTTAGATTGATATAAATTTGCTGATAACTCTTATTGCATGAACAATATCTGACCTCATGCAAACTATGGCTTAAATTAAGCTTCCAATAGTTGAAATGTGTGGAACTCGAGCCCTATAATCTTTCTCTTCATCTATCTTTAGACATTGCTCCTAATTTGAAGTTAATAGCTAGGTGTGTTCAAAGCGATTTGCCATCACTCATACTTAATCGTTGTAGAATTTTACGGATGTACTGTGTCTGAGATAATTGCAAAGTACCCTTCTGTCTATCTCTCCTAATCTTCATACAAGTATTTGTCTTGCTGCACCCAAATCTTTTATCTTGAACTCACTAGAGAGTTGTTTCTTTAACATCTGAACCAACTACCAACAAAAAGTCAACATAAAGCAATAAAATAATGTAACTAAAACCAACCTTCTTAAAGTAACAACAATTATTAGTATTGCATCTCAAGTATTCATTCTTCTAATAAAGCCATCAAACTTCTAGTATGACTACTGAGGAGTTTGTTTCAAACCATACAAACTCTTAATCAATCTACACACTAGATTTTCTTTTACTTTCATTGTGAAACTCTCTAGCATCACACGACCATGAAGTTCAACCTTCGATGCATCTGCATAGTGCCACATTACTAATTTAGGCTTCACATTCTAACATATTTACTATAAATGAGTGGCGTACTACTTATTTTGCTTTTTGCTTTTATTTTATGCCTATTTTAATTGTTTTAATTCTTATATGTTGGGTATGTTGTTAATCAAATGCAATTAGGTGGCATTAAAAGCATAGACATCCTTTGGTGGAGGATTCATTGATAGGGTATCATGTATGCACAATAGATAATATGGTTGGGTTATTTGATAGAGAGCGTATTTGCATAAAATTGAAGATAAAGATTAATTTGGACAATTGTTAATGGAATGTTATTTTTAATGGATGTCGAACATTCTAATGATCTTACAAGGAGCTCGACTTTGGCAATATTAATAAACCAAATGATCTATTGCCAAATGACCTGTGCAATTTAAATTGAATATAGTTGAATTTAAATCTATTTATAACAGATTGGTATATGATGCTATTATTGACTTCAAAACTGAACTCAAAATAAACCATTCTGAATTTGATTTGCTAAATTATTTCATCGATCTCTTTTCAATTTAATTGAGGATTGATTTGGAGAAACATTCTTAATTTATGGAGATCATCCCTAGATATTAATCATAATATTAGGAATATATGAGTTTGAAAAGCAATCATAAGTCTATTTATTTTGCCTTTTTTTTCCTTTTAAATCTAACATCAAACAAATTAAATAACTAACAAACCTATCAAGATCAAACATTACTTGTATTGTCCGAAAATCTATTCCAATACGCTCACTGTAAGGGTGAAACTATCTATACAAGCTCTTAGAATGTATATGGTAGGAATTAAACTCCCAACATGTTAGTGAATGGAGAGATGAGCCTAATCACATGCACTAAGAGCTTATGTGCTACGTATTTTGCTTTTTGCATTTATGCTATAGCTATTTTAATTGTTTAGTTCTTATAAATTGTGTATGTATCGTTGAAAATGAATTTACTTGTTATCCACCTAAAGTACTTAATTATGGCCTTATTTTCTTTGTCAACAAAAATATATCATGAATTTTTTTCCAACTAAATGTTGCTGCACACATGTGCTTTTTAGAAGTATGTATAAACATTTGGTTTCTCCAGTGATACATCCTCCAAGATCGATCATATGTGCAAATGATAGTTATAATTTGAGACTTCCAACAAAAATAGTCACCTTTATCTAACTTGACTTTTTTGGAATGATTTAAGGACTTGGCAAATAAAGTATTAATATGAAGATGCTGAACAACAATAGTGGTTTGATTTTCATTTTGGCTCGACTCAAGTTGTTGGTTTTTGTTTGGGTTTTTGTTTTGGTAAGCCATGATACAAGTTCTGGTACCAACTTGAGGAATAAAGAAAACTATGAATTATGAAAAACTAAGAAGATTTCTTTTCCTCGTTTAGGAATACTAATAATCTTTCTTAAATTAGTGGTATCCCTGATTCAAACATTCCTTGTTTCCTTATCCTATCCAAATTCTTCTCACAAATTGATCATGTTTAAATCATTCACCCTTGAACCAAAACGCGTCCACTTAGTTAAGGAGACCAACCTTGCACTCTAGCAAGGTGAGATGTGACAATCTCCCCCCTTGAGGCTGGAACCATCTAGTAACAGCTAAGGACAACCAAGTAGATATTGTCCGCTTTGGGCTTCAAATAGTCCTTCACCTTCACGGATTTGCATTAAGTCAAGGGCTTGGTGCAAACCTATGACCCAATACGCGTTTATTTCATTAAAAGAGACCGAGGCTTATATAGAAGTCTTAAACCTTACTCGTTAGCGATGTGGGATGCGATGCTATCATTGACCACAAAAGCGAATAAAAGTAAGCATTTTTAATTTAATTTGATAAATTACTCCAGCTCTTTTTGGGAACTTGTATTTACTTGATGGTTAATTTTGAGAAACATTCTTAATTTGAGGAGATCATATATCATTCAATACTGTTAAAAATCGTTGAGTTTGGAAACAACAATTAGGTTACTTATTGTGTGTTTACGCCCTGATTATTTTAATTGTTTTAAGGGTAGTTTTAACCTATACCTAAAAAATTTGGAGAGGGCCACAAAAAACCAATATATGAACTGTCATGTTAGCCATAGTCTTGTTCTAGAATTGTCTTTTAACTTGCAAGGAATAATCTTATTTATTAGTTATTTGTGTTTGTAATGTTTGTTTGAGCCAGTTTCAGACAATTATTTAGTAACATTTGTATTCAGTTATTGTGACAACTAATAATTTGTAATGTTTGTATTTAAGTAGGAGAATAAATAGGTGTTTTTGAAAATTATTTTTTAAAATGAAAAACATGTTTTAAAAATAATGTGTTCAAAAATATAGTGCATTGGGTGGCATTTGTTAAAAGTTGTTTTCAAAAATAGAAAATGATGTAAATGTGTTTGGTTTTATTTTTAAAATTGAAGGTAAAAGTTATGTTTATTTTGAAAACATGTTTTAAAAGTGATAAAAAAAAAACAAAATTTTTTATTTTTAACTTCTTACTTATAATTTTAAAAAAGTAGTTTTTCATTTTCCAAAAAAAAAAAGAAAATAAGAAAGGGACAATCAAACAACTTTTAGTTGTTTTTCTCTTTTGAAAATAGAAAACAATTCACATTCGAACGCCACCCAAGTATTGTTATCTCTTGAACATTTTCTAAATTCTTTTTGGAGAATTGATTCTACCAATTCTAAATCCTAATCTATCTAAAACTCTTGACTTCATAATTCCTAATCTTTATACATAAAATTTGGTATCTTGATCTTGTTGTTGAAGGGACTAGATAGAAATATATATATATATATATAGTAATTTCAAAACATTTGTTATTGAACAATTTGATGTTGGGTTTTGTGCTCTAAGAGCTTGTAATAATGTAAACGGTTTTATAAATAATAAAGTAATCATTTTATTCAATTTAAATATTTTGTAAAAATTGTATATATCATGAAAAATATCCTTGATTACTAATGTAATTTCAAACTAAATATATAAGTATTATATGCAAGCAGATTTAGTTTGAGATAAATAATCTAAAGAGTCCGTAAAAAGCAAACTAAGTTGGGTACTTTATTTGTGGTAAATCTACAATTGCGGTCCATTTCGTATAAGGTACGATAGTCTTATCCGAGACTATTCATGTAGTGACATGAAAATGGAGGCACCTTATATAATAAAGATTATATAGGACTGGACCACGATAAATATAAGTCTCTTATCAATATCCGTTAAACTTAGAGATTTATATTTATCAACCAGATGATCATATATGAATTGATCTTAATCCTGAGTGTATTATGGACTCTTACTTGTTGAGTTATATCCTTTAATTTACATGAGTGAGTTCGGTGTAGATATCCGATCAATAACTTCGTACTTTAGGGGATATGATTTAGTAAGTAGCTGGGAACATTCTACACAATAATGAAATCTACTCGTTCTTGCGAGAAATAGAGAAGTAGTTCCCTTAAGGGTTGATTCAGGTCTTGAACAATATGAGCGCTCAACTTTTCATTCATATGAAAACGGAAAGATAAATTCATAAGTTGTTATGGATATATTATTCATTAGAGAATCAATGGTACTTAAGGATCAAGAAATAATTAGAGGGGTAAAACGGATATTTTGACCTAGCTCTAATTATGTATTATTTGTGGAGAGTCAAATCATATGTAGTGATTAAATCAATGGACACTGAAAATTTCAGATTGTATAAAAACATCTTCAGTTTTAAGAATACAATCTTAGATTTTTAGTGGAATGACTCTAAGATTAATAATAGTGAATTATTAATTAAAGAGTTTAATTAATAATTTCGATATTATTGGAGCTCAAAACTGTAGGTCCATCAGATCCCCTTGATAGCTCATTTCACTATAAGAAACTTGTATATAGAATATTGTAATTACACTGTCTAATTATAATTGTTACGTAAGTAGCAAAATTTGTGTTCACTTAATATTTGAATAATATTTATTATTCAAATTATTTAATAATTAATTAGCTAATTATTAATTATAAATTAATAATTATTTAATTAATTTTATAAGAGGTCTTGAATTTGATTCTTAGCTGTGACAGGGTATAAATTAATTATGAATTAATTACAAGTCACAAGTTTAATTTTAAAACATAACATGAATTAATTATGTTATACGGGCAAAAGTTAAATTTTAATAAACTTGAGGTTTAATGTTAATTTTGATTAATTAAAACTATAAGTAGTTGCTTATAAATAGGAAAGAAATAGTTTTCTTTTTCTAATAGAAGTTATTTTTTATTTTATTGTACATTCTTTGAAACAGAAAGAGAAAAAAGTTTTTCTATAGCATCATACAGAGAAGAAGAATCTGTATCTTTCTTCTCTCTATAACCAAAAACAAATACTCACCTCTTAAATATATATTGTTGATTCTTTTTAGAAAAAAAATCAATAAAAATTGAACACAATTCTATATAATTGTGCCTGCTTACTAGTTTCTTGATGTAGAAATATATCGAAAAAAGGTTAAGTGGTGAACAATCCACAGAGATCAATACATAAGGTAAAAATCTGATTTTTATTTTTTTCTTATATTATTTTATTTCATTGTTTTATGGATCTAAGATTTCTTGAGTTTTTTAAAATTATTAAAACTTGATGTTCCGTAAAATTCATATTTTTAATAAAAACAATTATTGTTTTTCTCTTCATTTGAGAGGCAGGATGCATTCATTCAATAAATTCTTAACAAAATACAAAATTTGAATGCCAAACATGACCATTTGAGTGTTCAATATGCTCACGTAACGACAAGCCTTACCAAGAATCCTATCCATGATAATAATTCACATTCTATACCATCTAAGTGTTCTAAAAGGATTTAGTATCCTTTACTGAACCACTCCTTGAAATTGAATTTTCCAAAGTTTGATGATAAAGATTTAGATGCATAAATTTATCACACAAAGCAAACCTTTGAGCACTAGAATATCTCTCAACACAACAACAAGTTCAATTGGCTTCTTTCCATATTGAAGGAAACACTCTTTAATAGTATCATTGGTTAACTATAACTAAGGGACTGGTTTCATGGCTTAAGTTTTCTAAGGCACTTCTTAATTAAGGCATAATACAATAGTTCGTGCTTATTAAGAAGAGTTCAAAAGGCTATCCTAGGATTGCCAACAAAATTTTTCTTAGGTTGTTTTGTTGGAGGTTTTATAGATGACATGCCGTTAGATTTTAAACTCCAAAAACCTATTCCTTGGTTACTACAATTGGACTTGCTAGAGTGGTGGAAATGAAGTTCAATTTTCAAAAGAAATTTATTTTCTCAAGAGACTCGGCATCTACTTGTAAATACCCCACCAACCAATACGACAATTTCCAATTTTAAATGTTTGACACCAAAAGAAGCTAAGGATACAAGGGATCACGGATTATGTTACTATTGTGATGATAAATTTGCTCCTGGACCACACTTAACATGATAACCATGTTTATCTATGATGGAAGATTCTCAGTGCGAGGAGCAATCCATGTGAAAGATAAATAAATAAATAAATATATATATATATATATTAATTTTGATATCAAAGACTAACATAACATGCAATTTACCAAATTAAAAGTTATCCAAAATTGATCTGACAAGAACTTTCGAGCAACAATGAATATCAAATGTGCCATTGTTCAGTTCTAGAATTGTTTATTAACTTGCAAAAAGTATTCACAAGTACTAGTTAGTTGTGTTTATATTGTTTGTTTGAGTCAGTTTTGGACAATTAGATGATAATTTCTATATTCAAATATTGTGATAACTAATAATTGTAATGTTTTTAATTAGAAGAATAATTAAAGAGGATAAAGTGTTGTTATACTTCTAAACTTCTTATGAGTTATTTTTGGAGAATTGGTTCTACTAATTTTGAATTCTAAAATATCTAAAAGACTGAAACTCTCGTTTCCTAAACTTAATTTTTAACATGAATTCTTTAATTTTTTTTTTGCCTTTTTTATTTTCTTTTCTTTCTATGCATTCATGGATTATTTCTTGATACTAACCCATGCCCTAAAGGCATAGGTTAGTATTGCCCTCGTTTTAATTCTTATATATAATTCTATTTGATGGCTACAAGAGATTATTCCTAGAAGAATTTATATATAAAGTATTTATTTTTAGAGGGATAGATGAATTTTAAGAGTTTAAATGAAATACAATTAGGGTGGCATTAAATGTTGCGAGTTTGAGTTATCACCCCTTCCCCAAATCCCAAATTTATGGAAATAGTTAAAAAAAAGACATCAAACCAATGAACCTTTGCACATCGAACCATGTAAATTGACCAACAAATGTGTAAAGTTTATATCACCTGTTTATTGAGTAAAGATCTAAATCGCACATGCAATTGGGGTGAACATAAAAATTTGTTAACTGATTAATCCACTCAAACTAATCAAGTTGGTTTATTTTATGAATAAAATAAACTCATCGGGGTTGCTTAATATAACCTAATGGTTTAGAATGATTTGTGTGTTATGTTATATATATCAAATCAAATAGCTTAACTTATACCATTATATATTTAATTATTGCTACTTAATCTATCAAATAATAAAGAAAAACTAAAACCAAATTTAAAATAATTTAAAATTATATTCCATTACACAATGCTGCCACTTTCCAAGTTCCAACCTCTCTCCTCTTAATTTTTTGTCTAATTTGAAGGCTATAAGGCTCGATTCTACAATTGTCGAAGTAGAATGACAAGGTTTACAACATCTTTTTGGGCCACTAGCCACCTTAAAAAATAAAAATAAAAAGAGCCAAGAAAATGAGGTCGTGTGCTTGACACTAGGATAGTACCAGTCGAAGGCACTCACATGCTCAAGTTAGATAAATAAACAAGTACGTGCGTGGATGAAAAATCAAATAGACAGAGAAAACTTTTTCTCAGTAGTCGTTCAACTATCAAATATAGGTTCAAATGGGGATGATGATGTCGTGCATGGTATGTAGAGTGATATAAGCTGATCATATCTTCTTGTTGATCGCGATGCACAATTAGCTAAACTGGAAAAAGAAAAGAACAATATGTCAGAATTGAAAAATAAAGAGATTTGGCAAAATGCTATGTCAGTACGGGGTGTAGTAAAAAAATCATCCATGACCAATGTCCCTCTGGGCTTGGGCTCTGTTCCAAGCAGATCCACAAATTGGGCCCAATGTTTTACTGTTATTTTGACCAATGTCACTTTGGGCTTGGGCTTTGTTGCAAGCAGATTGGCAGATTGGGCCTAACTGTTTTGAGTCTGTCATATTTTGGGCAGCAGAAGGTTAAACTCATGACTAATGTCTCTTTGGGCTTGGGCTCTGTTGTAAGCAGATCCGCAGATTGGGCCTAATTGTTTTGGGCTGTCATTTTTTACCACTACAAAAACTTTAATAAATCAATTTTAATTTATGACTTTTATGTGTTCAACTTTGCATTGAATTTGATATTTTTGTTTATTAGATGGTAATGCTTAGCAACTTACATAGATGTTATAATATTTGTTTAAACAAAAATAAATGATGAAATCTTAATGTACTAATTTTAACACTAAAAGAATTAGCAGTGAAACAATTTAAATGGAAACAAAGTTGAATGCATGTTATAAATTTTCAAAGTAAATGAAAAAATAGATTAAAATTAAACTATTTTAAGTTGAGTCTTAGAGAGTCAATTTAAATCCAACCAAACCTATTTTTGTTGGTTTTGTTTTTACTTTTGATTTATATATTACCAAACTGATCAATGTAGGGATGAGAAAAATCTTTGATCAGACCAAAATGATAGGATCTCGATCCGTTTGGAGTATATATCTGACACGGAAACCAATTTTTGATTGAAGTCAGGTCAAATATTTTTATTAGATTTTATAATAGGGTCAGGTTTGTGTCAAACACTTTTGATCGTAATTGACTCCGGTTAACCTCATTCCATTGTATTTTTATTACACACTAACCTTTTTTTTATTAGTATTATTATTATTATAGTTTATTGTTAAGTGTTGTTCATTAATATTTTTTTATAGAACTTTTTAATATACTTGTTATTATTTTTGTGTACATAATAAAATTTGTTATATGGTAATTATTATTTTGGTATTTGTACTCAATAAATTTATATTTTCTAAAAATTTATTTTAATTATTATTTAAATATCATGTTATATTGAAGTAAAATTTAAGTTATTTTAAGTTTTAATATTTATTTATTATTTATATATTTATCTTTTAACATAAATTTTTTAACATATTAAAAAATTAAATCAAATCAAAACGAGGTTAGATTTAAGGTAGCCCATCCAAAAATTAAGTTGAATTCGAGGCAAGCCAATTGGACCATAATCCTCTATGTACCCCAATGTCGTCCCCAGACCGTGTCTGTATTGATAATTAGTGATCAATATTTGGTCTTTTCCTATTACGATCATGAAAATAGATATTTCGGCTATAAGCCTATAATATCAAAGTAAATAAATAAATAATACAAATAAAATAAAATGAAATCCACCCTTGGACTGTTTAGACTTTGGTGAGTGGAGACTGTAGGGGACACTCCTCGTTTGAGAGATGACTGCAATTTCCTGTAACCACCCTCCGCTTGACAACCTCCGCCTGACGCCGCCGCCGCCTTCTTCCTTTTCCCGCCAAACCCAGTTCCCTCACCGGTCTACACTCTCCACTGGAGGTGCCCAATCCCTCTTTAGACGCGTGAAAGCTGGCGTTTCGGTGTGGGAGGAGAAACCCTACGAAACGGTTGTTGGTGGAAAAAGAAGCTACCTTGATGAACAAGACGTGGTCACGTTTCTCGACCCACCAAAGGAGTTGATTCCTTTCGACCCCACTTCCTACAATCCAGCTTCTTATCTCTGGTAATAATCAATCCCCTTCAATTCATATTTCAAGTCATTGGCGTGCAATTGTTTCAACTCTATGTGCTCTGCATTGATTAGTTTTTGTTATAAGTCAAATGGTTTGTGTTATATTTCAATTCATTGGCTTGGTGGGAATCGAATTCCTTGGTAATCTGAGCTTTATTTTTTTATCCCCAACTTTTTTTGAGCATTTGATTGGTAGTTGACTGTAATGTCTATATGTCATAATTGTGAAAAACATTCAGCATCTCAACCGTTCATTGACTTTAATGCTTCTGTGTTATGAGATAAGGCTAAGGTTAAGAATTAACTTAGATTAGAAGAGGATCCTTTTCCCGGTGGGAATTGAATTCTTTTGTTATCTGAGTTATTTTTCTAAGCTTTTTTAAGCATGTGATTGGTATAGTTGACTGTAATGCTTATATGTCATAATTGTGAAAAACAGTTAGCATCTCAACCATTCATTAATTGTAATGTTTATGTGTTATCAAACAAGGCTAAGGTTAAGAAAAAGCTTAGAACGGAAGAGGATCTTTTTTGTGGGGAAGAGGATTTTTCGTGGTGGGAATTGAATTCTTTCATAATTTGAGCTTTTTTTTCCAACTTTATTTAAGTATGTGATTGGTAGTTGACTGTAATGATTATGTGTTATAATTGTGAAAAATAGTTAGCATCTCAATCATTTACTGACTGTAATGTTTATGTGTTATGAGATAAGACTAAGGTTAAGAAAAAGCTTAGAGTAGAAGAGGATTTGAATTTTTGCTGATGACATTTGTCATTAATGGTTTAGATTTATTTTTTTAGTTTTTTCCTCTTTAGTGCAAGCGCAATAGAGAATCTTGATTGATTGATAGTTTAGAAAGTGAAATTACATGGGGTTGGGTTGGGTGTGATTTTAAAGTTTTTGTAAAATATATGTGGTTTATTGTTTATATGGCTGTTGTTTATTTTCTAAATGGATTGAGTGAGCTCTTTTTGCTTGGTGTGGAATATACATAATTGCTAGTTTGCCTGAAACTGAGTTGAAGAAACTTTGAATTTCTTTCATGTTGTCACTTGTGCAAGAAACATTTAAGTGTTAGCCTAGAAGCAATCCAGATTGAACTGGGCATGATGTGGAAAGTTGAGAAGAATAAGGTTTGGTTGGTTGTAAGGATTTAAGTCTATACCAAGTAGCTTACAGTGTGATGCTCGATATCTAATGGCAGCAACAAGTTGTGTTGGATTCAAAAGTTTTAGAATCTTTGGATGGTTGGATTAACATGGTGTATTCTTTGATTTTGACTAGAATTTGTTGTATGCTAATTGATTTCTGAATTTATAAGATGAAAAATAAATGGGGGTGCATTATGAGCTACGTATAGCAGGCGTTTTTGTGGATGGCTTTTTCACCTCTTGTATCTATTAAAAAAGAAAAAAATAAGAGAGATTGTATAGATTAAATTCTATTATGTCTTTATTACTGTCCTTTTTACTAGATATTTATGTAGAATATAGTGGTAGCATTTATAATATTTTTCCGCTATGATTTATTATTATTATTATTATTAGGAAAAAAATTGAAGACATACCAGAGGAAAGGCATCATCGGTTGCTGCACTTGCTAAAGCCTAGGTCATCCAACTGAAGCTTCCCAAGCCATTGACACATAACTTATGTGAGACCGTAATTCATCTGATTCTATGAGGTGTTTTCTAATCTGAGCATCATAAATTGTAATGCAGACTTATTTCAAGAGCTTGGGAGATAGCGGGAACACGATATGCTGATCCTAAGTTAGCTAAGAAAAGCACATCAAAGTTGTTATCCAGTGAAGATGACCAAACACTACTTGAATTTTACAATTGTCGAACAAGTGGAGGTAACTCAAATGGATAAGGATAATGACTGTCTCTTTCGCATTCTCCCTGTTCTGTTATTATTATTATTTTTTTTAACTTGATTAATAGTATATGGTGATATTTGAATGAATTTTATATCAATGGCGTTGCTTGACATACTTGTGTTCTGAAAAGTCCATAATTGTTTCAGATGTTTGAAGCATAATTTTAAGAGAAAATTTGTTTTTTATCTCTTATAATTGATAAATGCTTTCTCAAAATAATGAGTGTTAAACCAGCTAAACCCAAGAAAGCACTTGAATCAACAACTAGTGTTGGGTAATGATGAGTTCCCTAGCTTTTTGGTCATATCACTGAATTTAAGGTGCTGCTGATCTTTTACTGGACATTAATGTTGTTAAGTATTTTGTCCTGCTGCTAGAATTCTCCTTACTCTTCCATGCTATCTCGTTCGATGATCTTCGGACATGAATAAACTGTACACAGAAAACCATATAAGGTGGAGCAATCTTGTTCGACGCTCATTCTTTAATCTTTACTGCTTTCTCCTTGAAGTTCCAACATCTACCACAGCTTCCTTATTTAGAAACACATGGTTTTCAAACTTGATTAATATGTCTGCATTCTGTACAAAGAGTGATAACATGCAAATTGAATCAGTTGATAGAATTTAGACAATACCTCAGATGGCGAAGCATAAAAAGCAAGAGATAAACAAGAAAATGGCATACTGCACTTTACATAGCTTATGATTAAAATATGGAATAAGTTGACAAAGCAAACAAAATTATAACTAGGGAAATCATTTGGCAGAGATGGAGCCAGAAGATTAGCAATTATTTATGTTGCAGATGGAAAATTATTAGAACATTTATACTTACTCTTTCTCAAATGATTAGCACTCTTGGTGATTCTGATTTCTGTAGGCAATTTTTTAATTCACTTGAGAAGAATCCTAATCATCATTAGATAGAAGCAATGCAATATAATAACTTCTTGAAGATTATGAGGGGGAGTTTAATTTTGAAAATCTACGTTCAGAGTCTGTTTTTGGTCTTCTTTGCAGGCTTCCAAATCTTCAAAGTTTCATGATGTCTCATTCTTTTTCATTCTAACAACATGGAAGCAATTTATAAGACACATGATTTCTTTTTGCGATCGATTTGGTTTTGTTTTGGATATGTCAATTGCATTTCTTTTGTTAAGTTTAGGTCCTTTTCCATTATATTGTTTAGCTCTGCTGATGTTTTTGGATTTTGGGAGAGTTATTAGTCATTCTCCTGCTTTTGTGGACCCACCATCCACCACATAATACTTTATGTATCTATTTTTATTTTTCCATCCATAAACTTCTTCTGCTTCCTATCAAAAAAATAAGAAAAAAGAAAGAAAGAAAGAAAGGAAAAAAGCTTGGCCATGCCAAGAAACTGCATAATTGATGCTGCTTCTCCAAACCTTTTTCTTCCATAATTTCTAGTAAGGCTTGCCTCTAATTTTTGGTATTTGTTACTATTGTATGTTAATGATAAGTTCCCCATGCCCCAAAACAACCTCCCCTTCCCCCTGGTGTAATTGTTTGAAGTTCCTATATTAAATTTCATAATCTTTACTTGATGTTTATTAATTACTTATTCCCAGACATCTGTGATATTGATGTTGAGAATTGTTGACTAGGTCCATGGCCAATTGCTTGGTTCAATTTCTTCAAGAAGGTTCATTCTATACTCGCTAGTCTTGAAACCACAATTACCTATCTTTTTTCTTAATGTTTTATACTTAAATTTTCTTTCAATCCTTGTGTACTACGTAATAACAAATTTATTGTTTCATTTCTTAGGCTATATTTCGTGGTAATAATGGGAATACCTATGGTCGGTTTTTTGGTAAGATTTACTTAGGAGTAATGCTAGATTTCCCAAATATTTTATCTAAATTTATGTTCAAATAATATGGTATGTGAATTGTTAAGATCTTATTAATTATCATATTATCTCATAATTTATAAGATCTTGACAACTCTCATATGCTACATCATTTGGGCATGAATTTAGGTAAAATATTTGGGAAGTCTAACATTACTCTTTACTTAAATATTTCTACATTTCGTATCATATCAGATCCTTCGCAAACATCAATCAACTTTTATTTTTATTTTATTTTTGTAGTTTTAATCTTCCATTGTGCCTATTAGATGAATTTATGTAGTTTGATCTAGTTGTTACAAGGAAGGATGTCATGATACCTTTTACATGATAAAGTTTTAATATATTAGGATTTAAGATGGGAGAGGCTGCTATAAACCTTGTTTTGGTGAAATAAATGATTCTAGGAGGAAAAATATTATGGTCGATAATGTGTGAACCGATGGAGTTTTCTCTTCGAAGTTTTGAGATCACATTAGTGAGATAAAATTTTGTGTGATGTTCAAACTTAAAATTTGAATGCCACCTCAAGTGAGAAAGAAAAGGAAAAGAAATAAGAGTAGTGACAGAAAACATCTTGCTGAGTGCTGAGTGATCAGTAGAGAATTTGCTCTCAGCTTATTTAAAGGATATTCTACTTTTCATTCATATATAAGTAGTAGCAACTTAGTAATGTTGTTCAGTTGTGGTTTGCACAAATGAAGCTGACATCTTTGTTTAAATCTTTCGTTAAATTCATTTAATTGTAAAAGTGCACTTAAGCAGGAAATGTATTTTCATTTTTCCAAATAATTCATGCTCATTTATTGTTGACTAAACCGTTACAATCATACAATGTGCTAATGTTGTTTGATTCACATGAATATAGGTCAATATCCCAATGTTGGTATCTCTTAATTAAAGGAAATTGGGGGAAACCAATTGTACTGGTGCTAATAAATGTGTAATATGGTTCATGTGCCTAATGGCTTAAACAAAGATTTTTGGCAGTCAGTGAGTTCCATTTTGCTAATTCAACTTCTATAATTTTTTTATTATTATTTAATTGCCTTGGAATTTTAAGAAAATGCAACAGATCAGATGAAGACCATAAAATGGCAATAAAATAACAGATTTATCCATGCTTATTTGAGAGAGGTAAAAGGAAAAGGAGGGGTAGGAAATATGTTATCTTGATTAGAGCTGTAGTAAGGAAGGTTTTTGTAAGTTAGGCAAAACTGCTTCCACTATTTCTGTCGTATATTTTGCATTTTTTACTATTATTTTTTATAGACCTTTGCTTATAAACGTAATTAAGGAATCGGGTATATACTAAGCCTTATTCTTCAAAATGCATGTTATGTACAAAATGGAGAGAAGACGACACCAAGTCAAACAACAAAAATGCAATGCAAATGCTTTGGAACACTTTTGAAAACATGTTGTAGTAGGCCTTAGAGAGTAAAATCATCTGTTGTCCAATATGAATTAATATTTTAAGCAAGTTATTTATTAAAGTAGTCAACTATATAATTTGCTAGATACTCATATCCCGAATTATGTTTATATCATTTCTTCTTGGGTAATAAATTTTCCCATATTGAGATTGCTCAAAGAAGTTTCCACTTAAATAATTGTTTTGAGAATAGTAAAAAATAAAATTAAGTTCAGGGCACAACCTGTGAAAAGAGTTTGAGGGATATGCCCTTGGTATAATGCATCATTCTTACGTTTTGAATAGGTTCAAAAAATAAATAAATTTTTATAACAAAGAAATGACTTCTATCAATAGTCAACATTTGCCTGGTGTTTTAAGGAGCACGAGCTTGATTCTTCCACAAAATTGTTCTCTCCGTGTGTGTGCGTGCACGCTTGTGAGTATGTATGTATGTGTTTTGATAGTTGAAGATGTATGTATGTGTTTTGATAGTTGAAGAACTTGCTTTACTTTCCACATGGTATATTTTTTCATTTAATGTTGATTGTTTAGGTGGATCTATTCTATCCCAATTTGCAAATTCGTTTAGTCCTCTGTACTTTACGGTTAAACAACTCTCGGAAGTAATGTCTACAGAACAACCCTGTGACTTGGCATATGAATTTGGGGATGGACTCTTGGAGCTCCATCAATACCCAGAAGGCTTCCCAACTCCAGGTGAGCATCACTCAAAGCATATAATCGGATACGGTCAATTTGAGTCTTGATGTTTGTGATGCATATTTGATTATGAAGCCCTGCCTAAAGCTTATTTCATTCTATCCTCCTTTTGCAACGTTTGTTTTGGCTTCATGAATTATCGTTAAATTATAGGGGGGAGAGAGGGAGACAAATATTACCAATTTATCAACTCTTTTGTACTTTTGTAGTAAAACATTCTTACCCTTTCAACGATCACGTTGTCATATACATACGACATATTGGGCCTGGTGTCTTAGTAGGGCAAGCATGGCAAGAAGGAAAAGAACTACAACAAGTGCCTCAAAAATTATGTGGTGAGATGTTAATGGTGAAAGATCATTCCGTACCCAGAGAAATTGAGTAAATTTATTTTGTAGTTATATGTACATTTTAGTATTCAACTTAACTACTATCATTTGCTCTAGGATGAGTTGTTTTAGCTTTTGTAGTGATCCTTGATTTTTGTGAAGTTGGCACTTGTTATGAGTCGAATGTTGGCAAATGAATCAGATCCAAATAATTTGAATCTGGATTTTTCAATTTTTTAGTATTTTCAGATTCAAGCTGGATTCGTCCGAAAATTTTTGGATCGAAATTTGTGAAAAAAAATATGTACGGATGTGATTTGAAGTTGTATTTGGTGTAAATATATTTTTATATAATCAAGGTTGAAATATGACATCCTATATGTTAACATTAATGAGGACAATTTGGTTACTTAATAGATTCGTTAACCTTCACAACAAATTATTTCATGGTATTTTCTTTTCGCAATCAAATAATAAAATTGAAGCGACCATGTGAGATGGAGATGGGTATGGATAGAGATGGATAAGGTTGGGTTGACTAGTTTAGCAAATGGAAGATGAGGTGAAGGAAGTGATGGAAGTGGTTGAAGATGAAGGTGAAAAAAGTGATGGAAGATGAAGATGCAAATTATGGATTATAGATTTTCTTCAAATCAATATAGTTCAATTCCAACCTAGATTTTATTTTATTCAAATCTGGGTTCAATCAAACCCAAGACATCATCAAATCTAGGTTCAATCGAACCCAGACTTATTCCATCATCATCAAATTTTGGTTAGATCGAATGTAGATTTTGTTGCATCAACCAAGCTAGTTAAACACAAAACCAAGCCAACTCAAACACAGAACCAAGTCCTTTATTAACCACTCAAACACAAAACCTAACCCAGAACATCTTGTTTTGATTTTGGGTTCGATCGAACATCAGAACATATCATCATGTTAAGACATGTTATGGGTTCACTTGAATTTAGATCTTCAATATCTATGTTCGATCGAATCAAGATTTGATGATGTTTGAACCCAAATCTTTAAAGATTTGGTTTATTCATCATATTTTCAAACTACATCTAGTGGAGATCCAATCTGGACGTGGAGATCTAATATGGATCTCTATAAGAACGAATTCTTTTTTTTTTTTTTCATATTTTTAATTTTCAAAATTTGTTTAATAAAGTTTTAAAAAAAAATGTTATTAGTATTTTTATTTAAAAAAGGATGTGACAATTCATCATTGGTGTAAAGTTGTTTAATTTTTTTTACATTAAATTACATTTGACACATGTTAGATTCCCATTAGTAGATGAATTTGGATAAAATGGTAACTTTAAACTTAACGAGTAAGGAAGGGTAAAATGAACTTTTTATATCCATGTATTAAAATACATTGAACGCACAAATTTACTTAATAAAATTTTTGGTAATAAAATTTTTGGTTCCTTAAAAAAAATTAATAAAACTTTTGGTACTCATCGGTACACTTGATATTATATATGATAGAGCACTCCTAGATTCCTAATTTGAATCCGAGAAGACTCTGTGATAAGTTGAGGAACTATATATAGTTCTAAACTTTCTAATGGAAATCATTTGGAAATTTAATAATACATAGGGTGGTTTAATAAAAATTTCGACAATATAACTGTTATTTATCCAATAATTCCATCCTATAATAAACAAAATGTATACTTTTAAAATATTACAAATCTCAACTACTTAGGACCTCTGGTCCCTCTTTCGAATCTTATTTCAACACAAGTAGCATTATGTGAAATATAAAAAGTAAACTAACTTTCATATGAAAACATAATTATAAAGTGTGTTTGTAGCATTTGAAGACTCAAAAGCAAAAACATGAGCGAAACTGATGGAAAATCAAGTATTTTACAACATTAAAATATAAGTAAACACACACTCATGCCTAGATGCAATGGAATATACAAAATACATATACAACGTCAAAATATGATTTCCTTGCATCATTTGATTAAGTGGCCCACCTTTCCCTGTTTGGAGATTTTTTTCGCGACCTGATGATTACCTAAAAAATGGTTTTAAAATATAAAAGAGAAGCACTAATACCCAGTAAGTAGATATAACTTTTGAAAAACTAAATAAACCATTTTTTGTAATAACTAACACAACATAAAGCTGGTAAGAAAAATAAAATCTCAATGATCCATATTCAATCATATCTGAAAATGAAACTGAAATCACATCTCATGTCACAATAAAATATAAACATCTATATGGATTATTTTTATTTGTAATAAAAACTCAATCTATATTAATCTAATATCCAGTGAAATCTATCGTATACGGAAGAGATACTCAACACATACGCAGAGCAAGGGATAACATCTGTCATACATATATTAGGCGACTCAATGACTTTTAAACATCTACCACACATATGCTAGGCAACTCTCTAGGACTTACACACATAAAGTCTATCTTACCATTAGAAGAAAAAGTACAACTTTCATATTTTGAAAAAATATATATTTTTTTAATTTTCACTCGAATTTTAAATCATTTCTGTATGAAAATATACATAATATTGAATAATACTTTGAGAAAATACATAAAATAGCCCATTTTAAAGAGTCTACTTAAAAATTAATTTTTTTTTTAGGTTGAAAAAATCTGAACCCTGAAGTTGAGATTGATTTGAATTAATATTGGGACTCACAACCTGAAAGTTGGGATTCCGCGAACCTAGAAGTTGAGATTTTCTACCTTGAAGTTGAGATTTAAAAAAAAAAAAATGTTATTTTTCAAATGAGTCATCAAAAAAGGGTTAGATTTCAACAAAACCCTAATACTTTTATAAAAACATAAACAAACATTCTTTCTTATAACTTAACATAATATTACCAAAAATATTCTCAGCTTTTCTTATAATAAATTCATGCTAAAATCATAAAACATAATTTATAATCTATAAAATCAATTAACTAAACAAATAATTTATTTTCAATAAATAATAAAAACTGAAATATAAATAAATATAATTCAATCACTTTAATTAAAATAAAATTATTCACTCACAAATTAGATTTTAGGCTCTATCTGGAACCACTAACATCCATATTATCCTTGAGTCATTTTTCACCTAAAAACAACACAAAAACCTATTTAAAATTCATAAAAATCAAATCAAAAAATTGAATCCAAAACTAAAATAATTGCACACCAAAAATTTGTTCAAATTATTTTCTCTTTTCTTTGCTTCTTTTTCTGCTCATGGGTCTTCTTCTTTTTCTTTTATATATATATATATATATATATATATTTCCTTCTTTCGTTTTACTATGTTGTTTGGTTGTATGTGTGTATTGTTAGGGTTTGTGCTCTAAGAACTTGTGATTTATAAATGTTTAATAAATAATAAATGAAATATATTAATTTTATTCAATTTATGTGCATTTGTGAAATGTCAGCTTCATATTAATGTTATATAACATCTATGATTACTTATGTAGTCTCAAACTAAGTATATAAGTGTTATATATAAAAAAAAAAAAAAATAGTTTAAGATCAGTAATGTAAAGAGTCCGTGGAAAACAAACAAAGTTGGGTATTTTGTTTGTGGTAAATCTATAACCGCGATCCAGTTGTTTGTGATACAATGATCTTATTCGGGATCGTTCATATGGCAATATAAAATTGGAAACACCTTATATAATAGAGATTATATAGAACTGGATCACGATAAAAAAGATTTTTTTTTATTAATATCCGTTAAACAAATAAATTCATATTTATCAATTAGATGATCATATATGGATTGATCTTAATCCTGAGTTTTTTATGAACTCCTATTTGTTGAGTCATATCTTTTGATATACATGGATGAGATTATTATAGATTTACGGTCAATAAGCTTCGTACTTTGGAGATGTGATTTAATAAGTGGTTGAGAACCTTCTATACAATAGTGAAATGCACTCCTTCTTGCGAAAAGTAGATGAGTAATTCTCTTAAGTATTGATTCCGGTCTTAAACAATAAGAGCGCTCGACTTTCTATTTATGAGTAAATAGAAAAATAAATTTATAAGTTGTTATAGATATTGTTATGGATAAAATAGCGATCAGAGTATTCAAGCCCAGACGGATCTACAGTACGAGCCCACAAGCCCAGATGCCCAATTATTCGCCATCATCTCGGTCCATTCTCCTAAGAGTGGGGCCCATTAGTGGGCGCTTGCTGTTGTCGCGGATCGCTATCGCTCAGCCTGATCGCTCGTTCTTACCGCATACCGTCTATTCCCTAAGACTGACTGTGATCGCTATATTCTCCGACGTTCAGATCGTCGTATTCCCCGTCAGTTTTATTTATTGAGGAGGATCGTTGGTCCTTATCGCTGGCCATTGGCTCTCATCCCTCAGACTTGTCCGTCGGAATATCCGCCATCCGTGACAACCAATCCTGTTCACCATATTTCTGCCTCGATCGACTGTCTGTCTGTCCGCTATTCCTGTCCGATTAAGATATCCGCCAAGAGGAGCCACCCATCAGAGATGTCCGACAAGCCATCCTCGCCCAAAGTTATCCGTCTGAACTGGTCGCTATTTTCTGAGCGTGAACGCATTCCGACTCTTTCACTCATGATGTTATCCACCTTAATGCCGTGACCAGCTGCGGACATGCCCATCCAGAATCCACTCCATCAACTCTCCAGCCTGCTGGAAAGATCCGTCTCCCTCACGCCTTTAGAAGTTTCAAGTCAGCAGAAGTCAACCGCGTCATGCAGAGTACAGTTTCGAGGCTTGCCATGCATGCTACGTCTGCCAGTGTCTGTGATCGTGACCTTGATGGCCCATCATGCCAAATCCAGCCCAATCATCAGAAATATCTCTTGGGCAGACCTCAGATGCGACGGATTCGGCCGCATTGATTGTGTTTTCGGCCGCATTTAATGCATTGTCAGCCGCATTAATTGGGTTTCCGGCACATTAAATGCTGTCTGTCAGTGCAACTGTAGTTAACTATTTGCTTTTATCTTCTTCTGTTTACTGTAGCATGTCCCCTTTCTCTATAAAAGGGGACGATTTTCACTGTAAAAAGGAGGGAACTATTGAGTGTCGTTACTCTGCCTAAATAGTGAGAGAGTGAACAGTGGACGTAGACATCTTTTTGGGCCGAACACTTTAAAAATCTTCTGTGTCTTCTCCTCCTCGCCTCTAACCTCCCTTTCTCATTCTTCTTGTTCTTCATGCAACCCATTGACCGTACGAAACCGTGAGCTTGGGCCCTAAAACAACCTCGTTGGCTAAGGGAACCTTTTCCTGACGTTAACATTTTTGACGCTAGAAGGAGGGCCCATCTTCGGTTTCGTCATCTTCCAGTCCATTAGCTTTCACAGCTCTTTCTTTGTTCGCCATGGTTAGAAGAAGGATTCCTAGAGACTCCAATGTAGCAGAAAGCCGTCAGGAAACTTCAGACCATCGACCAGCCATGCCTACGGGAGGAATGTCCAATAATGGCACGGGGACATCTAACATGCCTGGGACGGGAGACGCTCAAGGTATACCCCCTCTCCCGACTCGCCAACCTACATGTAATGTTGCAGGTGGGGATGCAATGCAGACGATACAACGACGACAGGAAAGGCTGGAAAATGTTATGGGTGAAGTTAGAACTCTATTCCGGAACCAAGTCCAACCTCCTCAAGTTCTCCCCCTAAGCCGTTTTGGAGAGAAATGTTTCCCCTAGGAGGCGTGCGGAGAATCCTGAGATGAGTGGGAGAGGTGCCATGGAGTTTGAATGAGAAGGGTCTGTCCATTCCTATAGCGTGCATTCTAGTGCTCAACCCCCACGAGCCCACGATGGACATAGACCGGAGCAGACTGGCCGCAATCATGATCAGATCCCGGTCCATGTAGACTGAGCGGGGCCAAGACCTGGTGCAGGAGGGCGAGCTGGTAGAGACAATCGATCCCCAGGCAAGAGAGACGGGCACTCCGCTGTGGGAAGGACTGAAACGCGGGGTACGATGGTGGCCGAACTCCTCCAAAGGGTTCGGTAGTTGGAAGCGCGGCCTATGGTGCAGGAACAGAGGGGCCAAGCCGGGGTAAAGGACCTCATTCGCTGTGGAGATTGAGCTGGAGCCGCTCCCCCCAAGATTCAAAGTTCCCAACATTCCCCAGTATAGAGAAAACTCCGACCCCTACGATCATCTGGACGCCTTCAACATACAAATGGACCTCCAGACAACAAATCTGCTTGTGAAGTGTAGAGTGTTCCCAGCTACTCTTGGGGACATTCTGCGGACATGGTTCAGAAGCCTCCCACCGCGCAGCATCAATAACTGGGAGGAGTGCCAGCAGAAGTTCCTGAACTAGTATAAGGCGCTGAAGAGGCGGCTGGCGCCACCGTGTCACCTTTCTACCATCTGCCAACGCCCAGGTGAGCCTTTGAAAGAATACATTAACAGATTCAGGCGCGAGGTGACGAACGTGGAGAGCCCTACGGATGAAGAAGTTTTGTCAGCTATCTTGTCTGGTCTGAGGAAAGATGGCAAATTGTATGAGAGCATATATAGGTCCCCCGTCAAGGACCTAGGTGAGTTCTATGACAGAGCTGAGAAAGAAATCTGGTGGGAAGAAGTGACGAATCCTAGGAAGGCCAGTGCTCAAAGGAATGAAGCCGGTACTTCCAGTCATGGAAGGAAAAGGAGTGGCGGAGACAGCAACCCCGGAGGGCGAAGAGAAAACCAGCAGGTTGCCAAGAAAGCCCGAGACTGGCAGAGACCAGATAGTAGTCGGGGAATGGAGCGGCCACGGTATCGAAGCCGCTACAATACTTACAACGCTCTGTCGGATACCTAAGATCGGATATATGCGACTGAAAAGAGCAGGGAAAATTTTGGGCGACCGGCTCCCTTTCAGGGTCCAGAAGGGCGGAGAGACAGAAACAAATTCTGTGCCTACCACAACGACATTAGGCACAATACCTCCGACTGTTGGGCGCTCAAAGATGCCATCGAAGAATTAATCAGAAATGGCCGCCTGAAGGATTATGTCATGAGACCCCTGAGACAACCTTCTCAGCAGCAACGGCCGCGCCAGCATTCAGAAGACCCTCCCTCTCAAAACCAGCCAGAGTCGAATCCTAACCAAGGGCCCTCCGTTAGGACCATCCATACAATCCATGGGGGACCCTCACGAGCAGGAGAATCTAATCGGTCCCAGGAACGATTTGTGCGGGAAGCGAGGCGCGTCCAGCCTGGGAAGCAGGGGGAGTCAGGGAGACCTGCCAAGAAAGCCAAGAAGGTGGCGGAGGACATTGTGTTTACTGATGAAGACGCGCGGGATGTCCGCCTCCTTCACAATGACGCTTTGGTAATCAGGGCGCAGTCCACAGTGCTGGCGGACTTCCTCATCATCAACTCACCTTCGGCATACAATGTGGTAATGGGGAGGCCTGCGATGAACGATCTCGATATGGTTGTCTCCACCAAGGCCCTCGCGGTTAAGTTCCCAACTCCCAATGGCGTAGGGTGTGTGCAGGACGAGCAGTCCATGGCTCGTCGCTGCTACGTCGACGCGATCAGAAATGGGGCCCAGGGGAAGAAGGCGGAGGAGTTTTCAGAATGGGAATTGTAGGTAATTACTTCGTCAGGGGTCAGTCATGACCTGGATCCCAGAGAATTCGACGTACATCAGAATACTGGTCCAGTAGAAGAGCTTGAGGACATCCTGGTTTCGGAAGTTGATGCGTCAAGGTGTCTCAAGCTGGGTAGAAGCCTGGTCCCAGAGGTAAAGTATCAACTAATTAATTGCCTCAAGAAAAATGCAGATATATTCGCTTGGAATCACGGGGATATGGTGGGAATTGACCCGGACGTAATGACTTACAAGCTGAACGTCAACCCCCGCCACTGACCGGTCTGCCAAAAGAGGAGGCAAATGAATCAAGAACGCAGCGAAGCCCTGAAGGAAGAGGTGGAAAAGCTCCTGGCGAACAAGTTCATCCGAGAGGTCCAATATCCGGAATGGGTAGCTAACCCCGTGCTGGTGAAGAAGAAAAACGGGAAGTGGAGACCCTGCATAGACTTCACGGACCTTAACAAGGCTTGTCCGAAAGATAGTTTCCCTTTGCCCAAATTGATCAGTTGGTGGACGCGACGGAGGGACACGAACTCCTTAGCTTCATGGATGCTTACTCAGGCTACAACCAGATCCCCATGGACCCAAAAGACAAGGAATGTACATCGTTCACTACTGACCGGGGGCTCTACTGCTATAAGGTAATGCCCTTCGGCCTAAAAAATGCAGGAGCTACTTATCAGAGATTAGTGAACAAAATGTTTGAAGAGTTGATCGGGAAGAGTATGGAGGTTTACGTGGACGACATGCTTGTGAAGTCGGAGAAAGCCGCCGATCACGTCCGCGATCTTGAAAGAATGTTCAGGATCCTGATGAAGTATCAAATGAAACTCAATCCTCTCAAGTGCGCCTTCGGGGTCTCCTCAGGTAAATTTTTTGGGTTCGTTGTAAACAACAGGGGAATAGAAGCTAACCCGGAGAAGATACAATCCTTGCTGGACATGAGGTCGCCAAGAAATGTGAAAGAGATTCAGAGTCTGAGCGGCCAGATCGCGGCTTTAAGCCGTTTCGTCTCCAAGGCCTCCGACAGATGTGTTCCGTTCTTTGAGGTGTTAAAGAAGGCCAGGAACTTCAAGTGGACTGATGAGTGTGAAGCCGCCTTCATGCGGTTAAAGGAATACATAGGGCGCGCTCCGCTGCTGACTAAACCAAAGGAGGGGGAAACTCTGACCATCTACCTGGGGGTTTCCCAGCATGGCCTGAGCGCAGCGTTGGTAAGGCAAGAAGGAAATGGAGCGCAGGTGCCGGTGTACTTTGTAAGTAAGAAGCTGGTCGAGGTAGAAGCCAGATACACCCCAATGGAGCTGCTCGCCTATTGCCTGGTGATGGCATCCAGGAAGCTGGGTCCATACTTCCAGGCACACAATATTGAAGTCCTAACCAGGTATCCTCTGAAACAAATCCTTCAAAAACCAGACACCTCCGGCTGACTCATCAAGTGGGCCATTGAGCTCGCCCAATATGACATCGAGTTCAGACCGAGGCCAGCGGTCAAGGGTCAAGCACTGGCAGACTTCATTGTCGAGTTTACAGCATCGACAGACGATCAAGCTGAAACTTCTGAAGGACCATACTGGGAGCTCTTTGTGGACGGGTCCTCTTACAAGAGGAGCGCTGGAGCCGAAATCCTGTTGATTAATCCAGACGGGGGTAAGTTCCTTTGTGCCCTTAAATTCGGCTTCAGGGCAACTAACAACGAGGCAGAGTACGAAGCGCTGCTAATAGGGCTCCGTCTGGCCAAAAGGATGCAGGTGGAACGACTTAGTATCTTCAGCGATTCTCAATTGGTTATCTGCCAGATAAAAGGTCAATATCAGGCCAAGGGGGGGAAGATGGCGGCCTATCTGCAAGAGGTTCAGAAATTACTGGGGGCTTTCGAAGCATTCGAGTTGAACCAGATCCCGCTCGCCCAGAACTCCCACGCAGACGCTCTGGCTCGCCTGGCATCCGCTCAGGATACGGACTGCACCGAAAGCATACCTGTGGAGTTCCTGCCCAAACCAAGCACCAAGTCTGACATGGAAGTGATGACCCTGACAGTGGCGGATGGGTTATGGATGAGCCCTCTGGTCGGTTACTTGCAAGAAGGCACATTGCCAAAAGATAAGATGGAGGCACGCCGTCTACGAGTAAGAGCGGCCAGGTACTGTATTTATAGTGATGTCCTCTATAAAAGGGGCCTTTCAACCTCTCTTCTCAGGTGCATTGGTGAACCGGAATGTACTGCCTTGATGAGGGATATACATGAGGGACACTGCAGAAACCATGTTGGAGGGCTCTCCTTAGCTCAGAAAGCACTCAGGCAAGGTTTTTACTGGCCGACGATGAGGAAAGACGCCATTGACCTGGTGAAGAAGTGTGACAAGTCCCAGAGATTTTCTAAGATTCCCCGAGCTCCACCAGCTTACCTCCGTCAGATGATCAGTCCATGGCCCTTTGCCATCTGGGGCATGGACCTAATTGGACCTCTTCCAGTAGGACGAGCAAGGTGTAAATATGCCGTTGTGGCCGTTGATTACTTCACCAAATGGGCAGAAGCAAAGGAGCTGGCTGAGATCTCCACAACGAAGATTGAAAAGTTTGTGTGGGATCATATAATCTGCAGATTCGGCGTCCCCCAGCAACTGGTAACAGACAACGGAACCCAATTCACAAGTGAGCAGTTTCAGGAGTTCTGCCACAGTCTCGGTATTGTCAAAAGCTTCTCTGCAGTTGAACACCCGTATGCCAATGGTCCGGTGGAAGTGGTCAACAAAATCATCAAGCAGATCCTGAAGACTAAACTTGAAGCCAAGAAGGGAGCGTGGGTTGACGAGCTACATAAAGTGTTGTGGGCCTACCGCACTACCGCCCGTAGCACTACTGGAGAGACTCCCTTCTCAATGGTCTACGGATCTGAGGCCATGATTCCAACAGAATTTGAAGTCTACAGTCACCGCAGGGCAAGTTTCAACCTCGACGACAACAATCAGCTCCTAGCCGTTAGCTCAGATTTACTCGAGGAATCAAGAGAAGCTGCTCGCCTCAGGGCGGCCGTCTACCAGCAGAGGATGGCCAGACACTACAATAAAAAGGTCCGGGTACGTCAATTCAAACCAGGAGACCTTGTCCTACGAGAAATCCTGCCCGGTGCTCGCAAAGCAAGTGAAGGAGTGTTGGGGCCGAACTGGGAAGGACCTTACATGATCCATGAGAGCCTGAACAACGGAGCCTACCACTTGGCGGACATGAACGGGGCGATCCTATCAAGGGCCTGAAACGCCATCCACCTAAGGATATACTACACTTGAAGTGCTGTATTGTTGTTTACTATCGCTATTCTGTCATATATGTAAAAAAAAACCATGTATAGATATAATGAGAATTGTCTATCAATTGTGATGGAATATTTCTAAAATCAAATGTCTACATGTGTTTTTATGAAAGGTACACCACCAAACGGCCATACGTCAACTTAAAGCTTCAACACCTAATGGCCCTAAGGGGCAGGAGGGGTGAAAACGGCCACGAGCCAACGCACCTAATCGCCGCTCATTGATTGGCCTCCCTCTCCACCTTCGCGCACGATTAAAAATAAAAGGCCCGATCGAAGTGACACTCGGCCCGACTTATGCTGTAGATGCTCAGGCTAAGGCCTTGTGAGCGCAGCCGAGGTCTCATCCTCCACAACTCTCGCTGTAGATGCTCGGGTACGCCTTGTGAGCGCAGCTGAAGAGGTCCGCTTCGTTATGCTGTAGATGCTCAGGCTAAGGCCTTGTGAGCGCAGCCGAGGTCTCATCCTCCATAACTCTCGCTGTAGATGCTCGGGTATGCCCTGTGAGCGCAGTTGGAGAGGTCCACTCCGTTATGCTGTAGATGCTCAGGCTAAGGCCTTGTGAGCGCAGCCGAGGTCTCATCCTCCACAACTCACACTGTAGATGCTCGGGCACGTCCTGTGAGCGCAGCTGAAGAGTTCCACTCCGTTATGCTGTAGATGCTCGGCTAAGGCCTTGTGAGCGCAGCTGGAGAGGATTACCGCATCATACGACCCAAGCTCCTTCAGTCTAAACGTGATCCGTTATTAATCCAGACAGCGATCAGGGAAGATGCGGCTACAATCTATCTATTATTCATCTGGTTCCTTCTTTTATTTAGCAAAACTATTATACGTTTGGAGAACCATATGATGGATGTCGTCCACGACCCGAACGATCATTTTCCCTATTACACCTCTCCCTAGGTATGCATAAGGGCGATCAACTCACTTGACCATCTTTTAAACATTATTTATCTGACAGGTTATAATTGTTTACAATCTACTATGATGACATCCACAAGAATATAACGAGGCGGCAGAACAAAGTGAAATGAATTCTACTGAGATAATAATCTATCAAAAATCGCAAACTGTTCAAAAAACAAAACAAGAATTGTAAACTTTAAAAGTATCTATGTTCAAAGATAAGTCTCATCAGCAGCAAGGGGAAATATTGTAATCATTCGTTGGGAGGGGCCTTGGAGGAACTGGCAGGGGCATCTATGGGATCCTTCGAAGAGCTGGAGGGGGCGTCTTTGGGATCTTTACTACTGGAAGCCCCTTGAGAGGATGTGCCCTGTCCCCCGTCCTTCGTCGATCCTTGAGGAACTGAGGAAGAGCCACCCTGGGCCGACGAAGCACCAGTCCGAGCGGGAGGTGGGTCTGAAGCCTTCTGCGAGGATGGAGGAGTCTTCTCCTTCTGAGCGCCTTCCGCCCCCTTCTTCTGGGCATCTGCAGCAGCACGAGCCGTATACTTCTTCACCTCCGCCACTGCATCCTTCCCGAGGTACGAATAGTCCAATGTGGGATGACGCAGCCACAAAGTATACAGGAACTTGCTGCTTGTCTTTTTAGTGGCCTCCTTCCAAGCTTGAGTGGCTCGGAGTTCTGCCTTGCGACACTCTTCTTGTGCCGTGGCCAAGTTCTTCTCAGCGTCATCAGCCCGTTTCTTTTGAATAACTGCATCCTCGGTAATCTTCTTCACGTCCTCGGTGGCTTTTGCAAGTGAGTCGGAGGCAGCAAGACGAAGTTTCTTCTCCTTATCCGTGGTCTTCTCCGCAGCCTTAAGTTTCTGCTCCAACTCGGAGATAGTTTTTACAGCAGTCGCGGACTCCTCTTTAAGGCTTTGAACTTCCGCCTCCAGCTCCCGTTTCGCCTCCCCGAGAGCAGTCTTCTCCCCTATCAAGTCGGGATGGTCCCGACGCATTTTCATCATGGCCAAAGAAGCCTGAAAGGATAACAAGTTAGCGACGAATACGAGCGTAAAATGTGATTACAAGACAGTGAATATAACTTACAAGTACGTTGCAGCGTGCGGCATAGTCAACCAGCAGGTCGCCGCGAATGTGCTTCTGGTAGACATCCGGTTTGTGGGGGCCCAACAATGCTGGCAACCGATCCAGCAAGTCGTTGAAGTACTCCCCCGCGTTGGCCTTAGGGGTCGATTCCTCATCAATTCCTCCTGCTACGGCCACCTTTCCCTTGCCCTTGTTTTTGGAACTCGGGCATTTCGCAGGGGGCTTTAGGGTTCCCTCGTCCTCTTCCTCAGTCTTCGAAGTAGAAATTCTTTTTCCGGTAGCACCCCGTGTCCGCTTCACAGTTTTCTCCGCCAAGCTCTTGACCCTCATCCCAGGCGGTGCAGCAGTTGGAGCAGCGACTGTGACCGATGAGCTCGCCGGTAGGGCCGGGGGCTCCTTCGAACCTGTTATCTCCACCTCAAGCCCCCCTGTTTCAGCCGCTGGTGACGAAGGAGGAGAAATCATTTCAAGGTCCACCATTGTCTCAGGTTTCTTTGGGGCTGGAGCGGAAGTTCCTTCGCCCGGCTCTGTGAGGGCGGATTTGACTTCCCGACCCTTTCGCTTTCCAACGTCAGAAGCCAACCTTAGGGGCGGAGTCTCAAGTCCAGGTGCGAGCCCGTATTTCCTCAAATCAGAATTTTCTGGAAGAAAATCGTCCTCGGGATCCTTCACCTCTGTGAATCTCTTCAAAGTTCTTGTCTCCTCATTTGTGAGACGGACCGCTGCTTTGACAAAAGCTGCAAGCAAAAGTAAAGAATATCAGTAATAATGAAGCCTGAAGACAAATGTATGAACGCCCCAGTTGCGAGTTGAAATAAGCCTACCAGGACCATTGTTGAAATCAAAATGAACAAGTTCCTGCAGGGACCGACAAGTGGCATAAAACCACCTCGATTTGTAATCCCCTACATTCGACTTGCCAACCTTCAGTGGCAGAAACGCCTTGTAGGGGGTTTTGCGAGCGGTTATGTAATAAATACCGTCCCGTTTAGTATCGTGAAGGTTAGTGGTGGATTTAAAGAAGTAAAGGCTTTGGATTATATTTGAGGAGGGTGGCGGAAGACCGTTTTTTAGGAAGATATAGGCCAGAGTAGTTATTTGGCCATAAGAATTCGGTGTGAGCTGAAAAGGGACTATTTCCAGGTCATTCAACAGAGTTATTAGGTATGGGGGAACCGAAAATCTAAACCTCATCTTCACATGGTGACGGCTGATCGCTATGAATCCCTCGGGGGGATCGACCGCATGATCGCGATGAGCGGGAATCATGACGCGACATGTCGAAGGAAAATGGAATGCGTTGGCCAAGGTCTTGAGTTCTTTAACAGTCATCTGGGAGTTATGTTGGTAAAAAGTCTCGTACGCAAAGGTCCCCTCTCGACCAGAAGAGCTTAGTGTGTCCTCGCTGCCCTGAGCGTTTGCACTTGAAGAGCCCTCATCATGCTGAGAGGACTTCCCCCCGGAGCTTTCGTCACTGGACATGACTCGGCGATAACGGAGCCCACGGCTTGACATCTACAAAAGGAATAGCCAGTTAGGCCGCAGACAGCCACCCAATCTAAAACCAAATAGGAAGAGCCTAAGGAAATCAAACCTAAACGTCAAGCCGCGTACCTAAGAGGTTATAGAGTGGAAAGGATAAGGGCTTCGTCCTAAAGAATCCCCCCCCAGGATTGGAAAAAGAAGAAAAAAAGACGAACCGGTCACCCTATGCTACTACCGGACCATATCAGACCAGAGACAGTACAGAGGTTATCCACCCCAACTAGTCCAAAATCCCAGAAGGGAGAATGCCACACAGAAAATAGAAAACAACAGTACCAAGAACAATGTGAGTAGGGAAAAAAGGCCTAACCTGGAGTATGGTGGTCGCCGGGAGTTGCAGACGATAACCTCTGAATATTGTCGAAGAATCAGAGCGGAGGAAGAAGACAATGGAAATGCCTATGAATCTTGAAAATGCCAGAAGAAGAATACGGAGGGGTGTTTCTTCTTTTTAAATAATTCAGCCCCGACCGTTAGATGAAGACAGCTGTGCAACCGCCCCCAATCTAACGACATCGCGCGATTCCCGGGATTTTATCATTATGCAGCATGTCAGTTGAGTGACGTGCATTAAAAGCGCACGGCGCGCGTTATAGCCAGTAACCGTCGTCTGGGGAGACGTCACGTGGCCTGACAATAAACTGAAATTCAAAAGGTACTGTAACCGCCCCCTTTCTGTAACTGCTCCCGCTCATTCTGATCGCTCTGGAATGTATGTCTCCTGGTTCTCTTTAAGCACCAAGAGCCATGGGGCTTTATGTTATGGATAAAATAGCGATCAGAGTATTCAAGCCCAAACGGATCTACAGTACGAGCTCACAAGCCCAGATGCCCAATTATTCGCCATCATCTCGGTCCATTCTCCTGGGAGTGGGGCCCATTAGTGGGCGCTTGCTGTTGTCGCGGATCGCTATCGCTTAGCCTGATCGCTCGTTCTTACCGCATATCGTCTTTTCCCCAAGACTGGCTGTGATCGCTATATTCTCCGACGTTCAGATCGCCGTATTCCCCGTCAGTTTTATTTATTGAGGAGGATCGTTGGTCCTTATCGCTGGCCGTTAGCTCTCATCCCTAAGACTTGTCCGTCGAAATATCCGCCATCCGTGACAACCAATCCTGTTCACCATATTTCCGCCTCGATCGACCGTCTGTCTGTCCGTTATTCCTGTCCGATTAAGATATCCGCCAAGAGGAGCCACCCATCAAAGATGTCCGACAAGCCATCCTCGCCCAAAGTTATCCGTCTGAACTGGTCGCTATTTTCTGAGCGTGAACGCATTCCGACTCTTTCACTCATGATGTTATCCACCTTAATGCTGTGACCAGCTGAGGACATGCCCATCCAGAATCCACTCCATCAACTCTCCAGCCTGCTGGAAAGATCCGTCTCCCTCACGCCTTTGGAAGTTTCAAGTCAGCAGAAGTCAACCGCGCCATGCAGAGTACAGTTCCGAGGCTTGCCATGCACGCTACGTCTGCCAGTGTCTGTGATCGTGACCTTGATGGCCCATCATGCCAAATCCAGCCCAATCATCAGAAATCTCTCTCAGGCAGACCTCAGATGCGATGGATTCGACCGCATTGATTGTGTTTTCGGCCGCATTTAATGCATTGTCAGCCGCATTAATTGGGTTTCCGGCGCATTAAATGCTGTCTGTCAGTGCAACTGTAGTTAACTATTTACTTTTGTCTTATTCTGTTTACTGTAGCGTGTCTCATTTCTCTATAAAAGGGAACGATTTTCACTGTAAAAAGGAGGGAACTATTGAGTGTCGTTACTCTGCCTAAATAGTGAGAGAGTGAACAGTGGACGTAGGTATCTTTTTGGGCCGAACCACTTTAAAAATCTTCTGTGTCTTCTCCTCCTCGCCTCTAACCTCCCCTTCTCATTCTTCTTGTTCTTCATGCAACCCATTGACCGTACGAAACCGTGAGCTTGGGTCCTAAAACAACCTCGTTGGCTAAGGGAACCTTTTCCTGACGTTAACAGATATATTGTTAATTAGAGAATCAATAGTACTTAATGGAACAAGATATATTTAGAGAGTTATAATGGATTTTAATGACCTAACCCTAATTATGAAGTACTCATGGATGATTGAACTAAATGAAATTATTAAATCAATGGATACTGAAAATTTAGATTGTGTAAAACATTTATAATCTTAAGAGTGCAATCTTAAGTTTTTAGTGGAGTAATTCTAAGGTTAATAATAGTGAATTATTTAATTAAAGAGTTTAATTAATAATTTTGATATTATTGGAGTTCAAATTGTAGGTTCATTTGGTCCCCTTACTAGCTCATAACCACATAAAAAAATAAAGGGAAGAATATAATTGGATTGCCCAATTAAAGTGTACATATAAATTTTATGGACACGTTCATAAATAATTTAAATAATTTGATTATCTAAATATATATAATTATTTAATTAATTGTTAATTATTTGTAGAGGTTATGAATTCAATTTTAAATGGTGTCATTAAATTATTTATGATTTAAAATCATTTAATTTAATGAAAAATCTTTTAATTAATCAAAATGGTAATTTAATTTAATTGGAATTAGATTCCATATTAAATTAAAAGTAAAGAGTTTTATACTAGTAAGGAATTTGATTCCATATTGGATATGAACTATGTTTTCCAATTTAAATAGAAAATTATATTCCTTGTTAAATTGAAAAACTCTAACTTACCATTATAAAAAGGTGTTTTATGTTGGTAACAAAAGAGAGAATTTTTTGGCTACTTGAATAAAAAACTTTTATTTATTAAAAACACCATATTATCCCATCTCAAAAGAAATTAAGAAAATTGTTTTTGATTTCTATATAATAATCTTTTATGAAAAGATTTTGTGATTTAATTCTTCGAGATTATGTCCACACACAGTTTCTTTTGTGAAAAGTCATAGTAAGGAAGATCGGGTGGTGAAGAATCTGTAAATCAAAAGGGATCAATTTAATTTTCATGTAAGATAAGATTCGATCTTATTAATTTAATTATTGAATTGTTATTATTAGCATCGATTGGACACGTTTTCATTTGGAAAAATTTTTAAAATCCACGTTTTCGCATTAAATTCAAAATCAATTTTTCCTTCATGTATGTGGTGAGTTTCCAATTGAACATCAACACACACACACAGACACATATATACACACACACACACGATAGTCATCAATATGGCTGACAACTCCCCGCCACCCCTCCTCCCAACACACACACACACATTTTTGAATCTCTATTTTGCTTACTAACTTGTACATTTGATATTTGTCCCAATTTTTTTTTTATTACTTTGAATTTCCTTTTTTTTTTTTTTTCTCAAATGTTTTTGCTATCTCTATTTGTTATGGCTCACACACACACTCTCTTTTCAATCTCTATTTTGCTTAACAATTTGTACATTTGACACTTGTCCCATCTCTTTTATTACTTTGACTTTTTTTTTCCCTCTCAAATGTTCTTGCTATCTCTATTTATTCTTATCTCTAACTCTCATAATTATATGTGTGTGCGTGTGTGTGTGTGATCGGGTCCCACTATTCAATCTCATTTCATTTTGCCTTTTGTCTCATGTGTTAACCATTACAACAAACACATGTTTTCTTTTCTTTTTTATGCTCACTAAATTGCACCCTTTTGTATATATATCTTTTATGCTTGAAAATAAATGAGTGCATTTAGTAGAAAATGGGTTACATTAATTTCCAATCTGAGCTCACTTAAAATTTGGACTTCATAAATTATTGATTGAGCTATTTTTATTAGTTCAACTAGGTTCTTTAATTTGAAATTTCTAATTGAGCCCTTTTAACTTATTCATATGAGCCTCATTTATGCTTTATTTTTTAAAAAAACAATTCTGCTGAATCTGTTTGGATTCAGGCGTTACAATATATGGTTGGGGCATTTTAAATTTTTGCTCGTGCTTTCAAAACCATACTGAAATTTGCGTTTAACTTGTCTAGAGACCCTTTAACTAAATGGGATAATATTATTAAGTAGTCAAGAAAAAGAGAATGTTCTATTAATATTTTTATTCTCTTAGTAATTGTTTTATGTTGGAATTTGAAACAAATGTTCAATTAATTTCTCGTTTGCACATATATGGCATTAGATTTTTGGCGAAGCGGACTTGAATTTGTGTTTAGTCAATTCGAAGACTTAAGATTGCTTATTACATCATCAACTAATCGGTTTTTTTCATAATTGTGATAACAACCTTACAATAGTTTTTTCTGTATTTGAATAATGAAATATGTTTAACTTATAATTATAAAAATGACTATTTCATAGTTCGCATTTGGTGAAGTTTTTGATGCTATTAGGTGATTATTATTTTTTGCTATTTTTTCAACTTTTTATACACTAGGAGGATCTCGTTTGTGAGTTATGAAAAATTTGTCACTAAGCATGATACGTGGCCTTCATCCTTCTTTATTCTATTTGCAAACTATATTAATTTTTTAATTTAATGGTCTAATTTTGCAAATATTTATTGCAATATGACAGTGTGACATATTGCTGGAAGTTTTTTGAAGATAAGAGCCATTTTTCTAATTTGTTTATTTTGTGGTGTTTTTTGTCGGCTTTGAAATTTATTCCCAATTCCCTGATTTCTCATTGCTTGCAATACTTCAGATATAATTTGGGTATCTATTTATGCAAATTGTATTGCTGTTTAGCATTGTATATTTTAAAATTACTTCTTTTTGAATTGCTATGAAAACAAAAAACTTATATGTACTGTTACGATAAATAATACAATACTTTTTGATAAAAGAATATACTTTCCAAAAAATAAATAAAATATATAACAAAATTGATTCCTAACTAGGCAATAAATGAAAACCCACTCTCTTTAGTAGGGTTCATTTCCTACCTACCAAGAAATGGAAGTAATGCTCACGTGGGCTCAGGAAAAGAAATTTCTCTCCTTTTTCCAAGCCCCAATGCAGAATTTGATGGATTTAAAATTTGAAATCCCAAATGGGGCGGTGAGGACCGAAGTCCACCCAATAGGTGGAGTTAATTTAAGATTAGAATTGTAGCAGCTTCTTAGAATGTTCGCTTCAATTGTCAAGGCAATGTTATGTTTTCTTTTTAGTCTTTAATCTCTTATTGAGAAGATTCCATGTCCACACTTATTTATGTTTTTTCCTCAAGATTTTGGAGTCAAAGATATTTTTCTAGTTCAATCTAAACTATATCACAAAGAGAATAATTAGGTTGTTTACTAATTGACTTATTTGAGTCTCTGATATTTAATTGGTGTGATACTTATTTTATTAAAAAAAAAAAATCTATTTCTAGTAATTGTCCATGAAATATATTTTTTCTTTTACTAATAATGTATATTTTTAGTCGTTTCATATATACTAAATAAAACTTCATATTAATTGGGTTACTTCTTAGCTTGTGTTTTCAAATAAATATATTTCAAATTGAGATATAATTTAGAGTTTAATAATAGAATTTGAATTCTACAGTAAAGGAAAAAGAAAAATTAGGCTAGTAGACTTTCTATAAAATCTTAAACACCAAGCACCCGCTAAGGTATAAAATTTAAAATTAGCACCAAGGTTTCCTAGAGGTTCTTCACTTGAAGTTTTTTGGGTCTGTTTACACTTGTTATGAGCAAAGAACTTTGAAAATTCATTTATAATATATCACTCTCAGTACGAATGTGTAATACCCTCTCCCGAGGATATTACTGTTCCTATGTACGGAATAAAGAAATGTACAAATTTGTCCCTTTGAAAATCAATAAAATGAATTTTCGGTGATAAATAGTAAAATTTGATGTTTGGGAAATCTTGGTGAAATTTGGAAATAAGTGGAAATTATTTTAGTTAAGGGACTTAAGAGAAATTTTTCAGATATTTTGAAAGAATTCTCTAGAAGCTTGGTAAAACCGTAATTTTGAGAAAGGTTAAGGATGAAAAACAAGCTTGATCCACACCTATAAATAGGCATAAGTGGGTGGTGTCGGTGGAGGAAGAAATTCGAGTGAAGAGAAAGAAAAGGAGAGAGAGAGTGAAGTAGTGAGCTTGACGGAAGAAGGAGGGAGCTACTGTCGCCGTTCCCAAAGCAGGACTCCACCAGATCTGAGGAAAATCAAGCTGTTGGAAGGTGAAGAGCGGAGTAGAGAACTGAATCTGGTAAGATTTAGTCGTCTATGGCATCATTTTTGGTGAAAATATGTTGAAGGCCAGTTTTTGGGTTTTCAACTGAAGCTGACGTGATATTGTTGTATGGATCTAAGGCTGAAGTAGCGAGCTAGGAGAAAGTGAAGCAAGAAATCAAGGAGGAACCTGGTAAGTGAAGTTGCTATGTTGATTTGTATTGATTTTTGGAGTAGAATGGTTGAGTTTGGTCGAGAGACATGTGAGGTCACAACCTGGGTAGATTGAGATCTAGTGTGGAGTTGTTGAATATATGTTTGATATGTTAGCTGTGGTGCCAATGATGGTGTTGTGTAGCTGTTTATGTTGAGAAAATAAATATTAGAGTCAGTGGTGTTGGCGTCAGTGTATACGAGCTGTTGGAGGGGAGGGCTCGTGAAATGTAAGCAGGGTAGATGCCCTTAGCCCCATCAACGCTGGGCAAGCTAGCCTAGAGTGCGAGCTCATCGGGGACGAGCTATTTGGCGAGGTCCCAACTCATCAGGCTGCCTGTCCGGGTTGGACGAAGGCAGTGACTTGTAGAACGAGCTCAGTGAGCTGGTGATGATTAAGGCCAGAGTGAGCTGGCTAAGGTGGTGAGCGAGCTCGTTGGGGGTAGGGGGAAAATACCTTTGACCCGAGATGAATTGGGTGAAGAAATGAGCTCGCGTAGAAGCTCATGTAAGCAAAGCCGAGGGTAGTAGCTCGTGTAAGAGCTTGTGTAATCTGAGCTATGAGCAAGCTTAGTAAAGTTGAAGAACTCGTTGGCAAGATGATAGTGAGCTGGAGCTCACAAATCGAGCTGGGAAGGAGCAGTGTGCAGCAGCTCGAGTTTAGAAGTGTGTTAAAGCTGTATTAAGATGATTTAGCCGGCATGCTGAGTAAAGTTTTATTATGATTAAATGTAGGTAGCATTTCGAGCTAGAGGAAGTTGCTGAAGGCAAATAGCAAAGCAGTTTAGAAGCAAGTTGTGAGTGCGATAATATTTTAAATACTTTTAAGTTTTATTTATTTATTTATTTGTTTTAGTATGAATATAAATGGTTTAGTTACATTTATATATATATATATATCGCTTATTTTATAGCATGGTTTAGAAATAGTTTTCAATAATAGAAAAATATAGAAAAGATTTTCAAACCTAGTGGACGGCCCAAGTCCTATTAGCGTGACCTTCTAGCTTTAGACCCGGTCGATATACTCCACGGTGTATGGCATAGTATTGGAAGGGTTAGTCTAGCTAACATTAGGGGGGATAGAGTCTGTCATGTCTGTCGCCCTTTACACTCGTGGAGTATTTCTCGACGCACGATGAGCGATGATAGTTCCGTCATACGTGTATACGAGACGTCTTTATAGCATTGTCACGGTGAGCGATGTTAGCCTTTATACCACGTGACCCCCACACTGAGCGAAACTGGTCCGACCGCCTTTGTGGTTTTAGTTTTCTTGGGTGGCCATTTGATATTTTAAAACAGTTAATATATCTTTTTAAGCAGATTTTAAGAGAACATATTTTTAGAATTTTTTTTATAAAAACCCCAAGTTTACGAAATATATGGTTTTATAAGAAAACGTTTTCAAAAGTTATTGGAGGAAAATTTTAATAAAATGCATGCACTCACTGGGCTTATTAGCTCATTATGCTTTTATGTCAAAACCTCTCCAAGTGCAGGTACAGGCGATCCAGGCACTAGAGAGCCACAATCAGATTAGGTGGGTCCCGGCTGACGATGCAACATAATCTTTTGTAAAATTTATATTTACTCATGTAATTTACATATTTATAAACAAACATTGTAGCACTTTTATAAATGCATGCATACTTTAGATATTCACATTTTAGTTTAACTATTAAGTTTATTTATTTAATGTATAAGGAATGAGATTTTAAATAAAGTATGATTTATATAGAAACAGTTAAATAGTTACGGGTTCGCTCTACGATATCCTTTTGAGCCTTATTAGTTGGGTTCCAGAAGAGTCTCGTAGGGTGCCCAGCAGGATCATTGGATTCACTAGTAGGAATCCGGGTCAGGTCCTATCAGAATGGATGAATATCCACTTTATTCTAAGAAGTCAAAGGTTCTAATCTTACATTTTTTTTTCCTATTATAAAGTAACATGTGAGAAATATTATTCTCTTTGTAAAAGTTGTTATCTCTCGATTATTGAAATAGTTATCCACACTGTGTTATCAGTGATCCATTATAACATATTTTAATTTGAAAGATATCAGTAGTAATAATAATAATAATGATGATGATGATGATGATGGATATCCAAAAAGATGCTGAAAATAAGTTTGGATGGAGTAATTAAAAAAGGTTTAAAATAATAATAATAGATAGATAGATAGATAACCAAATATACTGAAAATATGTCTGGATGGAGCAATTAAAAAAAGGTTTTATATATATAAACATATATATAATAATTTTACTATCAGTACTTCCTAACTTTTTAAATAGGAGAAAGAATTTATTTTTGGAGAGATAATACAATAAATGAATTTGATTAGTTCGTCCTAATATTTCAAAATTATGAGACACTAATGGTAGAATTACTCATATATAGTAATTCTACCATCAATGTCACCTAACTTTTATATTAGTTAAATAAATTAATACTTGTATCAACAATTCAATACTGGTATCAACAATGTTAAATAAATTAATTACTTTAATCGCATAGGTATGCGTTTTACTATCTTATCTCGGTTATGAAGTTCCAAAATGGTTTAATTTCCAAAGTTTAGGACATTTTATAAACTTGGAGTTATCACCAAATTTGTTGAGTTAGAGCTTCATAGGTTTTACGTCAAGATTATCACAAAGCTTGTTGTGGTAACATAGAGTGGACTTGCAAAGTCAAATCAAAGAATGGACAACTATTTTAAACAATGGACGTTCTGAAGGCGGGTTAAACCAATTATTTGTGAAGTATCCTACTGGACAATTATTTTTTGACGATGGATTTTTTGAAGGTTGGCCAAACCAATTATTTGTGAAGTATCCTATTCACCCATTCTCTCCTCATATATTATATGATGCAAAATAAATCTCTTTTAAGTTCAAAATGGAATACTTTTACAATAGGTATTTTAAAATTGAAAAGGGTGCATTTGAGGTATGCCTAATATATTGAAGAAGCCAATGGAAGTTCTCAAGTTGGCGAGGATGAAAATATTTTGTCTTTGGCAAATGTCCACCATAATTGTGAGGAGGTAGATGAACCACACCCCAAAAGATTGAAGAAGACACCCTACTGAACAAGGTAAACTAAATGCTTCTATATTTAAACATAACCAATCTCTCTTATAGCACCTTGTTGTGCTTTGTTTAATTTATTCATTTTTAGACGTCAAATCTTTAGACTATTTTGTCATATCTATTTCAATTTTTAAAATATATATATATATCTACATTGATGCTATTTAATTTCTTTCATTTATAATTGGAATAATTTATTATCTTATGTTCACATTATGTGATTGAATTGTGGCCGACATATGTTCATTAAACCCTATTTTCTAAATTTTTATTTGTTTCAACATCTAGGCCTTGGATTGATGTATTTGTTTTAGTCACTATTTCATTTTACTCTCATTTGTTCTACTTGTGCATTTGCAGTAACATTATATTAGGATTTTTTTTTTTTACTATGTTAGGTAATTTGATAAGTCCTTTTCTTTTCACTACAAGAAAAAGTAGTTTTTATCACTTTAATTTTGCGACATTTATAAATAAAACTCATAATTGCTTTTAATTACATGATTAGTTCCTAAAAATGTTGCAAAAGATTGATGAAGTTATCTTTTTTGAAGGATTTAAAAAGTATCATTAATGATTCCATAATGATTTTTAAAATATGGTAGGATAAATTCCTAAATTAAAGAAATAATAATAATAGTATTATTAAAAAATAATAATGGTATTATCTTTCATTGAAAAATCTTTGTTAGAAGTTAAAAAAGAAAAAAAAAATCATCCTCGTATTTCTTCGTAGCAATTCAACTCCTCGTCTCCAGTCTAAACTTGTCAGTCTAACAACGACGGAGGAAAGGAAGTGTTCTCATCGCAATCGGTTCAGAACGAACAATCCATCACCACTTCGATCTGCTCCGCTGACTTTGGCGACGGATTCTCTTCCTTCTTATCGGAACAAAATGGCAAGGGTTTCGATGGAGGTTTTGGTGCCATGGAACGCCGCGTGAGGAAGGCTTCGCTCTCAGAGAGTCGCGTAGTTGAGTGAGCTCGATTTTGCAGTGGTTGTTTTAAAATGATCATCTACTAATTCAATGAAATTGAACTTGATTTGGTTGTTGATTGATGCTTGAGACTATGTTGCAGACTAAACTGAAAAATCCAGTTCTAAGAGAAATAGAGAGATAGAGGAAGATAGAGATAGAAAACAGAATATATTTCAGGAAGAAAAAAATGGATTCATTTCACACACACCATATTACAAATCAATGATCAATTTATAGGCTAATTTGTTATTCCATTAACTAACTTCCTAACATCCTAACCAATTTCCCTCCTAAAACAATATCACTTTTATTGTAAAGTTTGTTTAGGCTGTAACAATATTCCCCCCTTTGTTTTCCTTGTCCATAAGGAAAAAATCTGGAAATCTCTTCTGAAATTCTTGAGCATTCTCCCATGTAGCCTCTGCTAGTGAACAACCACGCCAATGGACCAGGAACTGAGTAGCTGTAGCGTTCCCACACTTCACCATCCGACGATCCAATATAGCCTGGGGAAATGCTGGAGTATCGTGAACATTTGGTAAAGTTGGAGAAGCCAGAATATTAGCATGTACTGGCTTTAACAAAGATACATGAAAAACATTGTGAATTTGAGCTTCTAGGGGTAACTTAAGCTTGTAAGCTACTGACCCAATGACTTCTTGGACTTGGAAGGGACCCAAATATGTAGGTTGGAACTTAAGATGTTACTAACGCATAGTTACTTGCCTATAGGGCTGAAGCTTAACATAAACCCAATCCCCAACCTGAAACTACCTCTCACTTCTTCGTCTATCAGCCAAGTTCTTCATTCTGACCTAAGCTTTCCTCAAATAATGTTGCAAAAACTTAATTGTAGGTTCCTTATCTCTCAAATAGGAGTCAACTATAGCCATTTTAGAATCATGTGGGAAGTAAGGGATATGTAAGGGTGGTGGATAGCCATACAAAGCTTCAAATGGTGTCATATTTATGCTGCTGTGATAGGATGTGTTGTACTAGTACTCAGCTAAAGATAGCTATCTTGACCAAGTATGAGCTAGATCACCAGCCATACACCTTAAGTAAGCTTCCAAGCAATGATTCACTACCTTGGTTTGCCCATCCGTTTGAGGATGATATGCAGTCGAAAGTTGTATTTCAACCCCCTGCAATTGAAATAACTCCTGCTAGAATGCACTAACAAAAGTAGGTCCTCTATCACTTGTAATTGACTATGGTAGACCGTGCAACTTATAAATAGAATCTAAGAAAACTTGCGCCACTGTGTAGGCTGAAAAAGGATGAAATAAGCTCATGAAATGAGCATACTTGGTAAGCCTATCAACCACCACAAAAATTACTGTTTTTCCTTGTGACTTAGGTAACCCTTCAATGAAGTCCATAGTAATATTGGTAAATATACCCTCTGGTACTGGCAGTGGCTGCAACAGTCCTGGAGAAGCTATATTTTCTGGCTTGTATTGTTGGCAAACTATACAATTACGAACATAATTCCTAACATCTCTCCATAGTTCTTTCCAGGTCACTACAGCTGACAACCTTTTAGCAGTAACAGTAGCCCCAGAATGACCTCCAACAGATGAGTCATGGAAAAGGGACAACAATTGTTGCCTCAGACCCTGATCATTACCCACCACTAGCTTGCCCTTTTTTTGTCAATTTCTGTTGTACCCAACAATATTTAGGGTGAGCTGCTAAGTCATGCTCCTTAGCTGTAATAATCTGTTGAAGGAATGCATCTGATTTCCATGAGCCTTCTACTGCTGCCATTATTTGAGAAGGTAAAATAGATGTTGTTATGTGGAACACCTCTGAATCTGCTATCTTGGAAAGTGCATCAGCTGCAATATTATCCTTCCCTTTCCTATAAAGTATCTCATAATCATACTGCATGAGTTCTGCCACCCAAGCTTGTTGAGAAGGAGTGGTAACTCGCTGCTCTAGTAGATACTTCAAACTTTGATGATCTGTCTTGATAACAAAGTGCCTATTGACTAGATAATGCTCCCACTTCTTGATTGCAAATAAAATGGCCAACATTTCTTTTTCATATATGGAAAGAGATTGGTGTTTTTTCGATAGAGTCTTACTAATGAATGCAATGGGATGTCCCTTCTGCATGAGTACTGCTCCTATACCTGTACCCGAAGCATCTGTTTCTATAAGAAATTCATGGTTGAGATCAGGCAATGCTAAAACTGGTGCAGATATCATAGCTGCTTTGAGACTGTCAAAAGCCTTTTGTGCCTCATCTCCCCATTGAAATGCATCCTTCTTGAGTAGGTCAGTTAATGGTTTAGCTATCTATCCATAGCCTTTCACAAACTTCCTATAATACCCCGTTAAACCTAAAAAACCCCTCAGTTGTTTGACATTCCTTGGAGTTGGCCACTCTTTGACAACTTTAACCTTTTGAGGATCTGTTATCACTCCAGCTGGTGTTATTATATGGCCAAGATATTCAACTTGGGTGCATCCAAAGGTACACTTGCTTCTTTTTGCATGAAGCTGATTAGCTTGCAGAATATCAAAAACAATTTGAAGGTGCTTTAAATGATCCACCTTGCTGCTGCTATATATCAGTATATCATAAAAAAAAAACCGAAACAAACTTCCTCAAATAGGGTCTGAAAAGTGTGTTCATTAAACTTTGGAATGTGGATGGGGCATTGGTTAATCCAAAGGGCATTACAAGGAATTCATAGTGTCCATCATGCGTCTGAAATGCCGTTTTTTCAATGGAATTAGGATGCATCCGAATCTGCCAATATCCTGATCTTAGATCAATTTTAGAAAAAACTATAGCCTTCCCTAGTTCATCCAACAACTCCTCAATGATAGGTATAGGATACTTATCCTTGATAGTATTGTTATTCAAGGCCCTATAATCGATGCACATCCTCCAACTACCATCTTTCTTCTTGACTAATACTACAGGACTTGCATAAGGGCTGGTACTAGGCCTTATGACTCCTGCCTCCACCATCTCTTTAGTCATCTTCTCCACTATATCCTTCTGCAGCCCCTCATGTCTATATGGCCTAATGTTCATTGGTTGTGCTCCATCTTTCAATGTAATATGGTGATCATGAGTTTGAAATGGGGGTAAGCCTTCTGGTTCCTTAAAAAGACCTTCATATTGTCTCAATAATTCATCCAGTTCCCTCCATTCTGCTTGCAGTTCCTGCGTTTGTAATTCATATAGCTCTATGGTTGATTCTTGAACAACCTGCATGATCGGTTGTGCAGAAGCTAATTGATGTTTTTTTGTTAACAATTTAACCAACTGAGTATCTTCAATAACCAATAACTCCTTCGGTTTCTCACCTTGCAATTCATATTGCTTATTCCCATACAAAAGACCATCTTAAGTTCCTTAAAATTCCATATGATATTGCCCAATGTAGCTAACCAATGAGCTCCCAAAATCAAGTCATAGTTAGTTAGTGGCAGGGTATAAACATCTGCAGTAAATTGTTGACCCTGTACCCGCCACCCAAAACCTACACAAACGGCAGCACAATGCAATTCTTGTCCATTGGCTACTGTAACACTCACTCCCTCTACTCGTTGTGTCTTGCAACCTAACCTTCTAGCAGTCTCTTCACTCAAAAAATTGTGTGTGCTTCTAGAATCAACTGGAATATATAATTTCTTGTTGCCGTGCATTCCCACTAACCTCATGGTTGTGGTACCTATATTGCCATTTAGAGCATGCATTGACAACTGCATCAAATCAAGTTCTACTGTCTCATTTTCAGACCCTTTAGTTACTTCCTCTATTCCTTCTTCAGTATCCACATATAATTCTAACACAAAGGCCTGTTTAGTTTTGCACCTATGTCTTGGAGCATATCTTTCATTGCACCAAAAACAAAGTCCTTTAGCCTTTCTTTCATCAAACTCTTTATTGGTCAGGGTTCTTGTACTCTTGGTGGAATGCCAAGGTATCCTAGGAATGTTTGGTGTTGGTAGTAGCCCTACTTGAGTTTTTGGTTTGTTAGTGTTAAGGGTTTCAACATTAGCATTCTACTGATTACTGATGAGTTTATGGGAAACACTGGTTTGATTTGGGGTCCTAGTAACTAGTTTTGGCTAACCCTTAATAGCTGTTATTGTCAACTCTTACAACTTAGCTAGGGAATAGGCTTCTGCTAACGTTTTTGGTTTGAACATCCTAACAGCATTACCCAATTCGTCTACTAATCCTGACAAGAAAAAACTGATAGTTTGGTCCTCTCTAATTTCAGCTCTAGGGTATTTCTCATCAAAATTATCAAGATAATCTTAAAGAGAACTAACCTATATCAGATTCCTCAAATCTGCAAGAGGATCATCATACGCATGTGCCCCAAACCTTGCTGCCAGAGCTTCACATAATCCTCCCAACTTATTGGAGCTCCATTTCTGATTTTGTTAAACCCTTGGTGACACTGGATTGCTTTGCCTTCCAAATGGAGAGCAGCAGCCTTAACCCACTTATCTCTATGAGTTCCATCAACCTCAAAGAAGTACTCTGCTTGTAATAACTAATTATCAAATTCTTCACCATTGAATTTTGGAAACTCTAACTTAGTATTTCGACCCCATGGAACCCTATTCTCTTCGCTTCTCCTCACTGTGTCACCATCTGATTGATCTATTGATCGATTCCTACTTAGAACCTCTGTGTGTTGAAGACTCAACCCTCCAATCAAGTTCTTGATTTCATCCATGGACTCCTTAAGAAGCTGTTGTTGTCGCTTCTCCGACTCTTGTATCATCTGTAAGACTTCCCATCTAAGCTCTTGATTCCTAGTTCCTTCAGCCATGGCCACTTGATTTTATAGCTTTGATACCAATCTGTTGCAGACTAAACTGGAAAATCCAGTTCTAAGAGAAATAGAGAGATAGAGGAAGATAGAGATAGAAAACAGAATATATTTCAGGAAGAAAAAAATGGATTCATTTCACACACACCATATTACAAATCAATGATCAATTTATAGGCTAATATGTTATTCCATTAACTAACTTCCTAACAGCCTAACCAATTTCCCTCCTAAAACAATATCACTTTTATTGTAAAGTTTGTTTAGGCTGTAACAGACTATCTTCAAAGTTCAAATTGATCTTCGAAGTTCAAATTTTTTTTTTTAATTATTGTATGTTTGCAGGTGCGTGTGTTGATGTTTGAAGTTAATTTCGTGAGTGTTATTGTTCTTGTGTTGATGTGCAGACAGAACGTGATGAGATTGAAAGAGAATGAGAAGAAGGAGATGGAGATGTTAATTGAGATAGTTGAGGAAGCAGAGCAATACGAGGTTGAGTTCTATACGAAGCATGTGCTTACTATTAAGAACAACAAGGCACGCTTTTCTAAAATCTTCTTTTAAATTATATGAGTTGAAAGTTTTTTGTATTGTTGATTAGAAAAGCTAGCTGATATAGTTACACCTAGCACAGTAAATTTTGGAAAGGGAAGCTATGCATATCTGGTTTTGTGTGGCTTTTAGTTTTGTTATCTCATGTAAAAGAATGGTCTCATGACACATTATATTATGTCTTTGTTATTGTTAAATATTTGCTTTATGGAATGCACGTGACTTTTGTATTTCTTTAATTTTTGCTCCAGATATTTAAATAAACTTGCCTA